>JADXDR010000047.1:32354-51496 GCA_025026875.1 Chlorella ohadii | reverse complement strand
ACGTGCAGCACAGTGTGCTCACAGAATTCACCCGACACTCGCCCTGCCGCCTAGCGGCGGGGTGGTCGCACTAACCCCGTGCAGCCCAGCCCGGCACTGTGCTGAAACTTTCTCAGGATGGTCACCCACTCTATCTCCCCTCTCTTTAGCTTGACWCAGCTCTGTGTCGCCCAGCAAGGCGGCTCAGGCTGCCCCCTGCTGGTGCGGGAAGRCACAACGTMATGAACACTGCAGCCGGGAGTAAAACCCTGGGCAGCAGGCTGTGTGAGCTGCTGCTACTAATCAGTGGCATTTATCTCTCTCAGTTGTTAAAAACAGCCAGCTTTCCCACTCTACCACTCTAACACCTGCAGACATCTGCCAGGAGCCGCAATACCTGGAGCGCGGCATGATCCAGAAAGCGGCGCCCCCGGCAGGTGCGCTTTAACGGTGCTGCCTGCAAGGCATGGTTGGCGGTAGCAGGCATCCTCAGGGCAGCCAGCGCCTGTTTGAGAGCTTCCTTCCCCAGCCTTTCCCAGGACTCTGTCCCAGCCTGCCCCTCCGACCGCCTGCCCGCNTGCACACCCTCGCTACNANCNCCCCCCCGSAGGCGGCCCCGAGGTCACCCTGCCCGCCATGGTGCCCGTGCTGCATGGCACGCCCGGCAGCACGCGCTGGGCGGGCCCCGAGCTAGGAGAGCACACTGAGCAGGTGCTCAAGGAAGAGCTGGGAATGGACGATGCAGAGATTGCGCGCCTGCGGGAGTGCGGCGCCATTTGATTTGCGGTCGGAACATAGAACTGAGTTGGATTCCATTGCTTGCTAGTCCCAGCGCCAGCGCGGCGCCATTTGATGCGGCGTGCACGGACGGCAACGCCGGGCTAGCGCCGGCACTGCACAACACACCTTGCTGCTGTCCCACCGTCGAGCCAAAAGCTTGAGCGGGCTGGTTTCTCCAGCCCTGGAGCCAGCACCCACTGCCCATTTGATGGTTTTCAAGTTTTGTTTGCCATTTCATCCTCTTACCGGCGTTTTCTGAGCCCCAATTTCATTTGTCCCCTGCATTTCCTGCCTCACATTGCCCTCTCGAGTACCACTGCCGCTCTGGCCTCTGCACCACAACATTGCACAGCTCATCCCGGCCATCACTTGCGCCACCATGGTGTGTAAACTTACCACACGCCATCCGGGGTGCTGGACTCCCTTCAAGGCTTCAAGTGCGGCCTCGGTGCCCGGCGGAAGGCGCACCGCCCAGGTGGTGAGCAGCGCAGCGCAGCGGCAGCACATTGCCACTCGTGTGGGCGCTCCGTAGCTGCACTCTGCGCCGCGCTGGCTTGCAGACATCTCTAGCAGCTGCTGCAAGGCCGCAAACGCTCAGTTTTGCTCGCGCTTACCTCACCGGGCCGTCAGCGTGAGAGCGGCGAGGGCCAGACGAGGCGGGAATAGGTGCACAGAGCCGTCCGGACATCAAGAATGGCATCGATGGAAGATCAAGCTGAGAAGGTGGGCTGCCGCCGCCGCCGCCGCATCTGCCCTGCCGCTGCCCTGCCCCTTGCTCACTCCCTCCTGGCTGCCTTTATTGCACTGCAGTTTCGCGAGCAGAAGAAGAACAACGGCCTGCTGCTGGTGGCGGCCTCGCGTGGCTACCTGGCTGATGTGAGCTCATGTCTGGGGAAGCGGCGCGCGCGGTCCGTCGCAGTGCTTTTTTGCCGGTGCCTCTGCTAGTGGGGGTGTCGGCGCCACCTGCCCATAGCCAAGCAGTTGCTGGCGTTCTTGTTGTCACCTGGCTTGAACGCATTTGTCATGTTGATTCTTGCAGGTTGAGGCCCTGCTGGAGATGGGGGCCGCCCTGGACCAAACACAAACCAGGGCCCCTCTCTTTATTGTCGTCTATTTGAGCTAGATGCAATCCTATTATTCTTGCAGGTTGAAGCCCTGCTGGAGATGGGGGCCGCCCTGGACTGCAAGGACAAGCAGGGGCGCGGCCCGCTGCACTTTGCTGCCGCCAACGGCCGCCTGCCGGTGGTGCGCCACCTGTGGAGCCGGGGAGCTGAGGTTGACGCCGAGACGCCAGGTGGGTGGGGTGGGTGGTGTACAGTGGTGGGCCCGGTAGATGGCAGGCTGTGTATTGAGGGTGTGTCCCCTTCAGCAGACGCAGCGCTTGATAGCCTGCCACGTTTTCATGGCAGCCTCTCTCATTCCCTTGCTTCCCATTTGTTGGCCCATGCGCAGAGGGGCGCATGCCGCTGCACTTGGCGGCCCTGGGGGGCCACGCCGAGGTGGTGACTTTCCTGCTGCAGGTGGGGCTGCTGTGCGGCAGTCGCCTGCGCTTCATGGCTGTTGTCGGACGAACCTCATGGCTGTTGCTGGACAAACCGTGGGCTGCTGCTGCAAGCAGGCATTGGCTAGCAGCGCCTGCACAGCTGCCGGTAGCCAGGGGAAGCTGCAGCCGGCCATTGGCTCCATACACCCCATGCACCCATGCCACCTTCATCATGCGCCTGCCCTGGACTCGGCTGCCTTCCGACTGCTGCAGAAGAGCGCCTGGGCCGAGGCCTATGATGCAGCAGACGACACGCCGCTGCACCTGGCTGCCAAGTAATCCCAGCAAAGTGGCTTAGCTGGTAGCACAGTCCTGCTTCATTTACGTAGCTCCAGCCCTTGGTCAGTGCCCCTACCAGCAGCTCTGTAAGCCTGTTTTGTGTCCTGTTTACTTGCAGGCACGGCCACTCTTCGGTGATGGAAGCGCTGCTGCGGCATGGTGTCAAGGCCGGCGCCAAGAACAAGCAGGTGTGGACAGCAGCGGAAGACAAGCAGGGTGACTTGATACGCTGGCCTTCTGGACACCAGGAATGCTGCTGCGCAGCTGGCGTGCAGCAATGCGGGCCTGCAGCACCTTCATTCAGCATTGCTCTTCCCTTCATCACGTGCACTTCCTTGCGGCTGGCTCATGTTGCAGGGCCTGACGGCCATGGCCTGCGCCCTGGTCGGCGGCCATGTGGCGGCGGCCAAACTGCTGCAGGGGTAGGTGTCAGGGCACATAACAGCCCGGCTGCTTTTCTGCAAGCTTGCCTCGCAGCTGAGAACGTTTGAGTTGTAGTGAGCCGGCGCAAGTCTGGCCCTGCATGGTCACAACACTTCTTGCAGCGCTCGTGCACATGCCTCGGTTATTGCTGACCGTCTGCTCAATTGCACATGTGTGCTTGCAGGTGGGGTGCCAGTCTGTCCGACCGACCGCACGGCTACAGCTTGCTGCACCTGGCTGCGGGCGTGGGCGCCCTTGCATCCGTCAACTTTCTGCTGGAAAGCGGGGCTGATCCCAATGGCGAGTTACTTTTCTGTTGCGCCTGCTTACTGCACTGCCACGGAGCGCACTGTACGGCACTAGTGGAAGCCGCTGCTGGCGCTTGCATTTGCATCTTATGACAGCCGCTGGAGGCAGCACCTCATCCTCTCTGGCCTGCCCTGCGCTTGCCACCCGCAGAGCACAGCAATGCCGAGGGCGTGACGCCGCTGCACAGCGTGGCCCTGGGCGGCTGCGCCCGCTGCGCCGAAGCGCTGCTGGGTGCTGGGGCCGACCCGAGCCAGGCGGATGCTCAGGGCCGACTGCCTGCTGAACTGGCAGCCCCGCAGGTGGGTCCGAGGGCTGGGTGCCGTCGGGGCTGGTTTTGGATAGTGGTCGGTTGTTGTGGCGGGCGGGCGAGGCTGGCGTGTGACAGGCCAAGGTGCGGTGGCGGCAGCAGCCTTTGGTGGGCACNTCCCCAGTTTCAGCTGAGGGACGTCTAGCTTTGCTGCCGATGGACTTAGCAGAGGGGCGCTGATGGACGATGCCCTGACAAGTTTAAACCGGGCTGGTGTGCAGGATGAGCGCATGCGTGAACTTCTGAAGACCAAGGGCCGCAGCAAAGCCAAGGCTGCCGCCGCACCTGCATCCTCCGCCAAGGCCGACAGCACGCCGGCGGTTCAGTCCGCTCAGGAACAGTTCCGTGCGCTGCCCAAGGTGTGCGATTGTCATTTCTTGCTGATGGATTTCTTGCTGATGCATGCACAGAGTGGCCTGCACCTGTTTGGACTTGGTGGCCTGGGGCCGCTTGTGTCTACAGCGGCTGCCGTGGTGGTGATGCATCCCTTCTCTACCTGTAGCTCAGTCTTCCGCTAACTTTTATGTGGCGGTGGTGTACTGTAGCTCAGTCTTCCCGCTAGCTTTCATGTTGCAGGCGGAGCAGCTGGGCAAGGTGGAGCGCTGGGCGGTGCTGGAGGGCGAAGACCTGGCTGCCGCACTGCAGCAGTATCCCGCCGCCGCTGGTGGGTGCCCGCTGGTAGTTTCTTCTTCAAATGGCGTATGGGTTCGGCTGCCTGTCCGCACTAGCTGCTGGCCAGAATGACCAGCGACACCGTTGCCCGGCCTGTGGTTGTCTGCCTAATCCTGCTGCATCCTGCTGCAACTGCCCCTCTGCCTAGCCATCCTGGTTTCCCCTCTGCTCTCCCTGCCCTCGCAGCGGAGGAGGTGACGGCTCGCATCGCGCAGCTGCAGGCGGCGCGCCGTCTGCTCAACATCCAAAAGGCGATGGCGGCGCTGCACGCTGACGAGGATTTCCAGGGCGACATTGCACAGGTGGGTGCGGCAGTCAGGGCGGCACACACACTTGCGCAGGCAGGGACTGTGCGCAGCTCGGTGGTGCCGACGCTGCCGAGCGAGCAGGAGAGCAACGCCGCGACATCTTAAATGTAGAGCTCCAGCCGATCCCTCCCCACAAACTATGATTCAATCATCGCAGCCGCGAGTGCGGGAGGCCATCGATGCCATCCGGGCCGACACCAGCAAATACGAGCACTATGCGGCCGACCCACAAATCCTGGCGGTGCTGCAGGTGAGGGCTGGGTAATTGCATTTGTCGGCTTGCAGCACTGTGGCGGATGGGTTCTTGTGCATATGCATACGCACATGCTAGCACGTGTGACTCTGGCTGCCGCACAACGTGACACGTGAAGTGACATGTGCCTCATGCAACCCATGGTCAAACCCTGTTCGCCGCCGCAGAAAATGCGGCGCATGCACGGCGTGGCACAGGCCAACGGCCAGCGGACAGTGGGCATCGATGACATGCTGGCAAAGGTGAACTGAGCAGCTGAAGTCGGTGTAATGCTGGTCTGGCGTGCTTCTTTGGCTGTGCCACAAGCGCGTTGGCTGAGGATGATAGGCTGGCTGGTAGCACGTATCGACCGGCGAGACGCTGACCCGCAAGCATGTCCTCTGCAAGGCAGTGTGTGGCTCTGTGCTCCCCCGCCAGCATGTGCTGCTCACTGCTGCATCCTCATGCTTNGTTTTCTGCAGCCCGGGCAGCAGGCCAAGGATGAGGAGCGGCAGCTGGCCATTGAGGTGCGCTGAGTTCTGAATGCATGCCCTACTTGCGCTGGGAATGAGGCAGCCCAGCGAGGCTGGGGCTGAGGCTTGGGGTTGGCAGGGTGCATTGCAGCGGCATCTCTTTGTTCTAACTCAATTGCAGAGGGTGAGCGCCTGTTCGCATGTGCCTCTCATGCACCACAGGCCGGCTGCAATGCCCACCTGGCCGCCGCCGCCGCCGCCGCTGCCTGCGTCGCCGGCGAGGACGCGGCAGCAGCGGCCCAGGCGGCCTTTGATGCCGCATTTGCAGCAGCCAAGGAGGCGGCACTGGAGAAGAAGGAGAAGGCGAGGAGCGGTGGCAGTGCCAAGGAGGCGAGCGGCGAGGGCGGACAGAGCGCCAAGCTGGCGGCGGCAGAAGGGGCGGCGGCATCCATCCTGCGGCAGCGCGGCGCCAAGCCGGCGGGTGCTGCGGCGGGCGGGCGGGCGGCAGAGGATGAGGCGGCTGCTCGAGTGCTAGAGGAACGGGAGCGGCAGAAGGAGGCGGAGGAGGAGGCCAATGTGCCAGACTGGATGCGGGGGGAGTTTAGCTGGCGGGTGAGAGGCTCCTGGGGGTGGGTGGGTGCTGGCCAGATAGATGTGTTCATCCTCAATGCAATCAGCAGTGACGCCTGCCATCCAGCACAGTTTTGCAGCAAGTCTGCTGCCCCTGCTTTTCATTGCTGCCATCTCTCCGCACCTCACCGCTGCTCTCTCCCGCCGTCCTTCCTGTGCTGCAGAAAGTGTGGGCGGAGGTGTGGCGGCAGACGCAGCTGGCGCTGCTCATGCTCGCCCTGTTCATGCTGGGCGCCTGGGTGGTGCGCGGCCGCGCGCCCTGGACGCCCTGACGCAGCAGTCTGTTGTAGCTGGTGGGCTGCGGTGCGTGGCATGAAGGCGACGGCGGCGGCGGTGCTGGCGAGCGGTTGTTCCTGCAGTCGCTGCCCATCCTGTTTCATTCCTGAGCCATGAGATGTATTGACTGTGTTGTAGATGTAACTTGCCCAGCAGCAGTGGCCGTGGCAGAGCAGGCGGCATGAGCGGCGTGGTGCTCGACTACCACCTGGAGTGACCGCCAGCCTGGGGCGCACTGTCTGAGCCAGGTGGCTGAGTATCTAGCAGGTGCAGCTTGCGCTGCAAGCGGGCTGAGCTCAGGCGCTTGTTTGCTGCGTTGGGCAGGTGGTTGCAGGGGCGGCAGAACAGTGTAACGTTTCATTGATAGCTGTAGGTGACGACACCTGAACTAACTCCATGTCGTCTAACAACCATCAAACCCATCTAAACTCCAGAGGCTGGTCGCGGCTGAGCGGGCCGCGCCGCCGGGCGCTGCGCTGCGGCGCCGCCGCTGCCGTCGCACAAGCCGGCTTGCAGAGTCCCTGTCACTTGGCCGACACGACCGCGCCTCTCTCAGCTCGTGATCGCCAGCAACTGCGCTGCAAGCCGTCCCAGCTAAAGTTGGCAGGCGCCGCCAGCGCTATGGCGCCCCGCCGCCGCGCTGCACGCTCTGGACGTGACCCACCAATCGCAAGCACGGCGCAGATCGGCTGCCTGCCGCCGGAGCTGCTGCTAGCGGTGTTTGCCCACGTCCCGCTGGCCGAGCGGTGGGCAAGACGGGCTGGGGGTGCCTCAAAGCTGTTGTTTGTGGCGACTACTAATCCCCAAGGTGCCGACCATGATGCAGCAGCTCTCCCGCCGCCGCCGCTTTGCGAAGCGCCGCCTTCGACCGTCTTGCCCCTCCTCCTCTCCTGCAGGCACCGCCGCCTGGCACTGGTTTGCCGCCAGTGGGGCGAGCTGGTGCACAGCCCGGCCCTGCTGGACAGCCTGGAAGTCAGCATTGGCCCCGCCCGCCTGCTGCCGCGGCTGCGGTCGTTTGTCGAGTGGCTGGCACGGCGGGCGGTGGGGCACGTGCGGCAGCTGCGGCTTCACATTGCAGCGGCAGAAGACCTGGCGGATGGTGACTGGACCGAGGATGAAAGTCAGGAGATCACAGCCAGCATTGCAGCAGCTGTCACCCTCCTAGCGGGCAGCCTGCGGCAGTTGTCGCTGAGCACCCACAAGCTGCCGCTGCTGCCGCTGGGCAGCTGGATGGTACCGCTGGGCCGGCTGGCCAACCTTGAGATGACATGCCRGCGCGACATTGGCAATGTGACTGTCAGCGCCCCGCTTCCCTTCCTGACGGGGCTGCGCAGCCTGCGCCTGCATGCACTCTCAGGCGAGGTGGTGGTCGATCCGGGCGCAACGCTGCCGCCGAAGCTCACAAGCCTCTGGATGCGTAGTTTCTGTTCAGACGTGCCGCCACAGGTAAGCGCACGTTGCAGCTGTTGTGCCAGCAATGGCGGACAACAGCCCCCCTCTTTCGCACCATGCTGTCACAGCGCAAGCTGTGCTATGTGCGCGCAGGCGTGGCTAGTTGTGCAGCGGCCCTGCAACTGATGGAGGGCAGCCAGCTGCAGAATGTGCCAGCGAGGCATCATGGCCAAGATCACAGCAAGTAACCTTGCCTGCCCTCAACCCTCCCACCGCCCTGCAGCTTACGGCCCTGAGCTGCCTGAGGGACCTCACACTCGTGGGCACATCAAGCACAGAACGGTACAGCGTGCTGTCGGCCCTCCGCTCCACTCTGACTGCGCTCAACCTGACCATACTTGACGACATTCCGGACTGCCTGGCATCCTTCACTGAGCTGCGGTCCCTCAGTGAGTTGCTGCGCAGCCCTCTGCTTTGATGCGCACCTGATCGTGCAGCTCCGGTAGCAACGGGGAAGTCGCACAATCTCAGCCGCTCAGCTGTGCGCACTGCATAGCATGCCCCCTGCATCGCTTGCCGCACCTTGCGTGCGATCGCCCATGCTCAAAGTTGGGCAGTGGCCGGCGCCGCGGCGCTTGCGGAATTGATTGCTGCTCAAATTCCTCCCTTGTTGCGTGGCTCTGACCTCACTCCTGCCGCCCGCGTTTTTTTGTTTGGCAGCAATCGATGATGTTGATGGCTCGCTGGTAGAGAGCGGGGAGGAGCTTGAGCAGGCCTTGCCGCACCTGCAGAAGCTCACAGCACTGGTAAGGGCAAGGGCTGTGCATGAGGAGCTCCCTTGCATGTTCTGCCCGCTTGCTCGCCAAAGCTGGTGCGTCTGTCTCAGCATCTGCGGCATTTCGTGGTGCTGCCGGAAGCAACCAGGACATGCCTTGCGCGCTCCAGCGCAGTGCCAGCTTCAGATGGCTCACTGCCCTTGTACTGCCCATCATCCTGTGCAGTACATGTTTTCAGCGGGGCTGCCCGACGCGCCCGCTGCGCTGTCGTCGCTGCAGCACCTCGACACGGTCTGCTGGCGTGGCTGCAGCTGGCGGGCCGAACCGGGGCCGCTGCCGGCAGGTCCGTGGCTGGGCCGGCTGCGGCGCCTGGCCATCTCCTGCCGTTCGCTCTCAGTTGAGGGCAGCCTGGCCGCTCTGAGTGGCGCGCAGCAGTTGGAGCAGCTGGGAGTGACAGATACTTTTGAAGAGTCCAACAGGGTATTTCCTGTTGCCAGCGGCCAGCGCCACGTGAAGTCCTGGCGCAATGCCGAGGTGGCGGCTCTCCTGGCCTGGGCGCAGGGCCACGCCAGCCTGCGCCTGCTGGTGCTGCACGGGCTGCCACCGAGCATGGCCCGGGCGGCGGCGGCGGCACGGTGCTCACGGCCAGACCTGAGCATTCAGCAGGCCAAGGACGCCGAGGATGTTTACGAGGCGGTGTGCGGCTACCAGTGCCAGGACAGTGCCTTTAACGCAGCTGATGGGGCATGAAATGACGGATTTGTGACCGTGGCTGGGTGTAAGCAAGCGTGATGCTGATGGGGCAGTGATGCAGAACAGCTGAGGCAAGCATGGGGCACGGTGGCCATGCCGCAGCGGCGGTGCGAATGCGGCACTGGAAACATGTGCTGTGTGGCTGTGCGCAGCGCTGTGGGAGACGCATGTATGCGCTGCGTGGACCACCCGTTGGAAGTAAAGGTGACTGCATGGTCCAACAGTGCTGAGCCCCTGTCGCATCGCCAACGGCGGAAGCACCCTGCTGCAGCCCTGTGGTGTGGCACCCACATCACTGCATGGCGGCGTCCAAACCCTACTTGTCTTGATTGCTATCGGTGATCGACAGCCCTCCTGACCTGCAGCGAAGCCTAGCAAGCCTCCTGCGAGCACACCCGCTTTCGCGTCTCTGGCAAGCCCCGCCCGACAGCGCGATCGACAGTTGCACGCGCACCATGGCGTCTCTGGCTGTACGCACTGCAGCGATGGCGCCAGCCCGAGCTACAGTGGCGCCACACGCGCGCAAACCGGCGTTTTCCTGCGGCCAACCGGGATGGCAGCACTCGCGGCAGCTGCGGCGACCGTCCTTCAGGTGCTGGGGAGTAGCGCCGAGCTTAGGGCTTCTCTCACGCCGCTGCCGCTGCTGCCGCCGCCCACCCTGCTGCCTGCCGCCGCCCCCGTGGCCCGCCTGCTTGGCTCCAGGCTTTGGCTGCCTGCCAACCCGCTGGACTTTGAACTTTGCTCGCCCAATGTCACCCTGTCATCGTCCTGCACCGCATGCAGCAGCGGCAGCAGCGGCAGCAGCGGCGCACGGCGGGCAGGGGCACTGCGCACCTGTGCCTTCATGCACAAAGACGAGCAGCTGCAGCGCACGGTTGACAAGTATGTGGCAGCGATCAATGCACACGACATTGCCGCGCTGTGCGCTGTGCTGGCACCAAAGGTGACCTGTGCTGTCCGGGCGCATACTCAGCTGGCCCGCCGGTGCCAATGTGGCAATTCAGTGCTAGATACCAGCTGCAAGGGTGGCAGCCTGCCTATGATTGTTGCTGCACTCCTACGGCTGTTTGCCAGCCCAGTCCGCTGGCATGCCGCCCTGCCATGCTGCTGCCCCGCCCACATGCACAGCTGCGGTCCGTCTCGTATGAATAGACCTGACAATTTCGTTGCATGGGTGCAGGTGGTGTGGAGCGACCGGGTGTGGAGCCGGGATGACCTGCTGGGGCACAAAAAGGTGAGTGTACGGTGGCGCAAAGTTGCTGGGTCGCCCAAAAAGGTCTTGTAATGCGATGCAGAAAATTTGAGCAAGTGCCTCCAGCCGTGGGTTGCACGGTGGCAGCTGTACATGCCCGCCTGCCTGACTGCTGCAGCAGGAACAGGCAGCGAGCATCAGGCGTGATTTCCCTTCACTTCTTGGCCTGCAGATCGAGTCGGTGCACCAGAAGCTGTTCGAGGCGTACCCAGGTGTGCTGCCTCCTAAGCAGGTTTTGCCCTGCTTAGGCAATACAGCTTCGGGGCTGTATTTGTTCCACAGTGCCCCGGCCAAACCCCAACGCAGCTGTGCATGGCTGGCTGAATGCTCCTCAGTGGCGCCCCTGCCCTGCCCTGTGTGACACAGCCGGTCGATCCTGCTTTCCACTGCAGATTACCACATGCACATTGAGGATGTGCTTGCACGCGGCGATGCCAACACAGTGGCGGTGCATTTCACGGCCACCGGTGCGCCTGCAATGGGGTCCCGCTGCCCCGGCTGACTTGCATACGCCGTGGCGGCAGGATACAACACCGCACACCACAGATCACGCGCGTGCTTGCTGGGCGCAGGCACAAACACGGGCGTGTGGCGGGGCAGCGAGCCGTCTGGCAAACGGACCATCTTCTCAGGTGGGCGCTGTGCCTTGCTGGTCATGCAAGCTGTCGGCTGTGCCCTGTGCCTTGCTGGTTATGCAAAGCAGCCAGTTGGGGCCCATGACATGCTGACGAGTGCTGCACTGCTGTGTTGGCAGCGCCGCTGTGCGGGCCTGGCTGTGCAGCCTGCATGCATAAGCAGCACAGGCGGCTGGCGGCTACATGTTGATGCGTGCCTCACCTGTCATTCATGCGCAGGGGTGACTCTCTTCATTTTCGACTCGGAGAGCGATGACCAGATCAAGCAGGTGCCTGGCTGAGTGTTCGGTGGATGTGCTGCTGCGGCTCATGCCATTCCATGCCTGCTTGCAGTGGCTGCTCACGCATGAATATGCCGTCGGCCCGCACCCCGCTGCCTCCACAGCTTGCTGCTCCCAGCGGTTCTGCGGCGCTCACTTGCAACCAATCGCTTCTGGCTGCTGCCATGGCTGTCAACAGACTGCCCACCTTAGCTTGCTGTTGAAAGCGAGTTCACACCCCCTCGCCAGGTCATCACCTACCGGCAGCCCACGGAGCGCGAGCGCCATTTCTACCTGTGAGCAAAATTTAAAAATTTAAAGGGGGCCATTTCAGCAGGGCAAATTCAAGGGGGTCAAATTGCTTTTCATGCGGTTGGCCGTTTCTACCTGTGAGCAGTGCTTTTAAGGGTCGTTTCAGCGGGATTGGTTGTTATTTATTGCGCTGGCCATGCCCAATTCCATTCTGGGCAGCTGAGGCAGCTCAAAACTTCGGGTTTGCTGACGCAGTCCGTGCACACCCTGCTGCTGCAGGAAGCATGAGGAGTGACGCTGCGGCGAGTGCATGCGGATTGCCGATGCCAGGCAGTCTATAGTTGAGCTGGTGGACGGAGCTCAAGAGTTCAGCTGGCGTCACCGCCCCAAATCTGCATTTGGTTAGGCATTGCGATGTGTTCTTATGCTGTGGCTGGCACTGTTACTATATGCAGCAGCAAATCGATCAGGCACAAGGGTGCCACCTGCGCACTGTGCCTCCTCACCTCCTCCGAGACTCGGAGTCTGCACCCAATCAACTGCAGCACTTTCTTCTCCATTCGATTCGCTACTTTAAAGTTATGGCAGCAGGTACAAGTCAAAAGGACGCCAGTGGTAGGGGAGGAAGGAAATGCCCAAGTAGGGCGCACAGCAGGCTGAGAGTAACGCAGGGAGGAAAGAGAGGACAGAGGGCTGTACTCACGCTAGGTTGTTGTGTGGGGATCGCAGAGCAGCAACGGAGGGCAGAGCTGGCGGTGTGGAGGGTTGGGGGTGGGGGGCGTGGGTTGGAGGGACGGCAGGTGTGTGGGTGGGAGGGCAGGGTGGATGTGGAAAGCCAGAGCTGATGTGGGGGATGCCGAGTTCAGAGGGCGCTTTCGGTAGCACTGGTGATTGCAGTTGTGGGCAGGCTGAACGCTTTTTCAGAGAGGGCAGATGGCAGGTTGGAAATGAAATCAAAAATAGCGACTGCGAGGTACTAGTGCGGACCAGAGAGGAGAGAGGTTGGTGAGTTTGGTGGGGGNTGCAGGGGCTTGCAAGCAGCCAAGCCAGAGCGTGCGGACACGGGCCAGCCGAACAAGAACAATCGCCGGCAGCATGCCGTGCCAGCCAGCCACCGGCCCGGCTTCCAGCACGAAAGAAGTGCGCCAGAGCGGCAGGCTGGTGAGTAAAGCTGAGCACGTGTGCCGCGCCTGTGGCTGACACAGCTGCAGACAGCATGTGCTGAGGCCGCTCTGGTCACTACTGAGGCCGCTTTGGTCGCTCCTGAGGCCGCTTGCTCACGCAGCAGTCACGCCAAACACAGTGGTGTTCAGGGTCACCATGGCGGTGTTGACGCAGGCAGAAATGGCGTCGAAGGAGACCGGGGGACGGGGCACCATAGCGGCGCTGCACGCCTCGGCAATGACGGTGGCGGCATTGCCCACAATCTCGCTGCCGGTGGCGGTGGCCAGGGAGGAAAGGTTGGCGGCCACGGCGTCTGCAAGAAAAGGCAGGGAAGGGTTGGGTTGGCATCGGCGTGAGCACAATCGGTCTCTAGTGTGTGTAGGGAGCCGCCTGGTGGACAATGCCCACTGGGCAACCAACAATCACCGTGAGCTGGCCTGCAGGGCCCAGGCGCCAGCGATGCCAGCGGGTTGCCCTTCAGACCAGAGGGATCCGTTTGCACAATAAAACGAGGCGGCACTCACTGGCGGTGGTGTTGAGCGACAGGCTGTCGGCCACGCGCTGGTCGGTGTCGGTCTTGAAGGGAGCGTACACGCCCTGCGGCAGGCGGGGTTGGCAGGCGGGTAAGAAGGCCACCAGTCAGTGCACACAAGCCTTGCATGCGATGGGCACATGTAAAGCAGCGTACACGATGCCTGAGGAGTGCACTTGCCCCACTTATGTAGCGTGCCCAGTTTCTTGCTCTACTGCCCCTGCCCCCAGCCCTGCCCCATTCCAAGCACGCACCTGGGCGGTGAAGGCAGCGGAGGTGGCGGCAGCGATCACGAGGGTTGCCACCCAACCCAGGAAGAACTTGGCCAGCAGCAGCCAGTTGAAGGCGCGGTTGGAGGTGGCACCCTCGGGGCGGCGGCCGCTCACAGCCTCCACAACGCCGATGCCGGTGACAGCGCCCACCTGTGGTGGATTCAAGCAGTTGGGTGAGCAGGTTGGGAAGGCTGCTGGGCTAGTATGGGAGGCTCGTAGGCTTGCACAGGCGGCAGGCAAGCAGTTCCGGTCTGCCTTGACATGTTGTGGCGGGTCGCAAGCTGTCTCCACAGTGCAAACGCTGCAGAAGCAACCGCCGTGTGCACGGCAGTGGCTGCGCATGCAGAAAAATGCCGAGCGCACCATGCAGTGGGTGGTGGACAGGGGCAGGCCGTAGCGGCTGCCCAGGATAATGATGGCAGCGGCGGCCAGCTCCACTGCAATGAGACAGGGCAAGTAACGGGTTGAGTTGGGGTTGAGTTGGGGTCGGTTACTGCTTGCCGAATAGGAAGTGGGGCCGTGACGCGCGGGTGCTGCAGGTTGCAGCGCGCTGCGCAGGAGCCCACAGCACAGCGGCAGGTACGGCAGGCGGCACAGCGAGGGCAGCCGCTCACCGCAGTAGCCGCGCGAGTTGGTCAGCTTGGTCATCTTCACGCCCAGCACCCGCATGATCTTGTAGCCTGCAGGGGGAGGTTGAGAACAGCCCAGAGGAATCAGCTGTGAGTGTGTGCAATAGACGGACATTGAATGGCAGTTCCAGGTTGCAAGCCGGCTGCCCATCACCAACTCAGCTGCCACCCTATGGGCTGTCAGCCACTCTGACGCACCGTAGGTGGCCAGGCCCACCACCAGGCCAACACCGCCGATGACCAGAATCCAGACGGGCACATCAGAGCGAGAGTTGACGCAAGTGCACTGCCACACCGCATAGATGCCGGCGAAAGGACTGTGGGTTGGATTGGGATGGGAGGGGGCAGAAGATGCACATGTGAGCGGGAGTGTTTGGGTGAACAGGACGTATGGGCGGACGGGGCGGTGCGGAATGCAAAGGCAACAGTTGGTCGGGAGCAACATTTGGGTCAGCATATTCATGAAATGCCTGTTTGAGAGCTCACCCGACGGCGTTCGCCACATCGTTACTGCCGTGGGCGAAGGAGTTGCACATGGCGGTAAACACCTGCGTTGTTGGTGTTGGAAAGGCAGAATGCTCAGTCTATTGGGTGAGGCAGGGTGCTCCCTACACACCAAGGTGTGTACCACCCTTCCATGCACCTTTCCTCAATGGCACCCCTGCCCTCCCTGCAGTGCACCCCCGGTGCCGCCCACCTGCAGGTACTTGAAGCTCAGCTCCGTCTTCTTGTCAAACTGCTCGCCGTTGGCGTGCAGGTCGTGCACTTTCTGCGCAGCAAGGCAACGGGAGGGAGGATAGATTGAAGCGATTGCACCCGTCTCAGGGTGGGCGAGCTCAGCCATTCTAGGTTGGATTGGTTGGGGTCGCCACGCCCAAGCCAAGTGCGTCTCTGTTGCTGTTCCAAGGGCACTTGCACCACCATTAGTTGCTGGCTGCTCTTACCTCGTCCTCACTGATGACGCCGTGGATGTCGAAGTTGGAGCTCTTGGTCAGGGCGCCGTAGATCTGCAAGAGAGGAGTGAGGGAAGGCAGGTAGCAAGGTGAGAAGCATGGGGCATGCCGTTGGGCGCCATGGTCTTAAGTCAGAGGTAGCTGAACCGCGCTGAGATGCTACGCAGCATTGCAGCACCTGGATCCCAATGCAGCCCTGCCGGACTAGGCACATTCTGCCAAGGGTGTTTAGCCAACCACCAATCAACTCACCCGGCTCTTGCGCAGGTCGCGCAGCGGGGCGGGGGTGCGCTCAGGGTGGCCGGCGCCCACCACGCCCTCGGCGTCGTTGGCAGTGGGGGTGGTGCCGGGGGCGTTGGCGCTGCCGCTGTCGGAGTCGGTGTCCTTCACGCTCTTGCCGGCCTGTTAAGGAGGGCGGGTAGAAGTGCACAGGTCATTGAGGAAGGGGTGGAGGTGTGGGGAGCGCTGCCGCTGTCTGAACTGGTGTCCTTCACGCTCTTGCCGGCCTGCTGGAAAGGGAGTAGGGTTTGGTTGAAGTGCGGGGAGCACTGAGGAAGGGTGTGGAGGTGTGGGGAGCGGTGAGGTTAGGGAGGTTGCACAGTGTGCAATGAGAGTTTGAGTGGGCTGAGGCTGGGTGCCGCGTGCAGAGCGCGCCGGTTGGGTCAGTGGCAAACTTCGCTGGAGGTGACGCACAAACCATGACGGCATCCGCGCTTGTATGTGACCATGCTGTGCTGCATCTGGCATTCACTGAGCCAGCCAAACAGGGCGACTCACGTCAGTGTTGGCGCCGCGCAGCTCAGGAATGACCTCGGCCTTGCACAGCTCATCCCAGTCACGGGTCACCTGCATAGGAGGCAAGCCAGGACAGCAGTTGGTGCTTTGGGGCGTGCCGCAAGGCAGTGCGGCTCATCCCGGATTCCGGCAAGGCACTCTGTGCAGCGCTGTTTCCAGCCAGGCTTGGCCAGCCAGTTCACATCCAGCCAGCCAGCTCACGACCAGCCAGCCAGCCAGGCAGCCGGGCAGCCTGCCGCACGCACCTGGCGCTTGATCAGGGGCACGCCCACCAGGCCGGCAATCAGGGCACCGCCCGCAGCTGCAGAGGGAGAGCGGAGAGAGCGGAAGGGCCGTTCAGGAGGGCTGCCGTTGGCTGAAAGGTAGTGCGCGGACATTGATGCGGTTGCGGGTCCGCATGGCACGCCACGCTTGGCAGTCCATGCAATGCATGGCATGCACGTGACTGGGCATGGCATGTAACGCCATAGGGGCCGGTAAGCTCATCGAAGCAAGTGGGTATCCAGGCGCCCCTCGCGGCGTCCTCCTCCAATCAATGAGCAATGGCAGGCAGGCACACCAAAGCAGGTGGAGATCCAAGCGTTCTTGGAGTTGTCAACCTTGTCCGCCAGCTTGGGGCCCTTCTGGATGATGCTGCGGGTGGGAAGGAAGGAGCAGAGAGAACAAGCGGTTAGCACAGCCGAAATGGCGGTGGGCAGCTGGCAACCTTGCTGGCAAGCCTCAGACCATGGTGAGCCATGCCGATGGGAGGCCAATTTGCCGGTTTGAACGGCCGCTTTGCCCACCGATGCAACCAACTACAGCTGCCTGAACTGCAACCATTGTGACAACGCGCCGCGTCTGCGGTGGACTCACTAGAAGCAGCCAATCCACACGGTCAGGAAGGTGAACAGGGGCAGCATCCACAGGGACAGCACGTAGCTGTTCTTGCGGCGCAGCACTGCGGGCGGGCAGGCAGGGGCACAGGGATGCATGGGTGAGAACGGCAGCACACCAAACACAGCAGTGCCACAGGCCGCATGCTGGCTGGGAGGCACTTTGTATACCATGCCTTTCCGATTGGCAGTGGCAGCAAAAGTGGCGATGGCAGCGGCAGGCATGAGGTGCCGATGCACGCACCCGCATGGCATGGGAAGAGGAACAGGCTGCATACATGTGTGCGCAATGTAGGTACATCTACAGGCTTGATGCGACTGCCGAGGCCTCACCGGCGTGGCGGGTGAAGAGGAACAGAATGGCACCGCCGATGCCAGCAAGCAGCGGCGAAGTGAACCAGGAAATGACGATGACCGACACACCCTGTAGGAATGCGAAACAGGGGGGAAGGGCAGTTAGGAGGTGGAGGGTGCAGCAGGAAGCCGCCACGGCAGCAGGGGGCACTCAGCGACAGAGTCGAGGTGCAGCTGTGAAGTGCGGTGCATTCAGGTCAAACAGACCATAGCACGGCCGGCGCAGCACAGCATGGCGAAGCGCACCTCAAGGTATGGGAAGGAGTCCTTCTCCCTTGACCACACCACTGCAAAGGGCAGGTGCACGAGGGCAAGCTTACGGAAGTGGGCAAGCTGACTGAAGGGCCCAGTTGCTATTGCAGTTGAGAGCCTCCGTGCCGTCTCGCTGCCGTTCAAAAACATGCCTGCCCAATCAGCTCACCAGAGTCGGGGCCGGCCGCAACCATGGACATGCCAATCACGGCGCCCACGATGGAGTGGGTGGTGGACACGGGCAGCTGCAGAGAGGGAGAGGGACAAGCGGATAGAAAGGGAGGAAGTTAAAACAGCTGCTTCGTCAACGGTGTGCAGGGTAAGCTACCACCCTCTAGTAGAGCGCAGCAAAGCTGTATGCGGCCAGTTGGGTGCCCATCTGCGAGGCCAGCTCCCCTTGCCCGCCTGCCTGTCATAGCAGGCCGGAAGTGTTAGCTCACCTCAAAGTAGGTGGCGACGATGAGCCAGATGCCGGTGGCCAGCAGCGCGCACAGCATGCCGTACATGTAGAGGTCGGGCTTGTTCTGCAAAGGCAGGAGGTCGGGGGAGAGGGGGATTGAGTGCAAACAGTCGTGAGGGTTCCCGCCGTGCACCTGACGATCGGCAGCACAGCATGCCGGGCAGGTAGGAGCAAGCGTGCTCGCCCCAGAGCCTGATAGCCTCCCCTGCCCCTGTCCGAGCAACCGGCGTCCCCCACCCGATAGTCGTTGAGGTTGGCAATGTTGCTGCGAATGGTGCTCGTTACTCCAGCTCCCTGCAAGTGAGGCATGGGTGGGGCGGAGCAGCTCAGCCATGTGGCACCAGGTGGCTCGAGGTGAACCGTGAGGTGGCATGCATTGGCATGACGGGTAGAAGCATGCATGCCTAGGTGCAGGCAGCGCGCAGCAGCGGGTGACTCACTAACAGTACTGCGCCTCCAAACTCGCAGATGGCCGCTATCACTATGGCTTGTTTCATGGTCAGCGCCTTGGCGCCTGTGCAGGGGAGGGGGGGAGGGGGCGCTAAGCGGCACAAAGCGCAGCACGAGTTCTCTGGCCTGGCTGCACATTGCGTGGAGGGCCGCCTTGGCTGCAAATGCTGAGGTGCGAGGCGGCGGCGAGGATGGGGCAGAGGACAGCGGTGGCGGCAGCGGTAGCAGCGGCAGCACGCACCGACGCTGGAGCCGAAGGCATTCGCCACGTCATTTGCGCCGATGCCGTAGGCGACAAACAGCGCCAGGAAAATGGAGCAGACGAAGATCTGCGGAGGGTGGGGATGGTGGGAGCCTCCTATTCAGTGAGCGGCGGGCGGCGGCGGCAGCAGCGGCAAGCAGCGTTGTCAGCGGCAAGCAGGGTGCACCAAGCAGCGGCAGGAAGAGTGCACCGAGCAGGCTGTGTCGGGCTGTACACCCCTCGGGAGCGCTGGCGTACAGCCTTACTCACCCAGGTGAACTCCCTGAATAGGCATGCATGCGGCAGGGGGACCAGGGGAGAGCGTGTCAGCCAGTGGTAGGTGGTGAGCGGCGGCAAAGCACTCGCAGCATACGGCCCCGCCGAGCGTCCACTGCGCCGGCGGCCATCGCCGCGCGCGATGGCTTCGCCATGCAGTCACAAACCAGGTGCGACAGCGCGCAGCGGCGCGCTGCAATGCATCGGAGGACTTGCAGTGCCAGGCACTCACGCGTACACCATGGCGGCTTGNCTTCAGCCGGCAGCGCTGCCGGCGATGGAAAAGAATGGATGTGAAAATGGAGCGCAAGGCGCGGCGATCGGATATTGCGTGCGGGGCAGGGCATCTGCNCGCYGC
>JADXDR010000047.1:10886-32348 GCA_025026875.1 Chlorella ohadii | reverse complement strand
CGMMWAMTYCCWGYYCAGCTTCCGTGCCTTGTGGTAATTGCCTGGTGGGAGACAGCACCCCCGCGCTTTGCAGGCGCTCCTGGCGTCCCAACAAGCCTCCCTGCACGTTCACGTGTGTGTTTTCCAAGCCGGCCCAGCAGCTGCCGCAGCGGGTGCATGTGGGAGGGACCGACAGCTCCCGCCCCGGCGGTACCCAAACTCTTTTAGNATCCAATGTGGTCCACACGCCACCTGTGTTTGCACGGTGGCCANCCGGCCATTGACGCAGAAGAATGTTCTCTAGTCTGATGGGAGTGCAGGGCAAGAAGTGCTGCGGCTGCAAGGGTGGTGCCGGCTCAGCCTGCTGCCGCCACGTTGATCACCAATGCCGCCGCCTCGGCTGGCGCTGTGTGTGCATGCGTCGCTTACACTACCATGGAACAAGCATGTTTGAAAGCGCTATGTGCACTGGCATGCGGCCAGTTGTTTGCAGGTGGGAAGCGGAGCTCAGTGTGTGTGCGGCATGTGTTGGTTGCGCATGCATTGCTTGTGCGCATCAATCCGCAGTGGCAGGAGAGGAGCAGGCAAGGAGAAAAAACTACCACGCCGCCGGCCACCGGTTGCCGGCCACGGCAGCGTTGTACAAAAGGCTGGATTGGTCTGAGAGCGCAATCAGAGTAAACGGGAGGCTTCCAATCAGGCCGCATCAAAAGGGTAAGCCGCAGGGCGGGTTCAAGTTGTGGGTGTGGAGGAGATCAATTGGAGCAGCGGCGCCCAGGGCAGGGGGCGCCCTTGTCCAACCAGCAGCAGGCGGAGCACGAATCAAAACAGACGGGTGCCAGCTAGCCTTTGTTGGCAAAAAAGAAATCAGGCAGCGAGCTGCCACAAATCGGAAAAAGAAGGGTGAGTTTCTTGGGGTGATTGTCTTGGGGGTGAGTTTCTTGGGTGAGTTTGTGGATGAATGTCTTGGGAGTTTGAGGGCAGGCGGCAGCAAACGAAGCCGTCGGCCGCTGGACGCACATGAAGCGCTTCAGCTAGCTGGCTGCCGTGCTGCGGGGACCGCAGATGCCATGCCATGCCATGCCATGCCTGAAGGCTGCCAGCTGGGGCCTGCAGAGCAGTTGGCTCCGGGCTGCTGCACGCTCGCGGCACGCTTATGCCGAGGTGACGCCAAACACGGTGGTGTTAAGCGTGACCATCGCAGTGTTGACGCAGGCGGAGATGGCGTCGAAAGACACGGGGGGCTTGGGCACCATGGCGGCGCTGCAAGCCTCAGCAATGGCGGCGGCAGCATCGCCCACGAGTCCGTTGCCAGTGGCCGTGGCCAGGGAGGACAGGTTGGCGGCCACCGCGTCTGCAACGGGGAGGGCAGGGGAGTGCCGGGTGTCAATGGTTGTCCGGCATGCCCCAATGTTCTGTGCAGTTCTGCGCATGCATGGACCAGCGGCAAGCTGCAGCTGGGCCACGCAGGACGCTATGCAGGAACTTACGGCCCGGCTGCAAGCTGTGATGTGTAGCAAACCCCAAGTTCCCTGCCCTACTGTATCTCACTGGCAGTGGAGTTGAGCGACAGGCTGTCCGACACGCGCTGGTCGGTGTCGGTCTTGAAGGGAGCGTACACGCCCTGCAGATGGAATCGAATTCCAAGGGATAAGTTGGAGGGTGAGGGTGCACGTCGCAACAGGCTCGTTGGGAGGCGGCGCAGCGGCAGCAGCTGATGTCGCTTGCACGTGGCACCACCGGACAAGGCAGGCAGCTGCTTGGGAGGCATGAGACACGGCGGGAAGCCGGGCAGCAGGGCACAGCATGCCCAACCCTTGCTTCTGCCCCTGCCCGAGTGCACACCTGGGCGGTGAAGGCGGCCGAGGTGAGAGCAGCCACGACCAGTGTGGCCACCCAGCCCAGGAAGAACTTGGCCAGCAGCATCCAGTTGAAGGCGCGGTTGTTGCCGGTGGCGCCCTCGGGGCGGCGGCCGCTGACGGCCTCAACTATGCCAATGCCGGTCACAGCGCCCACCTGGAAAGGAGGAAGGAGAGGGCAAGAGGCAGGCTGTTAAAACGGAAGGTGAGGTGCTGCATGCATCATGCGCTGAGGGAGCCGGTCAATGCTTGCTGGGCAGCCATTGTAAGGGCGGCGGTTGCAAGCGCGGCAGCCACCAAAGGCAGCCGCAGGCATGTGGCAGCCCGTCTGCACATGCACATGCTGTGGTCTTTGGCAGGCTGCTGCACGCACCATGCAGTGGGTGGTGGACAGGGGCAGGCCGTAGCTTCACCAGGCAACAAGTGGGGGCACAGGAGGGGAGCGGGGTCATGCGCTGGCAAAGAATCGGAAAGCTCCTGTCGAGCGGTTGTCGCTGCAAGTCGCTGCAAGGCGCTGCGGCAGCAGGAGCAGCGGCCACACGGGCTGGCTGAGCAGGAGCTAAATGCGAACACCACCGTCTCAGCTCACCGGCTGCCGATAATAATCACAATAGCAGACGCCAGCTCCACTGCAACAGAGGGGTGTGAGGCATGGCCGGCAAGTCAGTTTGGAAAGGGCAGACAGACCGCGGTCCGTGCTGCGGTGGTGCGACTCACCACAGGGACAGACCAAAAGCAAGCGCAGCAGGCACAGCATGCATAGCAGGTACTGCAGCAGACACAGCGGGCGCAGCGTGCTCACCGCAGTAGCCGCGCGAGTTGGTCAGCTTGGTCATCTTCACGCCCAGCACCCGCATGATCTTGTAGCCTGCAGGGGGAGGTTGAGAGCCAGCACATCAACTGGTGCAGGGCCCCGCTGTTGCAGGCATTAGTGGCAAAGGTAGTGTAATGCACCTGCCCATCGCCTCAGCCTTGCAGATGCACCCGCCTTTCAAATCGTGACCCACTCTTGACGCACCGTAAGTGGCCAGGCCGATCACCAGGCCAACGCCGCCGATGACCAGGATCCACACGGGCACATCGGACTTGGAGTTGACGCAGGTGCACTGCCACACAGCGTAGATGCCGGCAAAGGGACTGCAGGGTGGCAGTGGGGAGGGCAGCGGGTGAGGCAGCTGGTGGGTGGGCTAGCAGCATCAGCGTGGGAATCACAGAAAGGGTAGGGCCAAAGCATACCATCGGCAGAGCTGTGCCAACATTGCCCCTGCAAGCACAGCGTCCGGCTGGCCAGGACATGCCATGAGTGACCTCACCCAATGGCATTCGCCACATCGTTACTGCCATGGGCGAAGGAGTTGCACATGGCGGTGAACACCTGCATCGTTTGGTGGGCGGGGTGCGCAGTCTATTTGGTGAGGCAGGGTGCTCCCTACACACCAAGGTGTGTACCACCCTTCCATGCACCTTTCCTCAATGGCACCCCTGCCCTGCCTGCAACCAATGCTGCCTTCCACCTGCAGGTACTTGAAGCTGAGCTCCGTCTTCTTGTCAAACTGCTCGCCGTTGGCGTGGATGTCGTGCACACGCTGCGACAAAGGCAGGACAGATGGGTGATGACAAGATGTGGCGGCGTATGCTCCACTGGGGCAGCACTCTGCTTGCTCTCAAGTTGCTCCCCTGTTGCACAAACCGCTTGCTGCTCAGACCCATACACGCATCCATCGCTGCACAAACATTCAAACTTCAGCCGCTCACCTCCTCCTCGCCAATGACGCCGTGGATGTCGAAGTTGGAGCTCTTGGTGAGGGCGCCGTAGATCTGCAGAAGCATGGCAAGGGTGGGTAGGGTAGCAAGGTGAGGAGCAGGGGCTTGCTGTTGGGCGCCGGTGCAGGTACTGTAGGTACTGTTGGGCGCCGTAGGTACTGTAGGTAAGGCGGCAGCTGACCCGTGGTGTGTGATGCGATGCAATGCAGCAGTGCAGCGCCCGGCTCCCAGTGCAAACCCTGCCGGCCCTGGCACATTATGACCAGTGGTTTTAGCCGCCCACCCATCACAGCTCACCCGGCTCTTGCGCAGGTCGCGCAGCGGGGCGGGGGKGCGCTCGGGGKGGCCGGCGCCCACCMCACCCYCAGCGCCCMCAGCGGCGCCCTTCCCAGCGCTGCCAGTGTCAGAGTCGCCATCCTTGATCTGCTTGGCCTGCCCATGGAAAAAGGGTGGGGCGGGGGCAGGGGCAGGGCGGTGTYAGCTGGGGTGGAGAGGGCGGKTGGCAAGCGGGGCATGGCAGGGCGGGGAGGAGCAAGGCAGAGSATTCGTGAGCTGKCCGGKTGCAGGCATCGCCACGCAGGACACAGCGCTGGCCGGCCATGKGGCAGTTCGGGSCCATTTACAGCAAGGCGGGACGGCTTGATCTGATCCGCAGCGGCTTGATCTGACCCGCAGCAGGGCCCTGCTGCACCCAAGAATGCCCTCTACAGCAACTCACATCAGTTGCGGCGCCATGCAGCTCCGGAATGACCTCGGCCTTGCACAGCTCGTCCCAGTCACGGGCCACCTGCATTTCATAAGGAGTCAGGACGAGCTACGCTTTGGTAAGAGATGCCTTGACTTGGCAGGAGGCGAGGAACAC
The DNA here is from genome assembly GCA_025026875.1 of Chlorella ohadii. Lineage (NCBI taxonomy): Eukaryota > Viridiplantae > Chlorophyta > Trebouxiophyceae > Chlorellales > Chlorellaceae > Chlorella > Chlorella ohadii. The sequence goes on along the minus strand of JADXDR010000047.1, from coordinate 27,884 downwards.
GACACTGGGCCTCCCACCGTGGCACGCAGCAGGACATGGCACCCCGGATTCCAGCTTCTTCAAGTGTACAATTCCAGGGGCCACAGCCAGGCGCCGCACCTGGCGCTTGATCAGGGGCACGCCCACCAGGCCGGCAATCAGGGCGCCGCCGGCGGCTGCAGAGCAACCAGTTGCGGGTGGGTCAGCGAGCATGCACCAAGAGCACGAATCCCGTACTGGGCGGCAGCAGAGCAATGAGCAGGCCGCGAGTGGAAAACAGCAATTGTTGAACCAGGATGCACACAACGGAAGCCGCCCTGGCAACCCAATCGAGCCCAGTTGGGCTTTACACTGTACAGTGTACACTGTACATTGAAGTGAGCTCACCGAAGCAGGCGGAGATCCAAGCATTGGTGCTGTCGCTGACTTTGTCCGACAGCTTGGGGCCCTTCTGGATAACGCTGCAAGAAGAGGGCAGGGCGAGCGGTTGGTTAGCACATCCCAAGGAGGTGGGTTGCTGGTAACCTCGTCCGACAGCTTGGGGCCTTCTGGATGACGCTGCGGGAAGGGAGGCACGCAAGGCGGGGTCGGCAGGGTTGGACAACGGAGAAGTTGGTAGGACAGTGTTGGACCAGCCGGCAGACGGCTGAGGCGAGGCAGTGCGTGGAGCAGCAGCGCAGGCAGCCCCCACATATGAGCACTGAACGGGCCCCCAGCTGCACTCCCAGCAGTGTGGTGCAAGCCCGGCCGACCTCTGTCGCACTCACTAGTAGCAGCCGATGTAGACAGTGATGAATGCAAAGAGGGGCAGCATCCACAGGGAGAGCTTATAGCTGTTCTTGCGGCGCAGCACTGCAGGCAGAAAAGGGCACAGATGGAGCTGTGGGTCAGCATGCCAGCACATCCCTGCACTGCAGGCAGCCGGGGGGTAATTGCAACGGCAGGGTGCGCCTACAACCGGAGGCGCGGTTGCGCTGCGCATGCCGCAAGGCACCACCAGCGCGCGGGCTGTAAACGCCATGCCAACCTCCCGGCACACGCTGGCTGCTGCATACTGCGCAAGAGCATACTGTGGCAAGCAATGCTCTGCTCACTGCGGCTTACCGGCGTGGCGGGTGAAGAGGAACAGAATGGCGCCGCCGATGCCAGCAAGCAGCGGCGAAGTGAACCAGGAGATGACGATGACCGACACGCCCTGCATGAGGAAGTGCGTGGCGGGGGGCGGTGGGAAGTTGGGTGGATGGGCCACTGCCAAGCTTGCAGCTGGAGTGCAGCGAGAGGCCCGCTGGAATGCGTGGCACTACTGAGACTGCACACGGCAGCTGGTGCATAGGTATGTCCAAATTGCATATGCCGCAGCCGGCCCCAGCCCAGGGCAGCGCACCTCCAGGAATGGGAAGCTGTCTTTGTGCTTGGACCACACCACTGTCAAGGGATGGGGTACGAGGGCAGCATTGCGTTGCAGTCAGGGCACCGATTTCTTGGTCAGGGCGCCGGTTGCAACGCCCAACTAGGCTTGGCGGCAGCAGGCATGAGCTGGTGCTAATGTTGGCTGGCGCCCCGCCTTGCCGCCCTTCGCATAGGCATCCCCGCCAGCTCAGCTCACCAGAGTCGGGGCCGGCGGCAATCATGGACATTCCGATCACAGCACCCACAATGGAGTGGGTGGTGGACACGGGCAGCTGCAGAGGAATAGACGGGCAAAGAGCAAGGTGAGCTCGAAAGCAGTGAAGCAGGCTGGGGCCAATGCGGAGGCCAATCGGCGAGGTAAGTCCCCTCGCCTGCCTGCCTTAGAAACAGCTCAACTTAGCAGCATGTACGTGTGTACCTCACCTCAAAGTAGGTGGCAACAATGAGCCAGATGCCGGTGGCCAGCATGGCGCACAGCATGCCGTACATGTAGAGGTCGGGCTTGTTCTGCGAGGAGGCAGGATGGGGGAGCATAACCATGGGCATTGGTCGCCAGCCGCTGAGGGCGCTGTTGCTCATGCATTTGCAAAGCGCGCTGTCCCTCCTGGTTTCAGGCACCCAGTGACGCCCAACTGGCGCACCTTGTAATCGTTCAGGTCGGCAATGTTGCTTCGAATGGTGCTCGTCACTCCTGCTCCCTGCGAAAACGAGGCGCGGCATAGGTGCGGGCATGAGGGTTGCTTACTGCGGCCTGAGCAAATGAGCAACAACGCGTGCACTGCAATGCATGCATGCAGTGCCAAATGGCATGGCTTGTGCAGGCAGTGCGCGCAGGAAACACAGCGTGCCGCAGCGGGTGACTCACTAACAGCACCGCGCCTCCAAACTCGCAGATGGCTGCTATCACGATGGCTTGTTTCATGGTCAGCGCCTTGGCGCCTGTGTAGGGTGTGTATAGGGGAGGGAGGGGGTAGATGCTAAGCAGGTGCCGTTGCGGCCGCACATCCGTTTCTCTCGCTCTCGCTGTACATTGCGTTGTGGGCCTCCTGGGTTGGCAGTGCTGGGAAGGCGGGTAACGGGATGGCAGCCGGCGGCAGCCATTGCACGCACCGACGCTGGAGCCGAACGCATTGGCCACGTCATTTGCACCAATGCCGTAGGCGACGAACAGCGCCAGGACAATGGAGCAGACGAAGATCTGCGATGGATGGGAGCTGTACTTGATCGATTGAGGGAGTGGCAACCTGGGGTGATGGTTGCGTAACACAGTGCCGTCCCCCTCCTGGGAGATTCTGGCTGGGTTGATTTCACACCACACGTTGGGGACGGGATGCATGCAGAGGCGGGCTTCTCACCCATGTGAACTCTCTGCACACACGGGTCGTATGCATGTGCAGGGGATGGCGAGCAGGGGAGTGTCAGTGCAAGAAGGAGCTCGCGAGGGCAGGACGCCAGGCGGCGACCCGCCGCCGGCGGCACAGCCCACACAGCAGGCAGCGGCGGCAGCAGCGGCAGCGAGCGGCGGCAGCGGCTGTTGCGCGCGTAAACGCATCGCCGCCAGCCACATTTCACAGCGCACGAAGCGATTGCGCATCCGCAGCGCTGCCAGCGCTCGCAATGGCAGCCAACGCAGGCTCACGCGTAGACCATGGTGCCTGGTCTCCCCGGCTTCAGCTATCGATTGTGGGGGCGGTGGACAATGGGCCCAGGGTGCAGGGCAGGGGGCAAAGGTGCCGCAATATGCGCCGATGCCCTGATACTTGGAATAAACACCTGCATGGACGGTGTGTGCACCTTTTTATGCTCTAATACATGCGGGGTAACGCGCGCCGCCCCCCGGTGCACGTTGCGCGAGGGGCGGCGGCGGCCGCCGGGCGGCACCTGTACGTGTGGCGGCGGCGGAGGCAGGGAAGCAACCAGGTCCGCTCCCTTGGTACCTGCTGGTCAGCGTCCCCTAGGACGGTGTAAGCTGCTGTTTTGCATGCTTTCCCTGGCGTTTCAACCCACACGGACTCACCGTTTCGCTTGCCGGTCATCCTGGCCTAGCGACATGCACCAGCACCGCCGGGCAGGCGGCCTGGAGAAGAGCTGGGGATACCACAGCGAACTGCGCACACGTTCATATAGGTGTGGGTTTTCATGTTTGGCCAGGTGTCGGAAGCGTTTGGGCAGCGAGCAAACGAACGGCAGATGTACAGGTGACGTTGTAACAGCGGGCGGATGCGGCGGCGTGCATTGCTTGCGGGCGGCATGGGCACAGGAGAGCGGCATGCCAGCTGGGAAAAATGCAACTACATGTGCCAACTAAAACGTACAATGCCGCTCACGAAGAGCTCAAAGGCAGGGCTGTACAGTAGAGTAACAGTTCATAGCGGCGCGGTGTGCGCATTTCGGAGCGGTGTGGCGCGTTGGGGTGCGGCTCACCATGGAGCAAAGTCGCCGTCGCGCACCGGCGGCGAACTGCCTGGCCCCTCCTGCGGCCTGCAGCAACGAGGATGGACCAGCGGCAGCGGCATGCACTTTCAGGCGGGGCGTTGGTGTGAATGATATGGTCGGCAACAAGGCCAGTAGCAGCAACTATGTCCAGCAGGCAACCCTGCTGCTTGCGCAAATGGCATGCCTGCATGCATGCTAGGCAGGTGCAGCGGCGGCAACTGCTCCCAGCCGCGCCAGCACCCACTGTGAGTGGCACCCACAAGGCATCCCTGCTAGGCACATGCTCCTTCGAAACAAAATGGGAGAAAATTAGGGCAGGCGCACCTAGATGTCCACCACCTCGCCCTCCATGGTAATCAGCTCCCCGAGTTCCTCAGTAAAGAAGGTGTAGCGGTCCTCGTCAGTTGTGAGCGTCTCGCCCTCCCACTCCCAGTGCGCCAGCAGCTTCTCCCCGGCCGCCACGGGTTGCGCTGTAATCACGTACAGCGCGCTGCCGTGCTCCTGGAACTGCACGTTTTGCTCCCAGGGCTGGTGCGCGCTGCGGCGGAAGTTTGGGGAGGTGCGGGCAGATTGCGCTGGGTTGGGAGGAGCGGCACATGAGGCGAGGCGCAGCCCCTCTATGCAATGTGCACCTGCTGTGCATGCCACAAGGCATTGCCCTGCACTCGTGTAAGCGCCCACTCAATGCATACATGCCTGCGCAGTAACAGCAGCAGCAGCAGCAGCGGCGGCAGCAGCCATGGTGGCAGCAGCGGCGGCGGCAGCAGTGCATCAATGCCGGCAGCAGCAACACCAGCCGCAGCGGCGGCAGAAGCAGCAACATCAGCGGCAGCAGCACTCCTGCCCATGCTGCGGCCGCTCACTGCTTGATGTAGCGCAGCATGCAGGACCGTGCTGGGTCGCTTGCGTCCAGGATGTCGCCGTTCTTCAGCGAGTGATGGAAGTCTTGCACCTCCTGCGGTACCGCATGCTCGTCATAGTCCTCGCCACGAATGGTATCGCCCACCACCTTGAACACCTGCAGGGGGCAGCACACACAGCTGGGGCACACTGGGTGCTCGTGCCTCGCCATCCTGCCCCACACCGCCTGTGGTGGGTGCATGCTGCGTGGCGGCACCGCTCCCAGCACCCAGCAGGTGCTAGCTCGCTGCGCTCATCAACAGCGGTGTGTGCACCACCCAGCTCCGCACACAGCTCTCTTCTCACCGAGCACTTGGGCAGGCGCTCAGTGGCCACCACCACGGTGTGCTGCCGGCCGCGCGCGTCCGTCTGCTGCTCGACCTTTAGCTTCTCGCTCTTGAGCGCCCCCGCCTCCAGCTTCAGGAAGCTGCCGCTGGCCACGCGGGCGCGCAGCTGGGCGGTGTAGTTCCCGCGGGCCGCCTGCAGAGGGTGGGAGGGGCCCGGCCAAGCGGCACGTCTGAGGGCGGCGGCGGCGGCGGCGGCGGCGGCGAGCGGGTGCCGCACAAGCATGCGGCTGCATCGCAATTGTTCACAGGCAAATGCTTCACGCTATACAAGGCGCCGCACTTGCCTTCGCGCGCTCCCGCCACTTTTTGATTTTCGCCTGGGTGGCCTGCGTCTTCTCCTTGTCACCCGTCATTCACAACCTGCGCGTTGCGGTTGCCGCGTGAGCGCCTGGACTGCGCCTGGGTGGGCGCCTTGCCGCCAGAGGGCTCCTCCTTGGTGCGAGTCATGGCCGTGCGAGCAGCTGCGGGGCAGCAGGGGACGAAGGCAGGGCGAGGAAAGCCAAGCAGTGGGCCCAATTGAGCTGCAGCAGCACGGCGCCACACTGGCCGACGCATTTGGGTACTACAGGGCACCGCTATTTGGCCTCAGTCAGGCAGAACAATCGAAGCGATCGTGGCGCGCTCTCAACACTGCCGCTTCAGTGGTGCACCGAATTACACTCACATCATGACACTGTACAGTTGTCAGTGGCAGTGAAGCAGTGAACAGGCGTCAGAACGACAACTGTACAAGCGTTGCAGACAGGTGGTAGCGGAGGAGTGGCGCAAGTGCCAGGGCGGTGAAACAACAAAATTGACTGAGCGTCTTGGGCAACGAAATCTCATGTTGCAGCAAAGAATATGTACAGGTAGGACGGGACTACAGGCCGGTGGCAAGGCAGCTGCCAACCTGGGCCATGTGCAGGGAGGGCATGCTCACTCGCTGGGGCGCCACTGGAATGAAGGGGTGACAATCGTGCTCTCGCCAGCCCCGCGGGCGGCACCACTATCAGTCATGCGTAAAGGGTGCAGTGGCCGCTGCTGAGGGCGCTGTGGATTGGTTTACTCTTATTCATGATGGAGATGGACGCCGGTGTGCGGCCCTCGCTGCAATCAGCGGCGGGCAGCAAAGGCCGCCTGCCGGCAAACGGAGCTCGTTCAGTTGGCATTGGTGTGCGGTAGGTTGGCGCTTCTCACTTTGTGGTGATCAGTGTGGGCTTGTAGAAGTCAGGGGCCTGCACGAGCGAGCCAGTAACGCAGGGCCCAAGCTAAGCACAGGCGGGTGGCACCGATGCCAGCTGGAGCGGGCGGCCTGCAACCGCCTCAGGACCACAGCTGCCAACAACAGGCAGAGCAACAAATGCGACCGCAAACATCCGCGGCCGGGGCCCCACCTGGAATCCTAGCAGGTTGAGGAAGGTGGCGGTAACATTGGCCAGCCCCGCCTGCGGCAGGTCGTCCCTGCATGGGCAGCAGGCAGGCAGGCAGGATGGATGGATGATGGCACAGCCGGCTGGAGTGCTGGCATGATGGTGGCAATGCGCTCATGGCGCCATTCGGCGGCTTGTGACACCTCAGCCGGGCCATCGGCAGCACATCCGTCCAGTGCAGCATCACCAGTGGAGCTGCGCAAGCCCGCCTAGATTAGCCAGATCCACCGCCCCCAAAAGCTCGCCTGAAGTGCACGCTGTCCGGCATGCTGGGCCCGCCGATGGCGCACGGCACTGCAGTGCGGGCAGGAAGAAGAGGCAAGCTGTTGCAACATGAGACAGCTCACATGCGTGTGCATCATGCATGCGGTTGCATGATGCAGCTACCGTCTGCATGCAGGCTGCAACCGGAGCAGCAGCCTGCGGCGGCCCCGTGCAGCAGCAGGAGCAGCGGCGGTGCATGCAGTGCCGTGCCTCGCAACTCCTCCAAAACAAGCATGCACCTGCTCAGCACTGCCCGCAGCGCTGCCCAGCAATAGATGGCAACAGCCCAACCCGCAGCCGCAGGGCACTGCTGGCCAGTCAGCCATCATCCATGGAAAGTCTGAACCCACCCGGGTTGAGCGTGTGGCTGGTCAGCTCCACTGGTTTGCCATCCTTGAACACAGGCTCCCCCGTCTTGGTGCGCTGCAACAAATGAGGAGTGAACCTGATGAGGTGTTAGGGATGTATGCAGCATGGAGCAACGCCCTCCATCACAGGCTCCCCGGTCTTGATGCACTGCAAACAACAAGCAACCAGAAGCGCCGCAGTTCAAGTTGAAGGCATGGGCCAGACATGGAGCAGCCCAGTCCCCAGCAATTGCCGTGCTGTGCAATGAGCAGGGACTCAAAGGAAAGAACGGCCTCTGCTCAACAGCAGATCACTTGCCTGCACCATGTCCTCCGCATTGCCGTGGTCGGCGGTGAGCAGGAAGCGGCCGCCGCACTGCTGCACCGCGTCCAGCAGCTCCTGCGAACAAGTGAGTTGAGGAGAGGATGCATAAGTTGCGCAGCCCATACTGTGAGCCAGCAAGGGAACAGCAGCCGCACTGCTGCACCGCATCCAGCAGCTCCTGCAGGCGCATTGGGAAAGAAAGACTGCAGACATTTAAATGCAGCGTACAATGAGCCAGCAAGGAAGCGGCCGCCGNACTGCTGCACCGCGTCCAGCAGCTCCTGCAAATGTATGGAATTCAGGCTTGCGACCCCAATTGAGAAGTAAACACAAAGCCAGCACTNGGAGGGGGGCAACAGCACTGGGATGGGGGCAACAGCCAGGCATGCAGCAGGCGGACGCAGCAGGCGGACCTTGACGCATTCATCCGTCATGGTCACTGCCTCAATGGCGGCCTGCAGGTTGCCGGTGTGGCCCACCATGTCTGCTTTGCAGCGGCGGCAGAGGGTGGGCAAGGGAGTGTGCGAGCATGCAGGGACGGGTGCAGGTTGGGGGTGTGCAGAAGGCGTGGGGTGCATGAATGCTATAATGAAACATCTACACATGAGGAGGCATACATGCTGTCACACCAAAGCCACTGCACACTGCCGGTTCGCCCGGCGCCCGCACCCGGGTTGGCACCGTTGCAGCGCACAAACTTAGCCGCGCACCCGGGTTGGCAAAGTTGCAGCGCACAAACTCGTACTGCCCGCTCAGCAGCGCCTGCTTGGTGGTCCTTGCAATCTCGCGGGCCTGGCAATAGTGGAGCACAGGTGTGGGCACGGCATGGGCACGGCATGGGGATGAGTAGAGCGGTGCATAGGCGCGAGTGAAAGCATGACCGCAGCATGCAACTGGGTACACGCGGCACCATGAGAATGGGCACAGCATGCGCGACATTTGCGACAGCAGCTGGCACAGTGTGCGTACCTTCATGGCTGGGGCCTTGTCGAACGAAATGCCCTGGTCTGAGAGGATCTGCAGCAAGCGGCGCAGCGAGCATGACAACGCTGCTTGCACCACGGAATTTCACGAGCAACTGTGGCCACGGCACTGCGCAGGTAGCGGCAGGCAGGCGCAATGCAGTCCAGCTGCAGTCAGATTCATGAAGCTGTGGAAACCCTCCCACCCACCTCCTCAAACTTCTCCAGCTTGGGGTCCAGGTACCCGCTGCGGTTGCCGTTCCAGAAGAAGGTGACGTGGCCTGGGCAGTGGTTGAAGCAGGGGACGGCAGGGTCATAGCGGTCGTCATGCAGGGACGCAAACCCCTCCATCAAGTCCAAGCCCGCAGAACTGTTGAGCCCCAGCACCCACCGGTCTTCTGGCTCTCGCTGCACGCAAACACGTGCAGCAACTGAGCCTACACCGGCAAACAGTCGGTTGACGCAGCAGCTTGCAGCAACAGCCTCTGCACCCACCGATCTTCTGGCTCTCGCTGCATGCAAACACGTGCAGGCCGGTGCCCACAACATATTGCTCGCTGGCGCGCTCAATCAGCGGGGGCGGCACCTGCACTTGATAAGACCAGACCGTGGGGCAGGGCAGTGGAGTGCAACGTTGCAAGTGAGGGTGGCAGCACCTGAGTGAGGCATGGGTGAGTGATCAGATGCAGCTCCCGCCATCTCTCATGCCGTATCCTTTCTCCAACCCTTGAAGTGCGTACTGCGCAGCCCACCAGGAAGTGCTGGGGCAGGTGCAGCTCTCCGTCGTACTGCATCATGCCCGCAAAGCGGAACTGCAGAGGGGCGGAAGCACGTGAAGCGCATGTAAGGTACCATCACTGAACAACTGATCAGCGCCTGGTCGGCACACAGGCTTGTGTGGGCAAGCTCGGTTGCTGCCGCCATGGCAGTGCACTCACATCCGGCCAGCGCTTGCGGTCAAACTTGTGAAAGTCCTTGTACTCCAGCGCCTGGGTGGAGAAAGTAATCCCTCGTGGCATAGTAAACGCAAGCGCCCGCGGCAAGGCTTCTCTTGCAAAGGCAGGGAATCCCGGCGGCGCATGCTGGACACGCAGGACTAAATCTGTGCACTGATCATCCAAGCCCGTCACCTGCGACAGCTCCACCATTCGGTCGGCAAGAGGCCACCACAGCCACCAGTGCACCGGCAACGCAGCTCAACAAGTGCATGCTTTCTGCGCGTACCTGCGACAGCTCCACCATTCGGTCGGCGCGGAAGTTGAAGGTAACCACAGCGTCCCCATCGTGCACCGACCCCACTGCGGCATGCCAAGCAAACCGGACCATGTGAAAGGTGGGAAGATCAGGAACGAAGTGTTTTGACAGGAGCGCAGTGGCCTTCCACACCGGGCTACTGTGGGCGCAGCAGGCTGCAACAGGTGCGTGCTGCAGCCACGCCCCAGCCGTGTGTGTTACCTGGCTTGTCTGCATCATCCACAATCACCCAGGGGTCCACGTACTGGTCTGCAGCGCAGGGCAGGGTACAGGGACTTGGGCTCATTGCGAGTTAGACTGTCTACCCCTATCCTGGCTAGCCTGCCCTCACCAGACACGCTGTTGCCCCTCTTCAGCGTGCAGACCACCTTTTGCGGCCCAACAGGCATTAAGGCCCCTCATTTAGACCCCTCATTTAGACCGCTCGCCCGACACGCTGTTGCCCTTCTTCAGCGTGCGAACCGCCTCCACTGGGTCCTTGAAGTAGTGGGGCGCCTCGCCCAGCACATGGGCATAGTAGCCGCGCTGCACCACGCGCCAGTCGGACTGCAACGGTCGGAGGAGCGGGGAGGGGTGGAGCTGGTGGGTGGGTTGGCGATTTTGGATGGTTGGAGGCAGGTGTTGTGAGGGCCAATACAGCTGCTGGTTGCGCGCCTGCGCCTGCTTCGCCACTGCGGGTGCATGCAATGCCTCTTGTTTGCATGTGCGCAGCCGTTGCCGCAGAACCACTGGGTCGGCAAGCTGGCATTACAGGGACATGGCATGCCTCCCAGCCACCGGCCTGCTGCCAATGAGCGAGCAGCAATGAAGCAAAGTAATCCTCAGACCCACCTCGTATCGGTCCATGGTCACCGCCATGCGGCCGCCGCCCGAGGCGATGCGCACCTGCAGGGCAGCACAGCACAACACAGCACAGCGCAGCTCAGTGCAGCATAGAGTGCATGATGTCGGCAGCAGGGCAGGCACAGGCGCCGCCCCTCGCACCTGCAGCGCAGCACATCAAGCAAATCACCCAATCTCCGGCTCCTGGCCCTGAGCCAGCAGCCCAGCTCATGGGCTGAGCAAGCAACCGTTGCTCACATCCACGGTGTGCTGCGCCGACAGCTTGCCGCAGTCGCCGTGCAGGCGCTTCACCCAAGCCACCGCTGTGTCATCATTCACGTCCCGCCCATCTGTGGCACCAGGAAAAGAGCGCTGGGCGGAATGTTGTCGGGCAGTGGCTGCACAGTGCCTGTCCTGCTGCCTTGGCTGTGGGCTGTGGTGCAATGCGGAAGGCCTGACACTTCCCAATGCCTTCTAGCCGCTTCACCAGACAGCACGTGCAGGCAGATGCGGTTCACTCCCTGCGTGCAAGCGTTCCTGCCGATCCTGGCTGCTGAACCAGTCCCCCTGCTTACCGGACAGCACGTGCAGGCGGATGCGCTTCACGCCATGCTTGATAGCTCCCTCCATCAGCAGCATCAGCTGGTCGTACCTGCAACGAGGCAAGTGATGCACACAAGATGCGACACATCATATACCTCAAAATAGATAGCGCACAACCCATACGGTACTGTGCCCAGCATGTGCACGCTGCCGCAGGCTGCTGGGCAGCGTGCACTGGTAGGTATCTGTGCAGCAGTGCAAGCACCGGGCACGTAGCTGTGCTTGGCCAGCAACCTACCGGCTTGCATTTGCCCACCCACCGCGAGTGCACGCCTCCGTCGGACAGCAGGCCGATGAGGTGCAGGGTGCCTGCCTGGGCGTTGCCCTGGATGTACTTCCAGCCATCCAGCGTGAACAGCTCGCCTGTACGTAGGCATGGAGAAGGGGGCACTTGGGGTCATGTGAAAAGCCAGGCTGCCATGCAATGTCACGATGCTGGCATCATGTGACGGCCCCACCAGGTATGCCTTGCTTTGCTTCAAAAGCTGCAGGTGCCCCAAAAAGCCTCTGCACGTGCCCACACCGCTTGCATTCACATGCCACCCAGTGTGAAGTTCATGTGCCGCGTCGCTGCGATGCGATACAAAATGCGGCGCGCCCCCACCTGATGCCAGGGCGTTGTCCACGCACTTGGCCCCCTGGTCCACCACTTGGCCCGCACCCAGCGCATTGTGCCCCACCTGCAGGCAAGGCAACACATTGTGCACATGAAACAGATGGAGGGCTCGCCCCTGACGCGGTGTGCCCCACCTGCAGGCAGGGCAGAACTGCACGCGTTCGAAAACACGGCATTTGATCAGGGACACGGCAGCAATTGGCCAGGGAGCAAACGCGTGTCGCCCAGACAGCACTGGCCCAGCACCCACCTCGGAGTTGCCCATGTCAGCATCCGAGGACAGGCCCACCGCAGTCCCATGCACAAGGGTACGACAACCTCCATACCGCATCGACGGCCTGCTGACAAATGTGCACCTTTCCCTCGCCAGCTCGCCAGCACCCACCTCGGAGTTGGCCATGGCGGCATCTGAGGGCAGGCCTGCGGCAGCCCCATGCGGCCACATTGTGTATCATCAAGTAGGGCTGGCCAGCAAATGCCCTGCTGCCAGCACCCACCTCGGAGTTGCCCATATCTGCATCCGAGGGCAGGCCCACCGCGGTGCCGTGCGCGCGCAGCGTGCGCCAGCGCCGCGGCGCCTGCGCCTTCAGGCCGTCCAGGGTGGGCGTCTCGGCGCAGTGCACCGCATTGTACTGGTCGCGGTACCTGCAGACAAATAAGCAAGGCAGCAGGTACCATGGGGTTGCAGTCGTGGGCAGTTGGGGAGACGGGGCTGCGCAGCAGCAGTGGTGCAGGGTCCTGACGCTCAATGCCCTACCACCCCACACATTGCTGCTGCCGCTGGCACCCAGCACACCGCCCTGCCCCACCCTGCCGCTCACTTGCTCTCTCCCAGCCCTGCAAGCCAAGCAGATTGTTGCGTAACATGCATGAATGGGGGCAGCACACTGTGGCCTGAAAGCCATGCCATGTTGCAAGCCGGGGCGGCCCTTTGCAAGTGCTGCAGCACCCTGAGCACACTGTGATAATGCCAATGCAGTGCATGGCAGCGACAACCGGTGCAGTTCATGGTGGCGGCACGCCAAGCAGGCAAGCAAGCAAGGACTTGCCGTCAAGCACAATGACGAGCAGCGGCTTGTCTGTGGACACCCGAGGGATGTCTGGGTGCGGCTGCAGCTTGAAATCGCCTGGTCAAGGTGCGCGGGGGCATGCCATGGGGCAGGCGACAACTCAGCACAGAATGCGAACATGGAGAGCAAGCACCCGCTAGGTGCCGCGGCAGCTTGAGGTTGGCTGCCGCTTCGAGAGCAAGAGAGCGGGGCAGGCTCGAGCAGAACAGGCACCAACCCTAAGATCGGGCAGCGCCCCGTGATGCAAAGACAAAGCAATCGTTGCTTTACACTGCACAGATCGTGTGCGCTGCATGCGGACAGTGCAACCACAACTGACAAGGCGCGTTCGGCTCGCACACCCTTTCTGTAACCATACCTGCGGCTGCTTCCGCTCGCAGAGCCTCCTCACTATGCTCCGCATGGCCCTGCCCAAACTGCTGGTCGGTCAGCGTGGATCGGTGCGCCTCGCTCGACATGGCTGGGCTAGAGATGCAGATTGAGGGTGGGTGGAGTGGTGAACAGATGGGCAGCGGCCGAGGTAGCAGTGGCGGCGGCAGCAGCAGCAGCGGCGGCGGGTTGGCGCTGGCATGGGAAGCGGCGCTGGCCGCGCACGGAGGGCATGCACGTGATCCTGCTCATCACCCGCACCTTGCGAGACTGCCGACCACCTCGTAGCGGCCGCTGGGCCGCTTCTGCGGGCGTCAGTGTTTGCTCCGCGCCTGCCAGCCCGGGCGGGAGTGCTGACGCTGATCCAGCCTCTACAAGAGCAAGGGTTTGCGCTCCGCTGCGTGCCCTTCGCACCAGCTGCTAGCGGCAGCGTCGCCGCCCGGCCCATGCTGACCGGGCTGCTCCAGCTGGCTGAAAGGTAGGTTGTGAGGGGATGCAAGCTCAATCAAGTTTGACGAGACACACAGGTAGGCTAGGAGGCTTATGTGCAGCTGCCGACGGCTTTGCTTGCGCTGGGGTGTGGTTGATTGTTCATGCAACTCGGCCGGCAGCCATCCAGCCCATGCGCCTCTGGCACCCCTTGCTTCAAGCTGCCTCATCTCTTGCCTGCCATTACAAAGAGAGAGATTGGTGTCTCATGATATCAAGCCGTTATCATGCAATATTATGTAACTCATTTGATGAAGAAAGCACGCAGTTCCAAATGGGGCGATACACACGTTTACAGCAGTCCCAATGTTTGCAGCGCCACCGCCACCTCCCACAGGATGACGAGCAGCAGCGCGCCCCACAGGCAGGCGGCTCTTCCGGACGGCAGCAGCTCTGCAGCAGCGTACACGTGCTCATGCCTGCTGCACTCCAGCGGCAGGCCGTGCTGCGCACGCTGCCACTGGTGCAGCTCAAACAACCGCAGCTCTTCATGAGCCTTGTACAGCGCAGGCAGCAGGCATGAGCCCAGCTGCAGCAGCACCAGCAGCGAGACACAGTCAGCCGTGCCGCTGTGGCTGCGCGGCCCGTGCTGGGGCAGCAACGGGTGCAGCACCAGCGCCGCAGTGTCCATCGCACGGGCTGCAGCGCGAAGCAGCGGCCGCAGCTGGGGCGGCTGCGCGCCGGGGTGGCTGCACACGCTGCCAGCGTAGCGTGCACACCCAAGGCATGTGAGCACCAGCTGCAGCGGGAGCGCGTAGCTGCGGCAGGGGAAGGGTAGACAGCATGCAACGGTTAAGAGTCATGCAAGGCAGCGGCATCAGGTGGTGGGCTGCGGCTGCAGCGTGAGCTGCTGAGATGGGCGCTGCATCAGACGCGCAGTGCACAAGCCTTCCCACTGGGAGGCATCTCCCGCCCGCCTGCCCTGCCCACTCACCCGATGCGCAGCGGCTTGAACGCCAGCATAATCAGCCCGGGTGCTGCGCTGAGGTTGATGTAATCCAACGCCGCCACTGCCGGGTGTGCATTGCGGTCCATGCGCGCTCTGCCCGCTGCGCCACGCTCCGCTGCAAACATGCGGAGCACCATCCTCCAGGTGACGCCCGTGCAGGCAAAGGCGCGCACGAGGGCGCACAGCGCCTCGCGCCAGCGGCCCCAGCTGCCGCCGTCCTCGGGGCAGGACTTGGCGCAGCGCCGCCGCCAGGTAATGTTGGCCAGCGGCAGCGCAAAGTTGAGCGCCATCCAAGCCGTGGCCGCAGGGCAGAGGTAGGGCCGGAAGCGCATGCAGCCCAGAGCCGTGAACACCTGCGGCAGGGTTGTGTGTGATGGCATGGACTGGAAGCGCTGCGGCCAAACCGTTTTAAGAAGGCATCCTTGCGGTGCAAGCGCATGGCAATGCCGCACATGGTGCCATCGGTCACAAAGGGGCAGCACCCACCAGCGCTAGATAGTCCAGCAGGGCATCAGTCCGTATGAAGGTCAGGTTATACTGCGAAATGAGGCCGAGAAAAAATTCCAAGCTGTTATATCCGCGGCAGGCAGGGCGGGATGCTGTTCCAGGCTGCGTGCGAGCGGCGGCCTCGCGGCCGCCCAGCCTCTGGCTGCGCAAACTTGCGCCTGGTCACACATCCATGAATTGGTGCTGTGCTCACTCACCCGTACCGCGAACGGCTGCTCTGGCCTTCCAAGGAGAGGAACTGCACACCGGGGCGGGTGCGGCACGGGAGGAGGGTGCGGCCCGGCGCCGCCAACGTCACCAGGCTGCTGCATCATGTCCATCAAACGCCTTGAAGCCACGAAGCAAAGGCGGCCCGCGGAGCAAACTTGCAAGCTGACTCGCTCGCAGCACGGAGAGGGTTGGGCAGGTGATGAGAGACTCAGAAGGAAGAGRRTGGGCTNCAGGAAGAAGGAAACCGTCAAATCACAGGTGCAGGGTAGTCCGGGACGGCGCTCACGCCGCAGCGCAGCGAGGCAGGAGATGAATGTGATTTTTGGCATCTATCTGCTCATTTGCATGCTGATCCTAACTGACTGATGGCACATGTCCTGAGTCCTTGGGCTGGGCTTTGCATTGACCGCATGCTTCCCAAAGCGAGGGCGCCGCCCGCCCAAGCTTGCGCGCACTGCAGGCAGCGGCAAACGAGGCACACCTCATGCAGTGCCCATGGTGAGGCGGCTGCAGGTGGCGGGCCGCGGCAGCCCTCCAGATGCGCCGGCTTGTCCTGTGGGATGCAGCTGGACAGCGGCAGCGGCCAGGTGGACAGCGAGCCTGCTCCAGCTGCTTGAAGGCCCAGCATCACCCACCGCCGACGGCGGTGCTGTGGGCGGCGGCGCTGTGCCACTCTCTTTCTGTCGGGGATGTCCCCAAGANGAGTCTTTTGGTCCAATGGCAAAGCCCCGTGGAGCTCACTTCCCGCAGCTACCTCCCAGCCGCGCCGCATGTATCGCCGCTGCAGGCTGGGCGCGTCAGTGCGGCAGCAGACGGGCCGCCAAGCCCTGCGACGGCTGTCGCTCGGCAGCACCGCCGCTCGGCAGCGGCGCGTGTACCCAGCTTCAGCGCAGCCCGGCAGGCAAGCTGCATGCAGTGTTCCTGGGGTTCCGTTTGTAGCATTTTTCCCTGATGCTGCCTCTCTGTTGCCCGTGACTGGGCATCCTGCACGCTCGATACTCTGCAGTGTCTGCCTGCTAGCGCACCTTTCAAAGCACAGCCGTCCTTGGTTTTCCCCTCCCAATAACGCAGCCCTGGCTCCCAGCCTGCTGGAAGCAGTGCCGTCACCCTGGACGATCTGGCCACCATGCTTGGCAACCTGACGACCAAGGTTGAGTGAGGACCGGCTGCTGTCTGGTTGCATAGATCTGAACGGGCCCAGCCCGCCTGCCCTGCAACGGCGGYCTGCTTTGACGGCAAGACGTGTGACACCATGCCCAMGTGCTKCGCTGCCACAACGCTGTGCTGTACGTGTGTCTGCTGAACGT
This sequence comes from Chlorella ohadii, assembly GCA_025026875.1. Classification (NCBI taxonomy): domain Eukaryota; kingdom Viridiplantae; phylum Chlorophyta; class Trebouxiophyceae; order Chlorellales; family Chlorellaceae; genus Chlorella; species Chlorella ohadii. The sequence goes on along the minus strand of JADXDR010000047.1, from coordinate 11,309 downwards.
GRCCCGTGGGCTCTGCCCCGCGCCCGCGCTGCAGGGAAATTGCGGAGACGCAAAAGGCTCAGGGCAAGGTGCAGGCTGCCCAAGGTGTGTCGATCGGCAAGCTGAATGAKAGCAACATTCGGCTGMAGCGCTACCTGCGGAGCGACGACCGCAAGCTGCGGSAGCCGGCCAACATTGCAACAGGTGACTCTCGAAGCTGTTCGATTCCGCCGCGTTGGCTGCTGCGGTCCTTGGCAATTGGCGGAGGGGCACCAGCCTGTTGCCACTCTGCCGCTTGCCAGACTGCTTGCACCGCCCGCAAGGCAAACTGTCGGCGCTTGCCTGAGGCAGCCTTGGTTGTGCGCCCCCTCCCTGTTGCGCGCAGTGGATGAGCTGCTGCGGTTCATCAGCCTGCCTGGCCAGCCCGCCAGCAAGCAGCGCCTG
>JADXDR010000047.1:0-10761 GCA_025026875.1 Chlorella ohadii | reverse complement strand
TGGGTGGGTGCCCTGCCCTCTTTTGGGAGAGCAAAATGCGCCTACTTGGGARGWRGGAAGAAGCGGGTGGGTGGGTGTGGGTGCCCTGCTTTGGGAGAAAGAGCAAACGCAGCGTGGGCCGCATGAGCGCATGGACAGCAGACCTAGGGGCCAGCACCAGTCGTAGGCAGAGTGCTTTGCTTCGAGCCTGCTACGGTGCACATGCGTGGATCTGAGGCTGCGTGCCGCTTGCTGATCAACCYACCACTCTGCAATYGGTTTGGCGTGCCATGCGCAGAGCAATGCGGCCAGCTTGGGCGTGCAGCTGCCTGCCACCYCCACCAACCTGCACGMCCCCGCTGCTGTGGAGCAGTGGCTTTTCGAGGTAAGGGCGGCCGGCATGGTCAATAGCAGCATGCCTGCGGCTGGTCGCCGCTACCCGCCCAGCCTGGGCTGTGGCCGGTGGCTGCTACCCGCCCAGCCTGGGCCCAGCACACGGCAGCGTGCCCTGCACGGCAAGCCTGGGCATGCCTGCTTCTGAGTCCCTGCTGCCGCCGGTGCCGAGCAGCCTGGCCCTGCCCCCGACCGCAGTCCCGCGCACTCCTGCTGGCGGCGCGRGGCAAGGGGGCYGGCRAGGCAGCCTGGCTGCCAGCCTGCAAGGCACTGGAGGCTTACGCCCACCAGGGTGAGCGCTTTCTTTTGTTTGATTTTGATTGCAGGCCCTGTGCAGCCCCTCACCCAACCCATTTTGCTTGTGCTTGGCTCCATTTGCGGTGCTGTGCTGTGCTGCGCTGTGCGCATCGTGTCAGCGTGCAACTGCTGGCGACCCAGGCCGGAGGGCGGAGCGCAGCAGGCTCAGCGACCGTAAGCAGTGCAAACACCGGGGGCGCCGCGCCCGGCTGGCTGCACACCTGCTGTGCATGCCTCACCACATCTAACTGCTCCCAACCCCTTGTACTCTGCAGCTGCTGGCGACGCCACCAGCCTGCGTGACTTCCTTGCAAGCAAGGAGCAGGAGCAGCTGGTGATCATGCTGCTGGGCGCCTGGGCCACCGGCCGGCTGTACGACTGGGTTGTGATGGATGCGGAGCCCGCGCTGGAAGTCCGCGGCGATAGCGTGGTGCTGGACTTGCTGCAGTTCACGGCCCATCCAACGGGTGAGCATGCACKGCGGGAGCGGTTGCCAGCTTGCGGCTCTGCATGTGTGGAAGGGCCAAGTCCCATGCACCGCAGGCCGCGGCTTGCAAGTCCTGCCCTCCGATACAATAAGGGCGGCACGCCTGCCTGCACGCATGGCCAGGCCTGGCCCCAGCKGGCCCCGCCTGYCCACTGCCTGCTGGCTCTCCTTGACCCTGCTTGCAGCCATCAAGGAGTCAATAAGGCAGCTCAGGGACCAAGCCGACTTTCTGTTGCTGGCGCTGGCGCTGTCCAATCCTGCGGTGCTGCAGCAAGGGCCACTGCACGTGCTGGGCACTGTGTACGTGACRGTTGGCGAGGTCAGCACGCAGACAAGGCGAAGCTTGCAGCGCATGCAGCTGAGTGTGGGCGGCAAGGGGCCGGTGCCCGCAGCTGTCATGCAGCTGCAGATCAAAACCTAAGGCTGAAGCCCCGCGGCTGCCCCTCCCTTTGGTGGTACCAGAGACCCAAGGTTAGCAACGCTGTGTAACTTCGCCTTCTTATACTCTTGCGCTGCCCCACTTCAGTGTGCAAACTTTGTGCGGCAGCGCTTAACTCTTTCAAGCTCTGCTCAGATGTATCTTTTCTCCCCGTTGTTGCGCTTTCAACATGCAGTTTTCGTTATTCAAGCACCCCCCATCAGTCCCTGGCCTGTATCTGTCTCAGTACTTCCCTTCCTCTGCCCTGCCTCTATTTTGTTTCGTACACCTTACTGTGTTAACCTTCAGCCCTGCTTGCCTGACACCGTTTCATGCCGTTCTCAGCTCACTTCCTTTCTGCTGAAATTTGCATGGCGTGCGCAGTTGCATCCGATTGCACAAGTCTCTGTTGCCAAGCAGCGCAGTTGCCCGTCTGCAATTTCCTGCTTGCCATTTGTGTAACATATGTCGGACATGCACATGCTACATCTAGAAAAGCACAACACATTTCACACAAAGCACAGTGCGACCACTTGACAGCAAAAAGGAGTGGGCGCGAGCTGGCACCGCTGCTGCCATCCGCGCTTAGATTGGCGGCGCCAGGGCGGCGCTGGGCCTGACGGGGCAGCCGAGGGGCGGGCACGGGCATCATTCCCAGCCCTTGCCGGCCCAGCCCTGCAGGCGGGGGTTGCTCCTTCTGGCGCAGGGACTGGCGCCACTGGGCTCACAGTCCCAGCTCTGCTAGCTCTGCACGCCGCTTTGCCTGAAGATACTGCTGCGGGGGAAGGACCAGCAGATGGGCAACCAATGGCTGGACTGGACATTCAGGTTTGCAACCGGGTCTGAACATCACCTCAGGCGTGCAACAAGGCTCGACACCCGGACGTGCCAGCCCGTTGCAAATCATGACTTAATGATCACATCCAGTTAGCCAGTCTGCACACGTTGGGCGGAAGCCTGGCTGCGCTCACCTGCCCAGCATGCAGTACAGCCCTCCCAGCCGCAGGGTGAAGTCCAGCACAGGCGCCGCCCCCTCTGCAGCGCCGGCCATGATTTCCACAGTGTCCACCTCGTCGGCGTCTGCTGCCTCCAGCCCGCCCACCAGCTGGGTGGCCTCCACCTCCAGCGACTCATCTTGCTGCTCCTGCACGCACAGGCAGGCAGTGTGGGACAGGCAGGCAGGCAGGCAGGAAGTGTGGAAGGCAGCGCCAGGCAGGGTGAGACNNTGGTGCAGGCACAAGTGTGGGCATCTGCACTGTAACCACAAGCRCAATTGTGGGCATCTGCTTGGCAGCACAAGCGCACGCACACATTGCCGCGGCAGAGCACCAGATTGGGCTGCTGAACGCACGCACCGCATGGGGGATGCTGTGCTGCTCCTTTGCAGCACCGTCTTCCCGGCCAAGACGGGGCTGCCTGCGGCGCTGCTTCTGTCCATCCCGCCCTTGCGCCTGCCGCTGCAGCGGTGGCCGGCTTGCTGACGGCGACGCGTCRCGCTGCCGCTTCCAAAGCCGCTGCTGCGGCTGGCCCTGCACATAGCAAAGCCTGCATCTCAGTGCATATCCAGCTGTGCCCAAACGAGCGCTGGCGGCAGAGCAAGCGCCCAAGGAGGGCGAGCGTTGGCAGCGCAAGAGAACCCTGGCATGGTATTGTACAATACAGGCCGCTTCCTGCGGCGCCGCTCCAGGAGCTTCAGCGGTGGCAACTCGCCGCTGTGGGCCTTCTCGTATTAGGGATCCCAGCGACCCCGCGTCATCCGTTGATGCAGGCTGGGCACGTCAGCRCGGCAGCAGCCAGGCCACGCGCGACGGCGGCCGCCGCTCGGCGGCACCCCCGCTCGGCAGTGGTGTGTGTGCCAAGCTTCAGCGCAGCCCAGCAGGCAGGGCTTCTTCTGCAGTTGGGTCTTTGGCAAGTTCCACAATGCAACGGACGTCAGGCAATGCAACAGACAGTGCATCTTCCATGTGGCCCGCCAGCCGCAATATACTGACATCAGATAACATTGCTTTACACTAATTCAGCATTGGACAGACGACTCTCCAGCGTCAAAGCGGGCCCCGCCCGCTTCCGGGTGCTCCGGAGACGCGATGACAAGGCGTACGAGCGGCTGCGGCGCCGGCCTCCAGTAGGGCCATCCGTCGCCCGAGTCACCCGCGCGTCTCATCATCTTCTTCAGAGGCCACAGAGCCGCGCAACACGGCACAGCCGACGCCCACAGCCTCACACAGGGCCACTGACCCGCGGTCGAGCGTTGTGCGCTGCGCCGACCCCACGCACGCCACTGCGCGCACGACCTGATGCAGGCGACGGCTATGAGGTAGGGCCGGAGCGGAGCTTGGGCCAGCCAAAGCCTCGCGCTCGCCAACTGGCTGCCGCTGCTCCCAGCGACCCCGCGCCGTCCGTTGATGCAGGCTGGGCACGTCAGCGCGGCAGCAGCCRGGCCACGCGCGACGGCGGCCGCCGCTCGGCAGCACCGCCGCTCGGCAGCGGCGCGTGTGCTCAGCTTCCGTGCAGCCCGGCAGGCAAGCTGCATGCAGTGTTCCTGGGGTTCSGTTTGTGGCAGTTTYCCCTGATGCTGCCTCTCTGTKCCCCGTGACGAGGGCATCCKGCACACTCGATACTCTGCCTTGCCTGCCCGRCGGCGCACCTTTCAAAGCACAGCCGTCCTYGGTTGTCCCCTCCCAATAACGCAGCCCTGGCTCCCAGCCTGCTGGAAGCAGTGCCGTCACCCTGGACGATCTGGCCACCATGCTTGGCAACCTGACGACCAAGGTTGAGTGAGGACCGCCTGCCGTCTGGTTGCATAGATCTRAASGGGCCCAGCCCGCCTGCCCTGCCGCGGCGGCCTGCTTTGACGGCAAGACGTGTGACACCATGCCCACGTGCTTCGCTGCCACAACGCTGTGCTGTACGTGTGTCTGCTGAACGTGACCCGTGGGCTCTGCCCCGCGCCCGCGCTGCAGGGGAATTGCGGAGACGCAAAAGGCTCAGGGCAAGGTGCAGGCTGCCCAAGGTGTGTCGATCGGCAAGCTGCATGAGAGCAACATTCGGCTGMAGCGCTACCTGCGGAGCGACGACCGCAAGCTGCGGGAGCCGGTCAACATTGCAACCGGTGACTCTCGGAGCTGTTCGATTCCGCCGCGTTGGCTGCTGCGGTCCTTGGCAATTGGCGGAGGGGCACCAGCCTGTTGCCACTCTGCCGCTTGCCAGACTGCTTGCACCGCCCGCACGGCAAACTGTCGGCGCTTGCCTGAGGCAGCCTTGGTTGTGCGCCCCCTCCCTGTTGCGCGCAGTGGATGAGCTGCTGCGGTTCATCAGCCTGCCTGGCCAGCCCGCCAGCAAGCAGCGCCTGCTGCGTGAGCTGGGGCCCAGCAGCCAGGCGTTTGCCGACTTGTTCCGCGTGGTAGAGGGCATGATGCGGGTGGGTGGGTGGGTGGGTGGGAAGAAGCGGGTGGGTGGGTGTGGGTGCCCTGCTTTGGGAGAAAGAGCAAACGCAGCGTGGGCCGCATGAGCGCATGGACAGCAGACCTAGGGGCCAGCACCAGTCGTAGGCAGAGTGCTTTGCTTCGAGCCTGCTACGGTGCACATGCGTGGATCTGAGGCTGCGTGCCGCTTGCTGATCAACCCACCACTCTGCAATTGGTTTGGCGTGCCATGCGCAGAGCAATGCGGCCAGCTTGGGCGTGCAGCTTCCTGCCACCCCCACCAACCTGCACGACCCCGCTGCTGTGGAGCAGTGGCTTTTCGAGGTAAGGGCGGCCGGCATGGTCAATAGCAGCATGCCTGCGGCTGGTCGCCGCTACCCGCCCAGCCTGGGCTGTGGCCGGTGGCTGCTACCCGCCCAGCCTGGGCCCAGCACACGGCAGCGTGCCCTGCACGGCAAGCCTGGGCATGCCTGCTTCTGAGTCCCTGCTGCCGCCGGTGCCGAGCAGCCTGGCCCTGCCCCCGACCGCAGTCCCGCGCACTCCTGCTGGCGGCGCGGGGCAAGGGGGCTGGCRAGGCAGCCTGGCTGCCAGCCTGCAAGGCACTGGAGGCTTACGCCCACCAGGGTGAGCGTTTTTTTTGTTTGATTGCAGGCCCTGTGCAGCCCCTCACCCAACCCATTTTGCTTGTGCTTGGCTCCATTTGCGGTGCTGTGCTGTGCTGCGCTGTGCGCATCGTGTCAGCGTGCAACTGCTGGCGACCCAGGCCGGAGGGCGGAGCGCAGCAGGCTCAGCGACCGTAAGCAGTGCAAACACCGGGGGCGCCGCGCCCGGCTGGCTGCACACCTGCTGTGCAYGCCTCACCACRTCTCACTGCTCCCAACYCCTTGTRCKCTGCAGCTGCTGGCGRCRSCACCAGCCYGCKKGACTTCCTTGSAAGSRAGGAGCAGGAGCAGCTGGTGATCATGCTGCTGGGCGCCTGGGCCACCGGCCGGCTGTMYGASTSGRTTGWGATGGATGCGGAGCCCGCGCTGGAAGTCCGCGGCGRYAGYGTGGTGCTSGAYTTRSTGSARWTCAMGRCSMAKCCARCSGGTGRGCAKGCASKGYKGKRGCRKTKCATGTTTGAATGGCCCCTGTCCTGCCCTCCAATCTAAGTCACAAGTGACGGCAAGCCTTCCAGCAGGGATTGCCAGGCCTGGCCAGGCCCCAGCCCGCCCCGCCTGCCCATTGCCTGCCACCTCCCCCTGCCCCTCGCTTGCAGACATCCAGAAGGCAACGCAGCAGCTCCAAGCGCAAGCCGACATCCTGCTGCTGGCGCTGGCGCTGTCCAATGCTGCGGTGCTGCAGCACGGGCCACCGCACGTGCTGGGCACTGTGGAGGTGGCGGAAGGCCCGGTCAGCCAGGATGCGAAGCGGCACTGGCAGCACCAGCAGCTGACTGTCGGCAGCAGGGGCCCGGCGCCCAAGGTCGTCATGCAGCTGCGCATTAAAGGCTGAAGCCCCGCCGGCTGCCAGCTTGCTGGCAGCGCAGCCCCAAGGTCAAGGGCTTCGTGTAATTTTCCTTCTCCTTCTTGTACTCCTGCGCTGCCCCACGTCCGTTTGCAAACTCTGTGCGGCAGTGCTTGATATTCTGCTTACGTGCAACTTTTCTCCTGCAGTGTTGAGTGCTTTGCATTGTGCAGTTTTCCTCCTTCTTTTCCCACTGCTCTGCATGCCGTTCAGTCCAGGCCCCTCTGTGTTTCATTTACCTTCCTCTGCCCTGCATTGATTTTGTCCAGCCCCTTGTACGCCTGCAGCATACTCTGCTGGCTCTCCCGCCTTGCTTGCTTTCTTCCGCCCTGCTTGCTTGACAATGTTGCATGCCTTCTCAGCTCACTTCCTTGGTGCCCATGTTTGCAGGGGCATGTGCGATTGCATTCATATTGCAAAAACACCTCCATTTCTGCTGTCCGCATTTTGGCAGACCCCAAATCAGCAAGAGCAGATGCAGCGCTCGTGCACAGATGACTGCCTGAGGCAGGTCAGCCTGGGTGGTGGCGGCCGATGAGCCTCTGCTCGCGAGCTTGAGGAGCAGCGATGCGCAATTGAGATCTGGAAGCATTGCAGCGCTTCTTGAGCTTCGCAGACGGGCGGCAGCGCCGCGGGATGGCGGCGGCGGTGGAGCCTCGGTCCCGCTGGCGAGCGCGAGGGCGGCATGTACGCGATCCTCCGCATCGGCTACACCAGACAATCAGACGCCCCTGCTTGGCGGCCAGCTGCCCTCCAGGCGGTCAGGGTTTGCGGGTGCGCCGCGCACTGCCGGGCACCTGGGTGGCTGGGCTGTGCTTTGATTGAGTGCATGGGCGTTTCGCTTGGGCCTGCCGCTTCCAAACAGCATGCTGATCTAGGCCAGCCCCGCTTCCATGCCTCATGCTGACCGGGTTTTTGCAGGCCGCCCCCAGGCGCCACAGAAGTCCTGATGCGTTCTGAACAACATCCACTTGCTGGTCGGGACGCCACAGCCAGCGGCGCGACAAACGCACGGCTGGCCGCGCCGACCGCAACACCCTGGGCCGAACGGCCGCCCTAACAACACGGGTGCGAGGCGGGGATGTGTTGTACGCTGCTAGCGCGCCGCATCGACTTGCCCTCTAGCCGCGCCGCCGCTGCCGCCGCTGCCTGCCGCCTGCCGCCTGCAACCTGGAAGCTCTAAGAAGGGCCGCACCGAAAGACATGGCTGCCCGGCTCGATACTGGCTTCCCACAGCGATGCACTCGGCTGTCATTTTCAGGGGGCTGCTGGGTGGAGGCCCCTTTGCGGCCGCCCCCAAGGAGCAGCCCTCGCTAGCAGGCCGCCGACACCTTAGCGGCAATGCACTACAAGTTGCCAAGTTGCCTTGCCACCATCCCTGCTGCCGCCTTGCTTCGTGGGCTGCAAGTTTGTGGTGTATGTCTCACGCCTGGTACGTCCTATCACTGTTGGGCTGCCGCAGGCATGTTGGCAGCGGCGCTGCGGGCTCTGGCTGCTCGGCCGGCAGCCGGCTGGCACACGCAGCTGCCCTCGCTGACGCTGCTGATTGCTCAGGCGTCCGGTGCATCACCCACGTCCACTGCTGGTCTGGGCAGAGCAGTGGCAGTGCCGACAGGCATGCAGTCACCGACCAGCATGCCGCACCGCCCGTGCCTGCAAGGACTGTTGCAGCGGCGACCTTGGCACAGCGGCGGCGGCAGGGGCCCCGACGGTGGCAGCAGCATTGGCAGCCCCAGCAGCAGGTTTTGCAGCAGTCGATGGAGCAGCAGCAGCAGCGGCGACGGCGGCGGCAGCATTGCTGTAGCCACCGGCAGCTGTGCTGTGGCGGCAGCGGCACAGAAGCAGGCGGGGGCAGCAGGGCGGGACCCGCNTGCGGCCGCCCGAAGAGCCAGGCCCAGAAGACTGCTGCGGCCGCGGCTGCGGAGACTTGTGAGCGCCTGGCTGTGTTTTATGTGATGGGCTGCTGGATGGGCGTAGGGTTGGCGGTGCCTGGGCGGCCGCCTGCCGGTATGCGACGTGGTTTGCAGTGCACAGCTCTGGAGTGGTGACCGGTCCACACCACCACCCACCCCAAACTTCCTCACCACCCACCCGTGCATTTCTTCCCTCCTGTTTCCCATGCGCAGGTGCGTGTGGTCCATCTACTTCGAGCAGCGGCGCGAACACGAGGCCGCGCTGGCTGCCCTGGCTGGCGAAGCGCCGCCCGAAGACCCCTTCCTTGTTCTGGAGCGCAAACTGGCCGAGGTGCGCTGCAGCTGGTGAAGTGCAGCTGTGCTCCAGCAGCATGGGTTTGCTGCCAATTGCTGCCGCATGGCGGTGCCATCACTGTTCATGCAGCGCTCCTGCTGTGTTGTTGTGTTTTTGCAGGCGGCCCAGAAAACGGGTGTGGAGCAGTGATGGGCTTGCCTGGCCACGTGGACTGCGGCCGAAAGCGATTGTTTGCTTAGCAGCTGCAACCCGCGCACAAACCCAAGCCATGTTCACCATCAGGCTGCTTGCTTGACCTGAAAACACACCACCAAACGAATGCATATGTACCCTTCTCCAATTGCTTTGCGGAACCCTTTCAGCTTATGCCCTACCTTTTACCAAACTGCGCCTGCTCCTCCTGCGCCATTGCCCAGTTTTTCCTTCGGAGCCTTTGTTGCATTCCTTGTGTGGCGCTTGCAAAAATGATTCAGCGTTGCTGCCCTGTAACCGCGCACAGCCGCTGCACTATAGCAAGCTGCAAGACACACCACGGCAGGCCTGCTGGCTTTGGCATTGCCTCATCTGGTACTTACAGAGCACTGCCGCCTGTTCAGGCTCAGCAACACACTTCCACAGCAACTGATCCTCAAGTTTTCAGCCGCTTGGCGCTGCCTGCCCCGCGGCCGCCCGCGCCCCTGCCGCTGCCCCTGCCGCTGCCACCAGGGCCGCCGCCACCAGGGGCGCTGCCGCCTCCGCCCTTCCCAGGTCCGCTGGTCTTGCTGGGCCCCAGTGTGAGGTGGGGCGGGTCGCCAGGCCGCGCCTCCACCCACCTGCAGCAGTAACACCAAACCAGGTAACCCAGCGCCCAAAGAGGCAGGCATGCGTCGACAGCAATCATTGCAACTCACTCACCCATCCTGCTGGCAGCTGCGCATGGAACGCCAATCATTCTACCAAACCAAACCCAAATGGAGCCTCACTTGAAGTAGCCGCAGTCACCCTCGGGGCGGGGGCCAGCGGGGCGGACGCAGCGCCAGAAGTAGCGCCCTGCACGAGCAGAGGAGCCAGCAGTGCGCTGTGTAGGCAATCCAGGAGTGGCTAACTGGCGGCTTGACCAGCGTCAGCTGGCAACTCCGGGCCAGCAGGTAGTGCCACATGCACACAAACAAGTGAGCGGCACCTGGGGCAGCTACCGCACAGATCTGCTTGCTGCCGTCTGAAGCAGATATGCTACCCTTTGGCGCACCCTGGTTGGCGCCGCTCTTGTTCACTCGCTTCTGCTCAGCGGCCTCGCCATGGAAGCACTTGGGCACTTGCTGCAGATGACAATGAACAAGCTGCAACCCTCAGCACCAGGCACGCAAGCAGCACGAGCGCCGCCATGCACCGCGGCGCAGCTCTGCCCAGCGATGCAGCAGCCAGCGGCAACGCAGCCAACCCTCCACACAGCAGCCCTAGCTCAACCACAGAAAGAGGCCCTGCCCCGGTCCAAGCCCCCAGTGCTGACCTGGAAGCGCTGCTGTATGCTGCGCCAAGCATCCTTGGCTTGAGCCACCGAGGCTTGCTTGCTGGACGCCGCCGCCGCCAGCTCAGCCGCAATGNAAAGCGCTGCTGCCTGTGTCGCCGGCTGGTGTGCTGCCGCCTACCAAGGCCCCGCCCTGCGCCTGCTGCTGCTGCTGCGGGTGCTGTGCAGCGGGCGGCTGCTGCCCCGGTTGCTGCTGCTGCTGCTGGCCCTGCTTTGCCTGCTGCCCCTGCTGTGCCTGCTGGCCCTGCTGTGGCCGCTGGAAGAAGCCCTTCAGTGTGGACTGCTKYTTCCCTGCTGCTGCTGCTGCCGCTGCGGCGGCTGCTGCTCCGCTCATTCGCGCCAAGCCCAACATGCCCTGCCTCCCTTGCTGCTGCTGCTGCTGCTGCTGCTGCTGCTGCTGCTGCTGCTGCCTCCCTGTAACTGCTGCCGCCCGGCCCGTACATACCTCCTCCAGCTTGCCGCTCCAGCCGCCAAAGCAGCCGGTCTTGGCCAGGTCCTTGCAGTGCGACACAATGGCGTCCAGGCACCTGGCCAGCGCGTC
>JADXDR010000046.1:372186-394545 GCA_025026875.1 Chlorella ohadii | reverse complement strand
GCTCCAGCCGCAGGCGCCGGCGTGGCTGCATCTGCAGCTGCTGCCGGAGCCGACTTGCGGCGAGCGCCAGCCGCCGCCCCGCTGGCGCCCTTGCGGCTGCGCTTGCTGCTGGGAGCAGCGCCTGCTGCCTCCTGCTCCTGCTGAGCTGCTGGTGTGTCACCGCCATCCGCTGCAGAGGACGCTCGCTTCTTGCCACTGCCGCTGGCTCGGCCGCCGCCCCGGGCCCTAGCCCGCCCTCCTGCACCCTTGGCAGCGGCCGGCGCATCGTTTGGCTGAGCTGCCGCCGCCGCCCCAGCTGCTGCCGCTGCGACCGCCGCCTCGGCATCAGCAGCATCAGCTGCAGGCGCCTGGTCGGTGCGCGGAGCAGGAGCCTGTGCTGGCTGCGGCGGCGTGAGCTGCCCAGCATGGCAGCCGCTGCTGTCTGCTGGCCCTGCCGCTGCTGCCACGGCCGCTGCGGTGGCAGCGACGTCCGCTGCAAGGCCTTGCAAGTCCACAGAAGCATCTGGCGACACTGCATCTGCCGCCACCGCCGCTGCTGCCGCTACTGAAGGGCTGGCCGCCCCTGCTCCTGCCCCCTCACCCGCCGCATCTGTATCTGCTGCAGCTGTTGCCGGCGCCTGTTCCTGCTCACCAGCCTGCCTGGAGGGTTTCAGCCACTGAGAGATGTCACGGTTGCCCTCCGTCCGCCGCTGCCGCTGCGCCGCTGCCCGCCGCTGCGCCACCGCAGTCTTAGGGCCGCGCTGCTGCCAGCCGCTGGCGCCTTCCGCTGGCTGCTGCTGCTGCTGCTGGGCAGCTGCGTTCTCTTTATCGGCAGCGACAGCCTGTTCCTGCTGATCTGCTGGGGCCTCCTCTCCTGCCAGCCCATCCTGCTCCTGCTGCTCCACTCCCACAGGAGCGTTCTGCACGCTGTGCATCGACAGCCGGCGAGCCGCAGCATCCTCCTGCGCCTGGCCCTGCTGCTGCTGCTGCGCTGCYSCCGCCGCCGCCCGCCGCTGCCCGGGCCCAGCATAGCTGACGCTTGGGGAGCGGTAGTCTGCAGCAGCACAGAGTGAGGACCAGGACTTTGCACGGGTTGCAAATGGCATGTAAGCCTCCCTCAGAGTAGCGTCCAAGCGTGCAGCAATACAGACAAGTGCTGGCCATAACATCAGTAGGCAGCGCCGGAGGCACTGCTCATATGATCATACACTCAGCGTAGCAGCAGTGCAGCAGGGAATCAGGCCGAATTAGCCAGCTGAGAGTTCACCTTCATTGTCCACTCCCGGCAGCCAGCAGATGCCACCTGCACCAGGAGGCCTGCACAGCACAAGGAGCATCCCGGGTAGAGTGCGTGTCTGCCATCGGCTGATTCAAGGAAATGCGGTGGTTCCCAGGGTTGCGCACAAGACGCCACTCCCTGCATCCCTGCACAGCTCAGCACAGCACAGCACGGCACAGCCTTGCCTGGCAGCTGTGTCTGGCGAGCGGTCCTGATCCGCTGGCTGCTGCCCAGAGCGAGCCTTGCTGCCGCCGCCTGTTGCAGCTGCTGCAGGTGATGCCTCTGCATCGCCGCCGAAACCGCCCAGGCTCTCTCGAGCCGTCTCAAACAGGCTGAAGCCCGGCTGCTCCTCCTGCTCACCGCCCAGCTCACTGCCCCCACCAGTCGGCATGCCTGCAGGACCACCGGCCGCTGCCACCGCTGCACCTCCCGCCACGCCCACCGCAGCTGCTGCTGCGCCTGCCGCGCCCGCTGCGCCATGCTGCGCGTGCTGCTCGCCAGCTGCTGCGGTGCGAAGCAGCTCATCCTTGCAGGCATCCACCTCAGCAAATGCCTGCATGGAGGGTGGCGCATGGAACATGGACATTGCACAGGCTTGCATTAGTACAAGAGAAGAACGAAATGGAAATGAAGGCCAGCTGGCAGTTGTCGCTACTACCGCAGCAAAGGCCGGCATGGAGCAGCAGTGGCATTGCCACGTGCTGGCGTTGGTGCAGCAGCTGCAGCTTCACATGTGGGTTGCGGTTGCACGTGCCGCCTGCCTTGCTTGCTCCCCAATACCGAGCACCCACCTGCACAATTCGGTCCATTGTTTCGTCCTCATACATGTCTCGCCGGCCAACCTGCAAACACAAACTCATCGGGCAGTGTGGAGGCTGCGTGAAATATCGGCTGCTGCGTGGCAGCTACTCGCTCGATGCAGCAGCGGCACATGCGACCGTATCGATGGACTGAAACCTTGAACCAGCAGCCTTGCTGCCAAAAGAAGCTTCCGCCCGCCTCAGGGCTTGGCCTCCACTTCACACAAGCCTCATGCATTCCAACCCTGCACCCACCTTTGACTTGCACACGGGGCAGACCGCCTTGTGCCGCACCGACTGCTGGATGCAGCTCCTGCGGCACCAGAAAAGGCATGCGGGGCTCATACGGTAGCAATAGCTGCGCTTCTCCTGCTGCTGCTGCATGCTGCCAGAGGTGCGCGCTGCTGCTGCTGCATGCCGCCACAGGTACGCAGTGCACAGCAGGGCGGCAGGCAGCAGGTGGCGACAGCCGCTGCCTGCCCAAGCACCGGCCTCACATGCAGAAGTAGTGGCAGCAGGGGAGGCGTGCCACAGGCGGAGTCATGAGGCACAGGCTGCGGAAAAAGGGCGGGAATGCAGGAAGAGCCAGTTTGCAGGTGCAGCGCAACACCGCACTGCACAGAGCCTCTGCCGCCGCAGCTGCCGTCGCCGCCGCCCGCTGCCGCACGCCGCTAGCGCTACTCAGCCCGCCACCCCGCACCATATGGAGCAGCTCAGCTCGCGCGCCAGGCTCTCCAGGTGCTGCCGCGCGGCCGCCATTGCGGCGTAAGCACCGCACAACTTTTTGAGTTGCACGGCGGTGCTGAAAGCGACTTGGCGGCGCTTACAGCCTCCGCTGCAACGGTGAGATCGCCGCCAGCAGGCTGGGATGGAGCTCCGATCGCTTTGAGCTTGCCGCCGCCGCCGCTGTGCACGGCGCGGCAATCCGCTGCTCTGCCGCTCTTTCCTTCACACGAGCCGTAGCCGAACCACCCCTTCAACTCCTAAATCTTTGCTTGGCACAGTACGTATGCATTTACATGCAGGGGTGGATCCAAGGGTCGACAACTCCTTGGCCTGGAAAAACAGAAGAGCAGGGGGTCGGCCGGCTGAGGCGCGGACCGCAGGCACAGGGGGGCCTGCACACATCGCCTCAGCCGCGCGTGCAGAGAATTCGGCAGGTACAGAGGCGCCGGACTGTGCAGAGCGCTGTGGCTGGGCAGCCGATGAAGAAGAAGAAGAAGAGGGGGCGACAAGGTAGAGGAGTGTAGGAGGGGCGGCAGCAGCCACCCCTTTGAATGGAGGCCAAGGTGAGGCAAGGGGGACAGAGGCCTCGCCGGCCAAAAATGGCACATGAATGCGAGAATTGCTAGTGAGCTCAGTGTAAGGGTTCGCTCAGGCGGCAATGGTCGCTCAGGGGCAACGTGGGTTGGGGTGAGGGTGGAGGGGACGGGCAAAAGGCTGGGTGAAGGGTGAAGGGTGAGGCGGGGCAGCGCCAGGATGGGTGCAGCTCAAGCTATGCTGTGAAAGCAACAAAGGGTCGCGAGTGACACGTGGAAGTGCTGCAGTGATGTACGGCGGACGCGCAAGGCAGGGTGAGAGCGGGGAGGTGATTGTGTGGAGCGGTGACATTGGCAAGGGGAGGTGCACGGGGGGAGGCGTGAGAGGGGTGTGACGACCGGGACACTTCCATGGTAACAGCAGGAAGCAAAGGGATCAAGAGCGGCTGGTGGCTGGGTAAGTACGTGCAGGTGCCGGTGTGCAGCTGCGGTTTATGGAGCAGAAAATGCAGACTGTGGTGGCTAGCCATGGGTAGTATAGAGGGCGCGAGAAGCGAGCGGGCAACGGAGGGGCTGTTGTGGCCAGCCACAGGGGTTATGGAGGGGTCAGCAGCAAGTGCGGCACTGCGGGGGATCACATTGCGGGGCCCGGTTGAGGCAGCACACTGGTTGCATGGCCAGCCGTAGAGGCCTGGAGGCGCACACAACGGGGCCGGAATAAAAGGGCGCTAGGCACCGATGGATAAGGGGCGGAAATGCTGGACACGTCGAGACAGAGCCGGGGGGTCACAGGCTCAAATGAAAGGGACACTATGGTTGTAAAGCGACGGCCTGCGGGGGCAGGGCTGCAAGGCGGTACGAATGAAAACACGAGAGGAATGAAATGGAGATGGATGTGGATCGGGGCAGCGGTTGCTGCAGGGGCCGTGCTAGGCAGTCGGTTCATCCGTGTTGGAAAAGTCCCGCCAAGCTCTGGGCGAGCCTGGCGCCCCAGTCACAGCGCTGCCGCTGCCTGCACCAGCGGGGCGGCAACAGGGTGCGACGGCTAGCACATCAGTGCAATTGTTCGGATGGTTCGCCAGCCAGTGGCCAGGGGCGGAGCTCACACGCCGGCCAGCATTGCCTCCAGCCGGGAGAGGACCTCACTGCAGTCCGGCCGGTCGGCTGCATCTGGAGCCATGCAAGCCGCCACTAGGGCCTGCGGGAAGTAAGGGCAAGTCAGGGAGTGAGCTCAGAGCTGGCTGGGATCGCAAACGGCACGCAGCTAAAGTTTGCAGCACACCACCGCAGCTGCGGCTTAATGCACCCCAGACCCCAGGAACCCACCAAACAATCCGTTCCGCTGCTCCCGCGGAGGCCCTACCCTACACAAAAAGCCCACCTGGAAGGCAGGGGGGCAGTCCACCAGGGGTGGCAGGGGCGACCGTTGGGCGTGGTGCGCCCTCAGCAGCGCCACGGGGTGCAGCTGCGGGCAGGCCAGCTTCCCACTGAACATCTGCAGGCACGGAGGCGGGGGGCAGCGGGCCAGGCATTTTATTGATGCGGCAGCCAGGAACTGGTATCCAGCTACCAGGTCATCTCAGTAGGCAGTAGGTCTGCCCAAGTGCAGCGTCAAAGCGGGCGGTGCAGATGGACACTGACGGCCTTGTCGGCACCCGCAGCCCCCCTGCNTGACTAATCCTGAATGCTCGAAGTGTGCCGCCCTCAGCGCCTCACCTCGTGCAGGCAGGTGCCCAGTGCGTAGACATCGGCTTTGGGGCTGGGCTCCTCGCCGCGCAGCAGCACCTCGGGGGCGGTGTGCAGCAGCAGGTCCATGCGTGGCGCCTCCCTGCATGCATGGTTAGGGTGCAGAGATGCAAAGGGGGTAAGCATACCAGCACATACCAGCCCCCGGTGTGCAGCAGCAGGTCCATGCAGGGCGCCTCCCTGCGCGCATGAGCAGGGGCAGACAGACAGGCCGGTTTGCATGCAGGCAGGGCTGGACATAGGCAGGGCACCTGCATCCTGCGGCTGCCTCTGCCATGCCGCACGCAAGCCCAAAACATTGCAACCCCCACAAGCAAATTCAGGCAGCCGTTCTCCCCTCCCAGCAGCGCTGGGCCAGCAAGCTCACATTCCGCGGCGCTCGGCGGCGCATGCCGCGCGGGTGGCCTGGTGCAGCGCGCTGCCCAGCTTGGCTGAGTAGCCGCGAGGGCCGGAGCAAACCGCCACGCTGGCCCCGCTGAGCTCGCCGTGCACGAGGCCCTTGCTGTGCATGAAGTGCAGGCCCGATGCGATGTCGTGCGCGACGTTTAGGATGCGGCGCAGGCGGGGGCGCCTGGCCTCGCCCTCTGCATCCTCTGCCGACGGTCCATCCTCCGAGCCGTCAAAGTGCAGCCAGCCGCGGCGGAGGGCGCCCTCCAGGGTGCAGAAGCCCAGCTCGGTCACAGCCCAGACCTCCAGGCGGGTGGCGCCGCCCGCGCCCAGACTGCCGCTGTCCTCTCCACGGCTGAGGTAGTGCCGCCACTCGGCACCTTCCTCCCCATCGTGGTCGCACATGTCCCCGCTGTGTGCCGCGACGCAGCGGTCGCACACCACTGCCTCCGGCTCCTCAATGTGGCGCACCAGGGAGCAGCAGTAGAGGGGCGCCAGGGAGGGGTGGCGCAGGTCAGCGCTGCAACGACAGGACAATGCGTGGCAAGGGTGTGGGTGTGCAAATCATCTGGCGGCGAGCATGAGGCAGGCGGAGCACGTGTGGCGTGGCAGTGAGAGCGTCACGGGTGTGGGTGACATTGGGGAATGAGTGGAAGCTTGTGTGGGCATGTGCTGCTGCCTCCCGTAGCCAAGATACCCACCAAAAATCAAGGCTGCCGGCACCCCGCACCTGCAGGCGGCGCGGCGCAGGCGCTGCTCCAGCTCCTTTGCCTTTTCCAGCGTCTCCAGGCGATGGTCGCTGATCTGTTGTGGGGGCAGGTGGGGTGGGGTGGGGGCTTTGGTGGCAGGTGGCGTGGGCGCCGACAGGCGGGTGCGGGTGGTGTCGGGCTAGTCAAGGGGATACCAGCGGCCAGCGGCGCATGCAGTCGGCAGGCCCCCAGCCAGCACACACGGTGGAGGCTCACCGTCACGGCCACCTGCCGGCCATTCCAGGTGCCGTGGTATGTGAGGCCGTCGGCCCAGCGGCCCACCACTGCGCCAAGCTCCAGGCCTTGCATAGGCTCGGATACCACCAAAGTGGGCTCCTGCGCGGTTGGGTACGTGGTGGGTATGGGAGCGGATGGTCACTTTTTGCGCGGGGCTGGCGCCAGGCCTGGCAGCACCCAGCAGACAGGGCGTACCGATGGGCAGCGCCAGACATGCAGCGCCACACAGGGCAGCTGCTGCGGCAGCTCGCACCTGGTGGGCGGCGGCAAGGGCGGCACTCGATGCGCCTGGCGCCGAAGCTTGGGGTCTGGCCGCCGCCGCCGGCGCCGCGTCGTCGTGGCTGCTGGCCTCGGTGTAGAGGCTGTACAGGCTGCTGCCCACGCTGAGACTGGGAGAGGCTGGGCTGTCGAGGTCTGCGGCAGACGGGGGTGCCCTTGCGAGCGCCCGAGGGCCACTCACACGGCGGCGGCTGGGTGCCGCGCTGCGCGCGGATTTCCCTCCCTCGCCGGCCCAGTCGGCCACCTGGGGGTTGGAAAAGGGCGGAGGAGGGGCGTGGGCGCGCGATACCCAGCTGTGCGAGGTCCTCCGCTTGTTACCACCCGACCGGAGGGCGCAGGGGCCCGCGAAAGCGCACCTGCACGGCCTGAGCCGACATGCAGGCCCCCATGGAGGGCGTTCAAGCTGCGGCAGGCGCGAAATAGAGCGAGGCGGAGCGCAGGCTTTGGTCCGTGTCAGTAAGGCTGCTCGGGGCCTGGCTTGAGTGCTTGTGAAGTTGTGGCGTGGTCCGCAGACATGTGGAAGTGCCGCGGGGGTTCCGCCAGGGCCGCCCAACAGCGGGCCGCCCAACAGCTTCCTCCTCCGGCAGGAAGCTGCGCATGCATGCAGCGCATGAACTTTGGCTGAGCACACGCTCCCATTACACCTCAAGGAGCAGCCTGGCCTGGAGCCTTGTGCTCGGAACTCCAACTCACAGAGTTGAGGGAAGGTGGAAGGTAAGTTGGGCTACTGCACCGTGCACCCCGTCACTTGCCTGCCCGGCCGACATGCTGCTCTCTCGACGATCGGTGCCCATGCTGCGCCTCTCTGTTGGCAACAGTTTTGGGCAGCTGCGTGCCATGTTTGGCTAGCCGATCAACACCTGTCCACGGCNATCAGATGCATGGACACCACTGCGTCCAGCACGCAAGCAGCAGCGCTACGGATCGAACGTCCCCTGCAATTTGGGCTGAGAGCGGCAAAAGTGCTGCATCAGATGCGGCCATGCCATCCATTGAAGTGCGCTGTTTTGCACCGCTCGGCATTTTTGCCTGTCAAGTCAGAGCTGCACAAGCTGAGAAACACAGCATGGGAGGCTGCAGCAATGGCGGCGGTGGCGAGGCGATGCCGATGGCGCAGGCAATGGTCTGGCATCATGTCGAGCGCCCNAAATTGCGACAGAGTGGCCCAATTGGGGGCCCGAGGGCTCCAAATGGCCAGTCCCATGCAGCCGTCTTGGGCGGGTCAAGGAGTAAAATCGATCGGACGAAAAACACTAACAAAGCTTTGAGCTTCGTTGGATCAGGCCCACATAGGAAGGGTGCGCTCGGCGGCGGTGCCGGCGCCTTGTACAGCAGCGCAGCGGCCGCCTGGAGCTCGTGAATAGCTGCATCGGCCGATCCAGGCTGCTTGGTGTCCCCGCCATGGAGGTGGATGGCCAGGAGGCGCCCGGCCCGCCGCAGGAGGCGGAGGGCTTCGACATAGAGGTGTGCAGGGGCGCTGACGCAGGTCCTGGTAACGATCAACGATCAGTGCGAGCCCGCTGTGCTGCTAGGCTGCTCGCGGCTGCCGCTCCGCCCGTCGCCGCCGCCGCCGCCTGCTTGAGCTGGGTCCGACCATGCCCGCCTGTTTGTTTTCCCCCGCCGCAGGCCTATGCTGCCAACTACTCGGGCCACGCCCGCATTGACCGCCTCATGTTTGCTGCGGAGAAGAGCGTGGGCAAGCCGCTTGAGCTGGAGGCTTTGAAGCTGGCGGCAGACGTGCTGAAAAAGGTGAGCGCCAGTTGTGGATGAACGGTTGCCACCATCCCTTGTGGTGTGGCCTCATGTGCTCACTTGCAACTTGATGTCAAGCACACGCTGGAAATGGCAAAACAGCGCATGCTATCGCAGGCGCAAGGCTGCAGGCAGGTTCCCTGCTTGCCTGCCAGCTTTCGGCTGGCCTGCAGGCTCGGCGCTGCCCGAATGGATGCTCACTGCCAAGCCAGTCTTTCTGATGTTCACGCACATGCGCAGACAGAGGACACGCGGCGGTATGTGGAGGTCATTGAGCGCATCGGCGGGCGAGCGGGGGCGCAGTACGCACTAGATAGGTGGGCCGAGTACAGCTGGACTGGTTACTGTACATTTTGGTGGTGCAACTTGGTCAATGCGCGTGCGGCGCACCGCCGGGTGCTGCGACATGGCATGGCATGGCATGCCATTGGCGGTGGCAGGCACATCGTCACCATGATGCAGCATGGCATGGACATGACATGGCATGGCATGGCATGGCATGGCAGAGGATGGCTTGCTGCAACATGGCATGGCATGGCTTGTTGCAACACGGCATGGCATGCATGGCTCTTGGGCGCACGCTGTATGCCACGTGGCATGGAATGGCAGAGCACGGTTTGCTGCAACATGGCATGGCATGGCTCATGGGCGGTACACGCTGCATGCCGCGGCATCGCATGTGACATGCTGCTATTGTGGACATGTGGCTTTGTGCCGTTGCTGAACACACAAACTTGCTGTCCTTGCTTGCCATTGTGCAGGGACTGGGTGGATCGAGTGGAGCGCATGGCGGCGCAGAAGCAGGACCGCCTTGAGAGCGGTGCGAATGGGCAAGGGTTGGTTTTTGCTGCATGTCCTGCAAGTGGGCGCGCTGTGGCCGCTGCAGCGTTCATTAGTGCGCGGCTGGGCGTCAGAGGGGTTGCCCAGAATCCTTGGGCGTCTGCTGTGACAGCCGCCGCTGCTGCCGCTGCTAGCATTTTCATTGCTGCTACCACAGCTCAATCTCCCAAGTCTGCCGCCGGCTGTCCCCGCAGAGCTGAACGTGGCCACGAGCAACCTGATCAGAATCGCAACTGCCACTGCTGCTGCTTTATAACTAATGGCAACTTGTGCCTGCAGAGCTGAACGTGGCCAAGAGCAACCTGATCAAGGAGAGCATCCGCATGGGGCACAACGAGCTGGGGGACCTGTTCTACGCACAGGGGGACCTGCAGGTGCGCTGTGCATGGTGCTGTGCATGCTGAGGCTGCTCTGTTTGTTGCCCAACGAGCTGGGGGACCTGTTCTATGCACAGAGAGACCTGCAGGTGTGCTGTGCCTGCTGTGGTCTGTGCTAAGCCTGCCCGGTTTGTTGTACCACGAATGAGCTGGGGGACCTGTTTCATGCCCAGGGAGACCTGCAGGTGCGCTGTGCCCGCTGTGGTCCATGCCAAGCCTGCCGTGCCCGCTCACTTGCAATGCTGCCTGCGCCTGCAAGCTGCCGCAATCTCTCGGCAGGCCAGCCACGTGCACCTGTGGGAACAGAAACCTCTGTTTGTGTGTGCTGCAGCTGAGATGTGCCATGCGTCTTTCATCCGTGCAATTGCCTGCTGCTTGCTATCCTCCCGCCACAGAATGCGTTCAAGCACTACATGCGCACGCGCGACTACTGCACCACCGGGCGACACGTCATCCACATGTGCCTGCAAGGTGGGTGGGTGCATGGGTGGGTGGGTGGCTCTCGCAGTTTTTCTGGGTGCCTGCATGGTTGCTACTGCACCACTGGGCAGCAACTTGTTATCAAGGCACCACTGTTGGTTGTGCTTCATTGCCAGTATTGCTTAGTGCCCGGTTCATGTGCCTGAAAGCCATGGCGGCAACATGCCACCCCACCTGCTGCAGTGGTCAAGTGCTCCATCGAGCTGGGCAACTACATCCACCTCAGCAACTACGTGCAGAAGGCGGAGACGACTCCGGAGGCGCAGGTGCGGTGCCGCCTCTGGTGCGCCACATGTGGCGGCAATCAGCCATCGCGTGTTGGCCTTGCATTGACTCCAAGCCCCCAGTGCTGCGCGAGCCAGCTGGCAATTCGGCATGATCACTGAAACACAACCGATCTGTGACATCTTTGACAACCACTCTGTCTTTGCAGAGCGACCCCGTGGTGTTGTCCAAGCTGGCCTGCGCCTCGGGGCTGTACGCGCTGGAGCAGGGGCGCTACAAGGCGGCCGTCCTCAAGTTTTCAGAGGTATGCAAACTGGTCTGGTGTTACCCTTGTCTTGCTCTGTTTCTGTTAGATCAGTGATCAGAGGCACTACAAGGCGGCCGTCCTAAAGTTTTCAGAGGTGCGCCGCTGACGAGCTGATGAGCTGTCCGCGGCTCTTGCTGCCGCTGGGAGGCTTGAGCAGAGGGACGCTAGAATGCGCCGCTGTGGTGGTGGTCTCAGAGGTGGGCCGTCCCTCCAATTGTCTTCGAGTGATATCCACGCTACATGTCTGTATGTCTGCCAAGTGCAGCGCGCGGCCGCAAGACCTGTGTGCTGGCTCTTACCGGCTGCTTGGATCTTACCGTCTGCTCGACTGGCCCGCCCACCCTACCTGCAGGTCTCTGGCGAGCTGGGCAGCGCTTACAACGATGTCATTGCGCCCCAGGTAAGCTGCCTGTCTGCCTATAGATGTGATGGGTTGTGCTCGCTTGCTGCCCTGGCGCGAAGTGAGCTGTGCTGCGCGGCATGGCTGCACCTACCACCCCATGACCCTACCAGCAACCACCCTCATTTGTTCAACGTGCTTCCCTTCGATGGGACGTCTCCATCTGTGGAGCGCTGTGCGGCATGGCTGAGCCTGCAGTCTTTGAACCCTTCCCAATGCGGATTCTTTTGGATTCTTTTTTCCATTATATTTGTGCCGCAGGACGTGGCCATCTACGGCGCGCTGTGCGGCATGGCAGCGCTGGGGCGCAAGGAGCTGGCCACATGCCTGCTGCGCAATGTGGCGTTCCGGGAGCTGCTGGAGCTGGTGCCAGAGGTGGGGTGCTTGTCATTTGAAGTATTGTGATGTGCTGGCTGAGGCGGCTCCGCAACGTCGCGTTCCGAGAGCTGCTGGAACTGGTGCCAGAGGTGTGTTGCTTGTTATTTGACAGATACGTGGCCTGCTGCGCAACACGGCCTCTTCTGAGAGCAGATGGAAGTGCCTGCCAAGGTCAGCTGTTGCTGCTGCCTGCACTGACCCAGGCGGCCACCCTCCCACTTTCCGCCCTTGCTCCGCAGGTGCGCGAGGCGCTAGCCGACTTCCACGCCTCCAACTACACCTCCTGCCTCAACCACCTGGAGAAGCTGCGGTGCGCGCTGTGCTGCGCTTTACTGCGCCATGCTGTGCTGCATGCCTTTGGCCATGACTTGCTGCGCGCGTTGGCCACCGGCGGGCAGCATGCAGGTTGTGGCATACTCAAGTTACGCCTGAATGTGCTGCCTGTTCTGCCTGCAACCCCGCTACCCTTCCACCAGCGCGTTTGTCGTGTGTTTCTCCACCTGCAGGCCTCAGTTGATGCTGGACCCGCACCTACACGACCACGTGGCTCCCTTGTACCAGGCAAGGGCAATGCCGCACCCGCAAGTGCAGCCGTTGCGGCAGCTTTGGCTGTCACCTACTCCAGTACTGCATACCCACCAAGTGACATGTCAGCGGGCAGCTTGCAGGAAGGGGTTGGGTACAGCGCAATGCTCTGGCAACTTGCTGTACAGCTCTCACCAATTTTGAAAAAGCGTGTCCTGCTACCCTTACCGCAGGCGGTGCGCAACAAGGCGCTGATGCAGTACGCCACACCCTTCTCAGCCCTGGACCTCAACGCCATGGCCGCCTTCTTCAACACCACCGCTAGGTGAGCTCCAGTGGGCAACCTTGTGTGGGAAAACAGTATATCCCCATCTAGATACTGTGTCCCAGCAAGCGGGACGATGGTTTTGAGGGAACCCTTCCAAACTTGATGCTGATGATCAAGTGTGATTACTTTTGTTGCAGCGGGCTGGAGAAGGAGCTGGCGGCGCTGATTGCCAGCAAGCAGATCACGGCCCGCATCGACAGCCACGCCAAGGCAGGCCGTTGCTGGAGGCTTTGTCGGCTGTTGCTGTTGCTGTTGTTGTCGGTGGTTGGCTCTCTTACTGCAGCCCATGCCACCGGACAGCCTGGGCCTAGCGGTTGCTGGCGGGGCTGGGGGTTTCCACGCCCATGTGGTGCCATCTAGGTACAGAGGCCTATCCGAGCGCTGCATACTGAGGCACCATGCTCCGTGCTCCTCCCTCATTTCTGGCATGCGTCTCCCTCATTTCTTGCGTGCGTCTCCCTCCGTTCTTGCAGGTGCTGTACGCTCGCAAGCCGGACCAGCGCAGCAGCACGTACCAGCAGGCCATCAAGACAGGCACGCTCCTTGCAAGCTTTTTGTGGCGTGCAAGCTGCTTGCAAGTTGATGTGCTGAGCTGTTGCAACGCACAGGTTGAGCGCTGCCTGCGCGGGTAATGCCTTGGGCCGCCACGGACAATGCTGCCCATACTTCCATACTTCCATGGCTCCTTAGCGAAAGAGGCCATGCGCCTGAGGAGCAGCTACTGCTTATCTGCGCTGCATGCGTCTAAATTCATATAAGACCGCTTTGGCTTATGGCACCTCCCACACCTGCAGCAGACGAGTACCTGCGCAACAGCCACCGCCGGCCGGTTCTCTATAATGCAAGCTTTCAGGTCCAAAACAGACACGTTGTGTTTGCACCCTCCACCCTTTGCAGCGGACGAGTACCTGCGCAACAGCCGCCGCCGGCCTGCTCTCTGCATAGCAAGCTTTCAGGTCCAAAAGAGACACGCTGTGATTGCACCCTCAACCCTTTGCAGCGGACGAGTACCTGCGCAACAGCCGCGCCCTGCTGCTGCGCGCCGCGCTTATCCAGCACGACCTCATCCAGGCACGCTGTGTTGTGCTGTGCATGCTGCGCTGTGTGCTGCGGCGGCCTCCAGGCTTACGTTGCAGATTGCGCCGCGGTGCTGCAGCGGTGCCTGCTGTTGCCCCGCCGGCACCTGCAGGCCCTAGCCAGGCCTCCTTTTTTGTGGCTTGATGCCCCAGCATGGATGGCGTCATAAAGCACGCCACGAGTATGTTGATCTTTGGTGRACCCGCCAAGCCCCGCGCTCACAGGCCTCTCCTCTTCCCGTTCGAAATGCAGAAACCGTCGGGCGGTGGCGGCGGTGGCGGCGGCGGCGGGCCGGACCGCCCCGATCGTGGAGAGGGGCCACCCGGCCGGCACGGCAGGCACAGGTGCGTCCTGTGGCGGCGGCGTTGGGTGCAGGGTGCCCAGGGGGCTGGGCTGCAGGGGAGGTGGCTGGTTGGATCACTTGCTCATGGCAGCCGGGTACTGTACTTGCTGGAGCACGCTTGGCAGCTAGCGCCCGTTGCCCACCGCTTGGCGCCCCGCCTCCCTGCGCAGGGGCGACCGCCGCGCGGAGCGCGGCTCTCGCTTCGATCGCGACAGGGATGAGGAGCGGGGCGGCGGCATGTTCAGCTCGCTCATGGGCCGCCTGGGCGGCAGCAGCAGGGGCGCCGGCGACTGAACGGCGGCGGCAAGCGCGGTCACCACTGAGTGCGGTCCTGGTGATTACCAGTCGCCGCGGCGGGGCCAGCGCTCTTGAGTTTTGCACCCCTGCCTGCTACTGCCCCCTTTGTAATCTGCACAGGCCCTCCAGGAGTGCGGCAGTGAGGCTGGGGCAGCTGTGGCCAGATGCATGTGACCCTTGCCCATGCTTGCACAGCGCATGCGCGGCAGTGTGCTCGAGCCCAAGGCCATGACGCCGGTGCGCCCGCGGCGCCATCTATCAGCTCGCTGCATCTCCCGCAGTCATTATTCGTGCACGGAGCACCAAGAGAGAGCTTGTCGGCGATTTGGCTCGGTCGCTTAGGCCTCTCCCCGTTTCGAGCCCGCCCAGCGCCTGGCAGGGCAGAGAGCAGGCTTGCAAGCCCAATTGCAGGTAGGAGAGCGTGGTGGCCCTGCCCAGTGGCCACCACCCCAGGGCCCAGCTTCCTTCGCAGCTCTGCGCGGCCCGGAGGACCCGCCGCACGCGCAGCTCGCTCCCACATTGCAGAAAGAGGCCTGTCGCTGGCGTTGAGCTCACTGCCTGCCGCCGCCGCCGTCCTCCCGCCCGCAGGGGGCACAGAGCGAGGTCACTCCTTAGCAACCGGCCCCTTCACAGCACCATGGGGCGATTAACCCGCCTAGTCAGCGCAACGCTGCTCCTAGTGCTGCACGCAGCTGCATTCCGAATAGCGGCTGCGCGCCCAGAGCCACCAGAAATTGCAGGTGCGACCGTGCCGCTACTGCCACATGCTGGCCGGTATCTGCTACTAATCGGAGGCCGCCAGCGCTCGAACATGCTTCCTAACGCTTTCCAACTTCCGTTTCACGCAGGCCCAGCAGCAGCTGTCCGCAGCCGCCAAGTCGTGCTGCCAGCAGCAACGCTTGACTGCCACGGTGAGCCCAGCGCACTCTCCACTTGATGTGGCAGTGGGCCTAGCCTGCAGCCATTTGTTTCGCCACAGCCTCTTAGCAGGTTCTCAAGCCAAACAACATTCCTTGTTCCATGCATTCTGCAGAGGTGTGCACATCACACGGCTGGCGGCCGATCGGCAGCCCAGAACCGGGAGTGCCGCCTCAAGACAGCTTGTGCATTGTGTTCTATGGAGCACACACTTCTTACGGTGCGCACCAGCTGCAGTGCGGCTTGCTTGCAGTGGCACAAGCTCAAGCAGGGAGGCTGAAATCTGTCCGGGCTGTGCAATACGTGACCCGGTATCCAGCTCATGTCGCCCCTTGCTTGCCATGCCGCCCCCATGCAGGCCACGCAACCGGCGGGCGCTGCAGCTACTTCAACCAGCAGCTCCGCCGCTCGCTGTCCACGGCTGACTACTCCTGCGCCTGCACGCAAAGCAGCCGGGTCAACTGGGCACCTGCAGAGGTCGGCTGTGAGCCGCCGGCCGGTGGCCGCCCAGCAGTCGCAGGGCCGGCGGCATGCCGCATTTGGAAGCGGGGCAGCAGAGATCCGGCAGATACAGTGATGGGCTACCTGCTGCCTGCGGAAGGCAGCAGCAGCGGCAGCAGCAGCAGGGGCAGCAGCAGCAGTAGCAGCAGCAGTGGCAGTAGCGGCGGCGGCACGTGCTTTGTGCACCGCGCCACGCTTGGGCCCTCGCCTTGGTGGAGCCTAGGCTGGGGCACCCCGGAAATACTAGAGGCAGCAGAGATTGGAGGGCCCAACCGAGTGGATGTGCTGTGCCGCGGCCCAGAGCCTGCGGCAGATGCGTAGCAGGCAGGAGCGCCCTGCCTGCTGTAACATGCCTGCTATGCATGGGCACCCACCGCCTTCGCCGGGGCGCCACATTCAAGGCTCCACTGTATGCTACAGCCAGCCAGCTCTCAGCTTCCATCCTTTCTGGATAGCCCAGATTTTCTCGCACGACTTGCTTGCCTGTTAACCCTTGCCGAATCCCTTCCGTGTTCCCTGTCCTTTCATGCACTGCCCGACCCGCTTGTTTCCCTTGGGGCTGCAACACGCCCCGCCGTGACCGCAGTTGGCCTACCAGTGACTGCTTTTGCCAATTCATTGCTACCCTTACCCCTCGACCTGCACCCGCTTTTGCACTCAACATGCAGCACCCTTTGCGCCTGATAGCCTCTGTAATATCTCACAGAGTCAAAGCAATGCCAATGAGAGCTGCAGTGTTCTGACTGCAGGGGCGATGTGGAATGGGGTGGTATGCAAGGCGCCGGCACACAATGCGTGCAGGCTGAATGTACAGGCAGAGGCAAGCGGCAAGAAGCGGCGGTCCTGCATTCAGCGGGGCCAGGTGCTAGTGGAAACCGAAATCTAGCCACGCAAACAGGCGAGGCCGAGGGTACGGGGGTCGAGCAGGAAGGGGAGCTCGTGAATGTGCAGAGCCCCCGTCAAAAGCTGAAAGGCAGGCAGTTCATTTGGGCTAGTAGGTGGATTTGGCATTGATGAGGCAGAAGTGATGGTGTGCAAAACTTGGTGCAACGGAGTATGTTCCGATGGACTGTGGTCAGAGTTCAATGTCCTCGCCCCAATTGAACACTCCGCTCTTGCTGCGGCTGGCCGTGCTGCTGCTGCTGCCACCCTCACTGCTGCTGCCGCCGCTGCTGCTGCTGCCGCTGCTGGTGGTGAGGGTGGTGGTGCTCACACGGATGGTGCCGCCGCTGCTGACGATGTTGTTGCTGGGGGCGTGGCAGGGCTCCACCTCTTTCCTCATCAGGCAGCGGCGGTTGGGCGTGAACAGTGGGTCCCGCCCAACCTCCTCATATCCCAGCCGCTCGTAGAGCTGCAAAGAAGGGAGGGGGAAGGGAGGTGTCATCATGTGCGATGCATGCATCAACCTCTTTATGACCTGGAAGCTCATTTTTCATATCCCAGCCGTTCGTTGTGTTGCAATGAACCATAGAGGCAGGAAGGGGTGGTGCAGACATGCGTGTGTGATGCAAGCATGAGGGCAGGGCGGGCAGCATGGCTGCATGACAACAACACAGCATGCCAACATACAGGACACGCGCACAGCACTCCCAGCCTGCAGACACAGCAAGCCGATGTGCAACCCACAAAGCACACTGCGCCCCACCTGCCGCGCAGGGGCATTGTCCATCTCGACGTGGAGCCACAGCGAGTCTCGGCGCCACAGCCGCGCCTGTCGCTCGCACTGTCGCAGCAGCGCAGTTGCCACGCCCTTCCGGCGGTGCTGCGGCAGCGTGGCTATGTTTGATACATACGTGCGCCGCGGCTTGGTGGTAGGAAAGGGCGGCGGCAGGGCTGCCTCAGGCTGCGTGGCACGAGGGCAGGGCGGGGCGGGTGCGCACACACAGGGAGAGGGCAGCGGGACGAGCAACAAACCCCTGCAAAGGTGAGCTTCGGCTGCCCATCAGGCATGCCAGGACTGCCCTTGCAAGCCCTCTTCCCTCCTCCAGCAGCAAAGCACGTCCGACAGACCCTCACCTGCGCCAGGCTGACCGCAGCGCTCCCCAGCAGCGCTCCACTGCTCGGATCCTCAGCCACCAGGACCACGAACGAGCGCTGCCGCCGCCACCGCTCCACTTGCAGCCTGCTCGGGGCATAGCAACGAGGGGCAGCGGGGCAGGGCGGACTTGGGCATGGGTTGCTGCTCACATAGCAAGCATGCATCAGCTCAGCGTGACCTCCGAAGTGAGTGGAGCATGCAGGCGCCATCTAGCATCGTCTAGCCAAACTCACCACATGCAGCCCCTGCCATGCTCCCTCAGAAGCCGCTCCAGTGCCACTGTAGGTGCATGCCACCCTTGAGGTGCACTCCATCCCTGCCCTCCCAATCCCACCTGTCTGCCTGCGTCAGCACCGGCACCGCGACTGGCGGGCGGCCCGATCGGCGGGCTGCCTCCGCTGCCGCAACCAGCGCTTGGCGCTCGAGTCGCTGCTGCCGGCTCTCCTCTGCCGCCGCGTGCTTGCTGAGCAGGGCGTTTTCCACCTGCCGCTGCCAGTCAGCCGCTGAGCGCGGCTGGCACACCAGGCCCTCCAAGCAACAGCCGCCACCATTGCCCCCTTCCGGCCCGCTGCTGTGTGGCTGCAGGCTGAAAGCCTGCAGTCAGTGAATCCGGAGTTAGGGGGGCAGTCCAATCAGCAGGCAGGCAGTAGCAGGTAAGCTTGACAAGTGCCACACCCTGGATGAATGGGCGCGCAGTAAGCGGTAAGCAACAGCAGGCTGCCGCACCTGGGCAAACAGGGCACCAATGAAGGGTGTGTCACTGCTGCCCAGTCGAGCAGGTCGGATGCGAACGGCCTGTTTGACCGGCGCTTGCGCCGCGCAGCTGTGCGGCAACGCGCCGGCCGCTGCAACCGTGCGCTGCCATGGGAGCGAGGGCCAGTGGGAGGCCTGCATCGGGGCGCCACAGGCCTGCAGGGAAGGCAGGAGCGGTGCACATGTGGGGCGTGTGGCGCGGAAGGGCGGCGGACTGCCTGCTCGCCTGCCCCCAGCCAGCGCTGGCGGCCTGGGGTCGGCCCGCTGATGGCTGCCAGGCGGCTGCTCGGTCAATTGTTCGCTAAGCCGGCGCCCCCACCTGCTAGCCAGAGGGCGAGCCAGCAGCCTGCGGCCCCTGCACGCCAGAGGGTCCCGCCGAGGCTTGCAGCGCCTCAATTGCAGTGCACGATCACTCTGACAGGCGGCCAAGGCGGGCGGGAGGCCAGGGGCCCTTGGGAGGCGGGCTCTTGACGCCTGGAGGGCCGCCACACGGGATGGCGCCACAGCCCAGAGCTGAAGAAGGGTTGTTCTACGTGTGTGAGAGTGGCGGGAGGTTGGATGTGCAAGGCCCCCTCCCATGCGCAGCACGCGTCGTCACAGGCTGGGTTGGCGGGCATTAAACTCTCTTGCTGGCTTGTAATGTGGACCGCCAGGGGCTGGGCCTTTACTATTGCAAGATGGGTTGCAGGTGTGTATAGTCCTCCTGCCATCCGGCAGGGTCACCAGCGCCCAGTGCGTGTACGGCTCGTTGTAAGTGGCATGACGGCAACCGGAGCACGAAACGGGCCGATTGGGCGTGGCAACGGCTGGATTTGCCTGGATTGAGGACTATGGTTGCACATGAGCTTGCAAAATGAACCACCTAGAGCCACAGCTGTCAGCATGCAAGTCAGCATGCGCTGCTGACCTTGTCGTGAGCCCTGCGAAACGCAATGGACACAGCACAAACCAGCGGCAGGTTTGGCGGCGGCAGCAAGCAGCCCTGCCCAGGATGACGGAGGGGTGCTAGCAGCCGAGCAACATCTTGACGCACTTTTAAGCAGTTCAGTGGGGCACAGCAAGCTCCCCACAGCCTACCAGCTGGCCACGGTAACACCAGGAGACGCCCACCGCTGCCGCCTGGCGACGCGGCCGCTGAGCATCTGCAAAGGGGATCCGCCCGCGGCCCTCGCGCTCAATGGCTCGCTTCACGTACGCAACAACACACCGCCTGCGAGTTCCCAGAGCGCTCTAAGAAGAGCACATCCGCTGCCCGACCCTCTCCAACCCCGCGACGCACGCCGCAACGATGTCGCCAGCCGACAAGCAGCCAGAGCAGCAGCAGGACGCGGCGGCAGCGCCTGGAGCGGAGCTGCAGCGAGCGAGCAGCAAGCGCGAAGCGCCCGTGGACGGCGCAGAGGTGCAGGGGAGGGAGCAGGCTCTCCGCAGAGATCGTCCGCCGTCCTTCAAGGTGAGCGAGTCCGCCGGAACTGCCCCGCTGCTCGCCGCCGGCCGACGCGCCGCCGGAAGCTGGCTCTCCGTTGCCGTGTTCTTGGTGCTGCTGCCCAATGCCCCTGCCGTCTGCCTTATTGCCCTAGGAGGAAGACTACTCTGCTTGCGCAGCAGCCATAGAGCAAGTGCCTGAAGTCGCA
The DNA here is from genome assembly GCA_025026875.1 of Chlorella ohadii. NCBI lineage: Eukaryota > Viridiplantae > Chlorophyta > Trebouxiophyceae > Chlorellales > Chlorellaceae > Chlorella > Chlorella ohadii. Next base: position 374,660 of record JADXDR010000046.1, on the reverse strand, counting down.
TGCTCGCACCGCTCGTGCCGCCTGTGCCGACCGCCCTCCCCTCTCCCCCTAGCTGCTCACTCGCTCCCTCTTTGTGTTTTGCTTCCCACAGGTGATGGGCCGCATGGTGATGGCCATGAAGCGCTTCTCCAACAGCCTGAACCCCACCTACACGTACGGCAAGCGGCCCGCGTCTTCGACTGGCAGCGGTCGGGTGCGTGGCAAAGGCAGAGGGACCGATGGGAAGGCGGCCGGCCGCCAGCTGGCGCTGCTTGCCACTTTGTTAACAGTGTCCTTAGTAGCTGGCTGGCTGCAAATTGCTGTTGTGCGAGCAGCGCTGAGCAGCGCTGCCAGCTAGAGTTGCCAATATTGCTCCTCGTTCCCCACGCTGCCTGCAGGTGTCGGCGCAGGAGGGCGAGGGGCAGGGGCCCGTCACCAGCCGGCCCACCAGCCCAGGCACGTGTTGGCTGCATTTTGCTTGCAGCTCTGCTTGGGGCATGGAGGCAGTGGTGTTTGATACGCTGTTGCCAGGCCGGTTTGGACATACCCCACCCTGGCGTTGCGCAGCCGAAAGTTTGCTGTTGTTCCGACGGGCTCGCTTGTTTCTGTTCTACACCTACTGCTGCAGAGGAGAAAGACAAGTACGCGTTCCCCGACCACGGCCACCGCATGGCCTACCTGCTGAAGCCGCTGCCGCCCACAGAGGATGAGGAGGCGTAGCAGGCACAGCACGCTAGGCAAAGCGTGCCAAATCATGGCCCTGCCTGACGCCCCAACGGTAGCTGGGGTGCGGGCGGAGCTGCCACGTAATACGAACCCATCGCCGCCCACGGCTTGCATCCCCGTTGTAGCATGCCTCAGCACGTGTATCCCTTTCTGGAAAGCTAGTTGTCACAGGAGTTGTTGTTGGGCTCCGCTCCCCTCCCCATGTCTCGTGTGCCTTGCCGTCTTTCATTCTGCCGCTGTTCCCTGCCCTCAGTGCTATTTTGTCCGGCTGGCTCGCCCATTGCGCCGCCCAGCACTGCCTGACCACCAACAAACGACAGAGTGTAACTGTACTGACAAGCACCAGGCGGGCAAAGGCAGGCTATCCCGGCATGCGTTGGGTATGGTCTGCACCGCTGGCGGCGGTCGCGCAGCCATCTCGCACAATGGGGCAGCTCACTTCCTTTCAGCGCCCTAATCCTAATCCCATGCAGCTTGCCTGCGTCGTGCCAGCAGGCGTCCAGACTCTCCCGCGCGCCTGGCATCGTCGCTCCCTGCACGTTTGGCGCACAGGACCGGGTGAGGTTTTGCAGAATCGCTTGCCTGATTCATCACCAGCTTGATTGCTCGCTGGATCGCTCTCAGCCGCCGCAACCTGGACCCTGTCCCTTGGCTGAGCCTCTCGCGACCCCTGGTCCTTGCACGCAGCTCCCAGGCGTCGAGTGACCACGATGGCGAGCGGCGGCAGGGCTGAGCTGCACGCGCTGCCGGTGAGTCGCCGCCGCTGCCGCCGCTGCTGCCGCTGCTGCCTGCCCGCTGCAACGAGTGCTCAACCGTCTGCGTTCCCTCTGTTCTGCAGGGCGTGTCGGCGCCCCCGGCCGAGACCAAGGGGTTCTTCTTCCAGCAGGCAAGGCGGCTGCGTTGCTAGTTTGGAAGGCAGTAGATTACGGCAGCAGGCCAGGATGGACAGCACAGGAAATGAGCAGCACGCCCGTCGGTGCTTGCAGTTGCTGGCCGCTGGCGCAACAGCAGGCCTGCTCGGTCTGCTCACAAAGCGTACACGTGCTGAACGCACCTGCACAGTGCCCGCTGCCACGCTCACTCCCCCCATTTCCCACTGCTGAATGCTCGTTCCTTTACTTTTGTGCGCAGACCATGGTGCGCGTCAAGGACCCCAAGGCCTCCCTCGATTTCTACACCCGCGTGCTGGGCATGACGTGAGGCACAGCAGGCGCAGCATGCACAGCACGCAGCAGGCTTGCATCTGGGGCCTGGGGGAGGGCCTGCTCCGCTCTGGCAGGTGGCGGCGGCAGATCTTGGCTTCAGCTTGACGTTGCAGCGGCGAACTGTTGGTCCACTTGACACTTTGAGCTCACGAGCGCATTGCCGCTGGTCGATTCCTGCAGGCTGCTGTGCAAGCTGGATTTCGCGGACATGAAGTTCAGCCTGTGAGTGGCTGGCGCTTGTTTGGCGATGCAGTGCAGGGCTACAAAGCTTGCGCGCCAGGCCACTGCATGCATGCCCCTGCGCTCCATTTCCTGGCTGCTCCTGACCAAAGGTGCCTCAAATTCACAGCTTACAACCTGCCCATGCCACACACAGTTACTTCCTGGGCTACCAAAAGCCGGAGGACGTGCCTGAGGATCCGGTGGAGCGCGCCAAGTGGATGTTCGGCCTGCCCGCCTGCCTGGAGCTGTGAGCGGAGTGCTCCTGTGTGGGAGGTGTACGCGGGCAGCAGGGCATGGGGATAGGCGGGTAGCAGGGCATGGGGATTGGGTGGCCTGCCCACC
>JADXDR010000046.1:353403-367251 GCA_025026875.1 Chlorella ohadii | reverse complement strand
GTGCCGAAGATGGCGACCAGCGGCAGCAGGCGGGCGCTGCTGCGGCTGCGGCTGCGGCTGCCCAGGGCGAGCAGGCGGCGGCGGCGGCCAAGCCAGCCAAGCCGGCTGTTGCAGAGAAGCCGCCGCCGGCGCTGCCCAAGTTTGGGGCCCGCCCAGTTGCTGTGGTTGTCAAGCGCAAGGCCGAGAGCGAGGCAGCCCCCGCTAAGCCAGCCAAGCAGCAGCCGGTGGTGGTGGCAGCTGGGGACGACTCTGATGGCGGCAGCAGCGGCGCGGGCGCGGGCCTGCTCGGCATTGCTGGCTACGGCAGCAGCGGCAGCGACAGCCCGTGAGAGGCTGTGCTGACGGGTTGTGTGACGTAGCTGCCGCTGATCCGACTTTGTGGTTGCACCTTACATTGTCCACCTTACATTGTGAGTTCCCTGTGACTTGTGAGGATTATTGATTGGCATGCTGAGAAGCATGCAGCCACGGCAGACTGATGCAAACCCAGGTGGCCGAGCGCTGATCAGGTGCCGCTGAGGCACCGATGGCGTCGCGACGCGTCGCTGCTGGGCTGGTTTAGATGCCGCTCGGCTTTGCCGCTACTTGCACGCTGCCTAGCCCCTCCTCAGTTCGCCGAAGCGGGGACGAGAGCTAGTATGATTCCTCTGGCCGGGTTGGCCAACCCTGCGCCCTGCAGCTTGATGGGCCTTGCGCGCACACTGGCAGCCACCGGCCGGCTATGGGCATGCCTACAGAGCGCGCAAAGCGCCGCTAGCACCGGGCCTGCAGCCAGCGCCGCCACCGCCGGCGGCAGGGCTTTCAGCTCTTCAGCAGCGACAGGCCAGGCGCAGGCCGCCCGCCCAGCAGCAGCAGCAGCAGCAGCCGCCTCGGTGCCTGTGGAGCGTTTGCAGCGCATCATCACGCCGCAGCTCTGCGACTCCCTGCGGCGCAACGGCTTTGCGGGTGCGCTGCTCTGTGCCACTCTTTGCCCAGTGCAAGCAGGCCACCTTCTGAAGGGCTCTGCGCCCGAACATTTCCCCTGGGTCTCCGCCCCTGCTGTGCAGTGGTGGATAATGTGTTTGGCGCCGACACAGCCGCTGCCCTTAGAGAGGAGCTGGCCGCAGTGCGAGGCACATCAGCGATGCACAAGGCAAGCTGCGGCCAGCTGCCGTGGCCATCAGTAGATGGCAGGGCAGCCAGGCAGGATCAAGGGCAGCAGCCACGCTTGCTGCACCTTGCTTACTCCAAGTCAGCTGGTGCAATGCTGTGTTCCCACCTCGCTGCACCGTTGTGCTAACTGCTGGCACCCTTGCTGCCTCCCTGCAAATTCCTCCTGCAGAACTGCACGCACCTGGTGCACGGCGGTGCCACAGGGCTGCTGGAGAAGGAGCACATTTGGGAGGCGGAGCTCATGCTGCCAGACACGCAGGTGCTGAGCGCTGCGCTGCGCTGTGCTGTCCTGTCCTGTGCTGCGGATTGCTGATTGATGCTGTGCGGTGCTGTGCACATTGCAGCTGCTTGCCTGCCCATGGCACGAAGCTCCTGCTGGGCCAGCCTGCTTCCAGTCCGTGGCCTCGCACTAGCCCCAATTTCGCAACCGTCACCTTTCACCGTCGCCATCACCCCTGCAGGCGCTCGCTCCGCGCTGCGCGCAGCTGCAGAACGACCCCACGCTGCGCGTCATGCTGAGCCTGCTCATGCCGGAGCTCAGCCTGCAGTCCCAAGCCATCAAGCTGCAGTGGAACGCAGGCAAGGGTTTGCTAGAGGGAGGGATTGCAGGGGAAGGGTGGCACACAGTTGCAGGGCCATCAAGGTGCAGTGGAATGCAGGCAGGGCGCGGGGGTGATGGCGGGCCGGAGGCTTGCCGGGAAGGGGTGGCTGCACGATGACAGATTACCATGCATGATATCCGCTTGCGCCAACAAGGTGCAAAATTTCACTGTTGCTGCAGGCCACGGCGGCTGCTTCCCCATGCACTTTGACAGCGACATGCAGCTCGACATGCGGCGCATTACCGCTGTGTGGTAAGCGCTGCGCTCAATGTGCCATCTGCGCTGCTGCGCCGCTGTGCCCGCTGCACCAACCGGGCATTCGCAGTGTGCGCGGTGGGTTTGATGGTAGGCCCTCGCACCGTTGCGCTTGTGCAGCGGTTGCCAGCAGCTGCTTGGGGGATGCCCGTGCTTCGCTGACGCACTCAAGCAAGTGGCTTGCATCACAAGGCGCAGCCCTGATCCAACGGCAGCCTGCCCTGCTGCTCCCATTTCCTGCAGGTACCTGAACCCCAATTGGAAGCCAGAGGACGGCGGCCAGCTTCGAGTGTACCCCTTTCCACAGGCACGTAGTGGAGGGTGCATTGAGGTGACCCAAACTGACTGCAGGCGCCTGCGCGCGCTGTCCCAGGCAGTAGCCCAACTTTTGCTCTGGTCTAACCAGCAATCAGGCTCACAACCAATGGTTGCTTTCTACTGCTCTCCCCTGCAGGAATCCGTGGACATTGCCCCGCTGAACGACCGCATGGTCCTGTTCTCGTCCATGCACCTGCTGCACCGCGTGCTGCCCAGCGCCGCCGAGCGCTACTGCTTTACCATATGGATCTCGGCAGGTGCGCTGGGAATGCTCAGGGGCCGATACCGGGGCAAACAGGCCCATTTGTTGATAGGCTGACCACTTGCTACAAGCAAAGCGGTGCGATGCGCACCGACTGCATCCCTGACTCCTCTGCTCTGCTGCGGCCCCGCAGGCGCGCCGCGGCGGCTGCACATGGGCGGCGGCAGCGGCGCCGGCCCGGGCGGCAGCGTGGAGAAAGAGCGGGAGCAGCTGCGGCGGGCGCTGAGCCGCSCYGAGCCGCTGGGTGCGCTGTGCAGCACAGCGCGGCACAGCATGGCACAGCATAGCACAGTGCAGCGCAGCGTAGCGCAGCACAGCGTGGCACTTTGCTGTGATGCACAGCCTGTGGCTGTGTGACTTGCTAGGCCCGCCTGGGTAGCGGGCTGCATATGCATGGAGCAGCACAGCGAGCAGCAGCAGCAACCCATCAGTCCCTGGCCCTGCCACACGGCTGCGCTGCTGCAGGCAGGGACGAGGCCTGGCAGCTGCTGATGCACGATGAGATCCGGAAGCACGCCGCCAAGTGGCACTACCGGGAGGAATGGTGCGCGTGCAGCTTACTAAGTCTAGTAGACGCGTGTGTTGTAGCGCGACTCTGCGTGGCATGCTCGACCGTGATGCTGCCTGCCATGAGCACCCATTATAGCACCACCGCCATGCTGCACTTCACGTGCAGGGAGCAGTCGATCCGGGAGTCGCACCCCGAGGGGCCACAGCTGCAGCAGGCGCTGCAGACGTTCCGGCAGGTGGGTGCTGGGGTTAATGATGATCACGCATGCAGGGGCTTGCATGTTGGACTGCTGGATCCCATCCCAATTGGCCTTGGCAAGTTTGGCTGCAACAAGACCTGGCAGGCTCATGCCCGCCGCCCTGCTTCCCAACCATGCCCAGGAGGTTGCCGTCATTGCGCGGGCGCTTGCGCCGCTGCTGCCGGCTCTGGCGGCGGGCCCGCCGCCCAACGGTGGGCCGCACCCCGCCTACTTCTGACGAGTTGAGGCTGCGCCCTGTCCGGCAGCCGGCCAGTGCAGCCTGTGCGGCAGCCGGCCAGTGCGGCAGCCTCTGGGTCGAACACAGATGCGCCACAATGGCAATGCAGCGGCAGCACGGCCGGGGCGGCGTGCCAAGTGCTGCGATACCACGGCGAGGCACGGCAGGGCCAATGTGTGGCGGGCGTGCCGCGGCGAGCGGCCGATATTTTTGGCCAGCTGACCCAGGGTATCCGGGGGTGTAACAGCTGGCTTGGCGTCCCACAAGTGCAGGCATGCCCTGGGGGCAGGCAGGCAAGCCCGGCTGCGGCAGGGCGGCAGCAGGCGGGCAGCTCCAGTGAAGCGGGAGGGAGGCACGTGAGGCGGCACAAGCGCGGGCCTGCACGGGCGGCCTGAAGGGCTGGGCGCTGGGTTGCGGCGCCTGCCAGGTTGCTCTTGCAGCCACAGGAGCCCACAGGCGGGGCTTCGGGCCGCAGCAGCGTGCTCTGCCAGCTTGCGCTGCTGATCTGCAAATGGTGGAGCGGCTGCCCGCCGCCCCAAATCGTTCGCACTGCACTCTCTTTCCTTCTGCTACGTATTCAGCCATCAGCGACACCACCCCTTTGTTGTGGGCCGCCCACGGGGCCCCCAGCTTTTCTCCCCGTTTTGCGCCCCGCTCTACAGCACCCCAGCAGCCTGCGAGCGCCAGCCATGGCGTCAGCCGAGGCCGCGGCGGCTCTGCCGCCCGCCGACGGGCAGCCCAGCGCTGAGGACGACGAGCTGTACCGCTCGGACGCCTTCAGGATGCAGTGCATGAAGGTGAGCGGCTGGGAGGGCCCGCGGGCGCTGGCAGGGCCTGGCCGCGGCGTCGGGATTACTGGCGGCTTTTTCTGGGCCTCGGCGCCCCGGCTCGGCCCCTACACAGCCTCTGGCAGTCTGCAGGAGCCTTGGGGACGCGCCCGGCGCACCTGACGCTCGCTAGGACTAAGCTTTCACAACTCTCGAGAGCCTGTTTCTGCCCCTTGCTTGAGCCCGCCCGCCCCCACCCAGCCCGATCGCCGCCCGATCACCCGCAGGTGCTGCCCTGCTGGAAACGCTTTGTGGGGAGCCGCGCGGGGGCGCCCCCGCGCTGAGGCACCATCATCCCTGACTAGCGAGCCACCCTTGCCCTGATCGCCCTGCAGGTGCTCCCCTGCTCGAAACGCTTTGTGCACGACTGGACCGAATGTCCCTTTGCGCATCCGCAAGAGAAGGCACGCCGCCGCGATCCCAGCATCCACAACTACACCGGCATCGCCTGCCCCTCGATGAAGAAGGCAAGAGCTGGCTTCTTCCGCCTTGCGTGCCAGTAACCCAAACCCAGTTTTGCCAGAAACAGCTGTTGGATTTGCTAGAGTGCTGCCTGGCTGCAGCCGCATCCGGCCGNCCCGCGGGTACCCTTGTCAACCTAGCTGCGCCCCCTCGTGCCGTACCCATCCTGTACTCTGCGCCGGCTCCCCACCTGCAGGAGGGCTGCTGCGCCTTTGGCGACCACTGCCCCTACGCCCACAACGTCTTCGAGTACTGGCTGCACCCCACGCGCTACCGCACCCAGCTGTGCAACGACGGCAGCAACTGCAAGCGCAAGATCTGCTTCTTCGCGCACAGGTGGGCGCGCAGGCTAACCGCTGGCGGTACTGCCGACCTGCCCCGGCCGCCTCTGCTAACTTAGCTCGCGCTCCCTGCCCCTTGCTCACACCCTCCCCCTGCACCAAACCCTCCTCCCGCCAGCCTGGACGAGCGGCGCGTGCCGGCCTGCAAGCCGTTTGTGAGCCCAGAGGCGCTGGCCTCCGCCGCCGCCTCGGCGGCGGCCGATGCTGAGGCCAAGCGGCGCGCCGCCACCGTCGGCTCCCCGCTCTCCGCCTTTGCAGCGCTGTCCCCTGGCCCCTCGCCGCAGCGTGCCAGCCTGGGCGCCCTGCCGTCTGCGCGGCTCAGCGGCGCCAGCGTGGCGGCACCCGCCAGCCCGTCCACCACAGATGATGCCCTCATGGGCAGCAGCCCCGCGAACGCGGGCGTGCAGGCGGCGCTGCAGCAGCTGGCGGGCGCCGGCTTCCGCTCGCAGGTGCGGCCAAAAGGGAGGGGGAAGTCTGTGGCTGTGCAGGAGGCGGTACTGCAGCTGGTGGGCTCGCCGGTTTGCCTGCACGCGCCAGCACAGCCACACACCCCGGCTGTGTGGCCCTGGTGTGCGCATGCCAGCCGGCTTCCCGCACTCCATATAGCTGCCTCCAGCCGCGCATGCATCGTCGCCCCGCCCTGCACGCTCACCTGCCCTCCACTGGGGCACGCATCCTCCCAACCCTGCAGGAGCAGCAGGTGATCGAGCTGGTGACCAGCCTGCTGGCTCAGGACAAGGTGTCCCCCGAGCAGGCCGCCAACATCCTGCAGCAGATGCTGCCGCCCGACACGCTCAGCCAGCTGCAGGTGGGTGGTGTAGGGTGGGAGGTGCATTTGGAGTAAGGGAGCAGCTGGGCGGCCAGGTTTTGGAATGGCAGCTCGTGGAATCCTGCTGGCCAGCTGTGCAGCGAGCAAGCTTGCTCAGCAGCTGCGGAGGAGCCGGCTCACCATAGTTGCGTTCTACCGCCCTGCAAGGGTTTGCACTGCCGCTCACCTTGTTTGTGTGCTGTCACCTGCGCAGGTGCACCTCAACACGCCGCGCGCCTCCATGGACGAAATGCGCGTCTGCTACAGGTGGGGCGCAACAGCTGGCTGGGATTGCAAGTTGGTAGTTTGGTAGTCTGGAGTGTCACAGCCCAGCAAGCAGTGTCTGGGTGACGTAGTGCATGACCTAGCTGCGTTTGGAGCAGCCTGCTTCGCCACATTCAGCTATCTAGGCCAGGCCTGCTCATGCTCCCTCCCCTCCCCCCCCCGCCCCGCTGCCGCAGCGACCCGCTGGCCGGCCGCAGCGCCGCAGCAGCCGAGCTGCACATGCGGGCCAGCGGCAGCTTTGACATGAGCGGCGCCTCGCCGCGCGCCGCTGTGCTGGCACAGCAGGCGCAGCAGGCACAGCAGGCGGCCGCCGCGCGCAGCGCCCCGCAGGGCCTCAGCCTGGAGCACCTGGCGGCGATGCAGGCGGCCCAGAACATGGGCTTTGCCGGTGCGTAGTCTGGGCGGGAAGAGTGGTTGCCTAAAGTTGTGTGCCGGACCGCTGGAGCGACCACGTTTTGGGGCGGTTGTGAGCAGCCTCTGGTTGTGCCTTGAGTGGGCTGCATTGCACTCGTTGGNCCCCGGGCCTGCCTTGCATTCGAGGGTTCTGCTACGTTTCTGCCCCATCCACACGCAGGCATGTCTCTGCACCCGGGCGCTGCGCCGACGCACCAGAGCTCGTTTGCTGAGTACCAGTCCACGCCGCGCATGTCGCTGGAGAGCGCGCGCTCCTCCTTCGATACAGGTGCACAGGGGGCTGCCGTGCGCAGCAGCAGCGGCAGCGACTGCAGCGCAGCGGGGGCGCAGCGCCTGTCTGACCCCGGGGCCGGGGCTCTGCCGGCTGGCTTACAGCAGCAGCCCGCGGGGCAGCAGCCTTCCAATGGAGCGCAGCCGCGCCGGCGGTCGCCGCCGCTGCCGCACGCCGCGCAGCAGGCTGCTCTGCAAGCAGCCCAGCAGGCAGCGCAGCAGGCGGCTCAGCAGGCGGCTGTGCGGCCCTCAATTGAGGCAGCCATGCGGCGCATGTCTGCTGAGCAAGAGATGGGCAGCGCCAGCCAGCAGATTGCTGCCCTGCAGGCTGCCGCGGCGGCGCAGCAGCAGCAGTACCTGCACCCCACGACAGTCGAGACGGCTGCGCAGGCGCAGGCGCAGCAGCGCCACCATGCGGCGCTGCAGGCTGCGCTGCAGCAGCGGCGGCAGCTGCTGCAGCTGCAGCAGCTGGCGGCACCCTCTGGAGCTCGGCCCAGCGAGGAATCAAGTGTGTGCCCCCTCCCTCGCTGCCCTCTCACTGCTTGCCTTGCTTCTGAGTAGACAGATCAGATGCCTCCCTGCCTAGGCAGCTAGCTGCCAGCACCGCCAGCCGCCTGCACATCCCAGCTTGTGCGCAGCGCCTGCCGCGCGCCCGCCGCCGCCCTTCTGCCGCCGCGCTGCGCCTGCTTTGCCCTGCTCCCCTCTTTTTTGGGCACCCCTCGCTCTCCCGGCTCCAGCTGGGCAGCAGCCAGCCCCGCAGTGGCGCTAGCCAGCAGCGGCGGCGGCCGCGGCCCCGCCGCGGCACCAGCCTTGCAGCCCCGGCCAGCCACGCAGCCCTGGAGGCTTGCCGAGCTGCCCCTTCCCCCTGCACCTCGCCCTGACCGATCCTGCTCCTCTCACCCTGCCTCTGCCGCAGCCCGCATGAGCTTTGAGACGACKGGGCGGCAGAGCATGGAGGCGCAACGCGCGRGCGTGGACGCCGTCTMCCCGCCCCAGCTGGTGCCCAGCCTCTCTGGCCAGGTGCGCACAGTTGGGTGTTGCGCCGTGGACTGCTGTCCTTGTTGTTCTTGACGGGCTCCTGATTGCTGAGGCTGTATGGTTGCGTGTTTAGTTATAGATTTGCACCACAGCACCCCTGGCGCACTCCGCTGCAGCACTGCATCTTGCAAGGGAGCACATGCACCCCGCCGGGCCCCTACATGCTGCTATGCTTCATTGCTCACATTTTACTATTTGCTGCATAAAGGAACTACATACCGATTTTTGCAGCTGGACTCTGCTTCGGCTCCCTCCACCCCTGACTCGCTGTTCCGCAGCAAGAGCCTGGGCAGCCGCCCCCGCGGCGTGAGTGCCTCTGCACACAACTGCGCAGCCCTGCATGCCACGCGGCTGCACTCATCCTGCCCTAGCTGCGCCCCTGCCCTCAGGCCCACGGGACGCATCCCTCCTCACCCACMCCCCGAGCCCCCCGCCCACCCATCCCCACCTGCTTGCCTGTGTTTGGGTCCTGACCATGCTGACCCCTGTGCTCGGCTCCCACTGCTTGTTTTCTTGCAGTTCTACGGCGCGCAGCTGAGCTCCGTGCCGGAGCAGTTCCCCATGATCAACGCGCCGCCGCCCAGCAGCAGGTGCGCGGCAAGCGTTGTGCTGCCAGCTGAGTTGCATAATTGCGGCAGCGCTTCTGTGCAGCAKCGTGGGCTGGCGGGTGGCCGGCGAGCAACACATGGGACGCGTGTGTACCAGCCGCGCTCACGGCCATGCTGTCTTACGAGAGCTGGGACATGGGTGCCGCGGGCCGCATCTCCCTGGACTCGTTTCTCACTCCAAGCTGCTGATAAATGCTCGTCTCACCATGCTGGCCTTACCCCCTGCCCGTGCACTGCAGCTGGAACATGGGCGCCGCGGGCCGCCTCTCCCTGGACTCATTGCTGCCTCCTTTGCTAGCTGCTGATGGTGCTGTGAAACTTCCCAATCCATCCCTTTCTGCTTGCAGCTGGAACATGGGTGCCGCGGGCCGCTTCTCCCTCGACTCGGCCACCGACCGGCTGAGCGAGGACATGAGCCGGCTGAGCTTCGAGGCGGCGGCCAGGTGGGTGCAGCTAGCTGCGCGATTGGACAGCCTCGGAGCTGAGTCGAGACGCCCTTGCATGGGCAACCCTGCCCTGCGCTGCACCTTACGTTTTCCTCGGGTCACAAACTCACCCGCCCGTTCCACCCGCCCGCCCTTCCTGCCTGCAGGCCGGTGGCCGCGCCCACCGCCAACCCGTACGCCTCGGCCTTCTTCATGGCGGGCGCCCCGCTGGGCACCACCGCCCCGCCCCCCTCTGAGAKGCCTGGCCTGGAGCTGCGCATGAGCGCGCCCGCAGGCATGGCGGGCATGGAGCGCCGCCTGCCGCCGCTGCCGCCGCTGCGCACCGGCAGCAACAAGTCGGCCTCGCCAGGTGAGCGCGCTGTGCTGTGGCCTGCTGTGCTATGCGCTGACCTGCTGTGCTGAGACGTCCCTGCTGGTGCAGTAGGTTCTGTGCACTAGGATGATGTACAAGCAGCCTGCAGAGCTGTCTGGCTAGCCGCAGTGCGTGCTGTGTGTGCAGTTGGCCGCCGGCCTGCTTTGGATGCGTGCTCTCCACCCGTGCTACGCCCCGCCGGCGTGCTAAGCTCGTCCTGCCCCTGCCGCCTCCTGCCGCTGCAGACCCACCGACTGAGGAGGCTGCCGGGCAGCTGCTGGGCGGCACCGCCCTGCACCGCCTGCAGTGAACGTAGCGCTTTGCTCGCCCACGGCACGTATACTGCCGGCACGAAGCGCAGTCAATCCCTTGTACCTAGGGGCGCAATGCCCCGCCCAATGCAGTCAACATGAGTTGAGAGTGAATCCTTTGCTCGGTGCAGCCGCGCAGTGTTGGCTGCCCAGCCAGCGCCGCCGCCGCTGCCGCCGGGCCCCCCGGCTCAAATGCCCCGAATTCTCTCTTCTTTCTTGTCCTCGTTCGACCACTTCTTTGGTCCGGTTGATTTGAATTCGTGCGGCCGCGACTGGCACGTCGCGCTCCGCACCCTGCCAGGCCTGCACCCGATTCCGCTGGGGTTTTCTGTAGACAGTCGCACCGCCTTTCGTTGATTTGACACCCTCGTTCAGGAGCCTCTCATTGCCTCACCCCCACCGCACCCATGGCGCCCCCTATCCACGATTAAATTGCCCCCCATTGACTAGCGCGCCGACCGCCCACCGTCAAATGCCTGCCCGCCGCAATGCCTGTCGCGTGCCTGGGGCCGCTCCCCGCAGCCGCTCCAAGTCACCCAACCTGCCGTCGCCCCCACCCGCATGCACACCCCATGCCACCCCCAATTGTCTCTTGTCTTGGCTCCCACCGCCCCCGGCTGCTCTGCTCGATTTTGTGGACGTCACACTTCCTTTCCTAGTACCCTTTCAGCATGATCCAACAAACGAAAGCCCTCACCCATTTCTCCCCCCGTCTTTTAAACTGCCTGGTAGCCTGTTCGCCTCGTTTCATTCCCTGCAGCCCAACGCCCGCGGCGGGCCTGGCACCTCCCSGCCTGCCCCGCCATTTTATCTCTTTTCAAAGCAAGSCTGCAAGCCTATGTGTGAGCCAACGCACTAACCCGCGAAGCAGTGGAGTGAGGGGGGAAGAGAGGGAAGCCATGGGGCAGGGATGCAGCACCGTGAGGAGTGCTTTTGGTTGGGCGCCGGCAGGTGTCCTGTGCCATGCACTTGTTGATGATCAGGCCACTCTGAGGCCTCCTGCTTTCTCACCACACACTCTGCATCAATCTGCTGCGTCCACTGCGGGTGCCGCCCTGGCCAAACAGGGCTGGCCTCTTTGCGTTGCCCGCCCTTCGCCGTCGGCTGTACTCGGTCTTCCTCGCTTAACTGCTCGCACCTCACAACAGCTGCTGAGCGCCATGGGGCAATAACAGCTGCAGCCGCCGAGTAAAGCCCTTGAACCGCCGTATGGCGTGCAGGCGGGCCCTGCCACTGCTCCTCCTGCTTGTGGTGTGCACGGCTGGCGATGCCGGCGCGCAGACGAAGGCCACGCGGCAGCAGTCGCCCGCTGACGCCGCTGCCGCACCATCGCCGCCTGCCCTCACGGCACGCAAGGCCGTCCAGCTGCGTGCCGCGAACGAGACGGCATCCGGCAGCAAGAATGCCACAGCTGCAGCAGCAACGCGGGCCAACACGCGGCAGTCGCTGGCGTGGAAGCACAAGCGTCGGCCCTGCGCCGAAAATGACGCGAGATGCATCGCGCTGAGAGACCACGAGGTATGCCGCTTGGATGCCAAGTGCTGCTATAACTGCACGTACATTTTGCCTGAAGTTGCCGAAGCATGAGCGGCAGTAATGGCGGTGCTCAGCTGGTGGTGACGGTCGCTGCGCATGGTGTGAGCTCTCTAGGCCTCCTGCTGATCTGCTAATAGGCACCACCCCCTTCCCCAACCTGCAACAGTGCGACCCCTACTTCACCAACGTGACGGACAAGTGCACGTTTGTGCAGTGGAACCGCGCCTGCCAGGCAGACGTGCACCACATCGCCTACCTGCCGCTGTTTTACTGCGCGCACGACGATGGGCACGCGCTGGTGGCATTTGGGTTCATTGGTGAGCCGGGTGCAGCACGCTGGTGGATGGAGCAAGCAGGTGCTGTGCATGGCTGTAAATGCAATGCTGTGCGCTTGCAAGGCGACTCCTGTGCTGTGCAGTGACTGCGTGCTGTCTCTCATGCTGAGTGTGTTGCCCCACCGCCCCTTGCAGCCTGGATGGCGGTCCTGTTCTGGCTCATGGCGGTTGTGGCCGAGGACTTTTTGGTCCCTGCGTTGGAGGTGGGTGCGGCCGCTGTGCTGCACCGTGATTGCTGCTGCACTGTGTGTGCTGCAATAATGCCGATTTTCGTCCTGATCATGTGCCTTTGTCGCACTGCAAATGCAACGCATCACGTTGCAATCAATCAACCTGCCAATGCCCTCCACTCGCTGCTGCCTCCTCCACCTTGCCCTCTGCCCAAACACCAGTTCCTGGCGCACTGGCTGCGCATGGCGCCTGACGTGGCGGGCGTGACGCTGTTCGCCTTTGCATCGGGCGCGCCAGACCTGTTCACCCAGATTGCGGCTGTGGCAGCGGGTGGGCACGTGGACCAAGAGCTGGCAATCAGGTGGGTGAGGCTGGGCCGTGCGTTTGGTGCAGCGAGCATCGGGGTGGCTGGGCCAGCAAAGGCAGGCTCCAGGCAGCAAAGCATTGGCGGCGGGAGGCCCTCCTGATGCAATGCGCACACTTTTTGCTGTGTGTTGGCATGGTTTCGCTGCTGCACTGCTGTAGCACTGCGTCTCATGCCCGTTCGCTGCCCCTGCCCACTTCTTTGCCAGCGCCACCCTCGGCGGAGGGCTGTTCATCATCTCAGTCATCTTTGTGATGGTGGCGCTCGTGCGCAAAACAGGGGCAGCAGACGGCGATGGGGAGCCGCGCGAAATCACGGTGAGCACGCGAGTTTCAGCTGAAGCAAGCTGGCAAAGACTGTGGAATGGGGCTGATGCCGCGGCAGACCAACGTCGCTTTGGAAGCTCTGTTGTGCCGCAGCCAGCGACAGCCAGGAGCTGGCTGCTGACCGCAGGTGCCTGCAGTTGGGTTTTGCCGGGCAAGTCCCAACTGGATGGCTGCAGGCATCACACATACCGCCACCCACTGTGCCTGCCTGCAGGACCGCCGGGCGTTTGTGCGGGACGCTGTGGCCTACGCGCTGAGCGTGCTGGCCCTGCTGGCCCTCATGCTGCGCGGTACCTTTTCAGCATGGGAGGCGGTCCTCCTGCTGGCAGGATACTGCGTTTATCTGGCGGTGTGCATCATCACCAGCCGGGCCAACGGCGGCGGCGCCAGCAGCGGCCACCGCCACGCCTACTTCGCAGTCACTCCCAGCCAGGAGCAGCTGCAGTTGGCGGAGCAGCAAGCGCTGGTGGGCGGCTCAGCAGCAGCAGCAGCAGGCGCATTGGTAGAGGCCGGCGAGGCGAGCATGGGATGGGAGCTGCCTAGCCGGTCCAGCGCCGTAGTTGTGGCGGGCGGCGCGGCGCTGCCGGGGCAGCAGATTGAGCTGGTCAGCCGGGCAGGGGGGACCACGCCCCAGCGCAAGTCGGCGGCGCAGCTGGCAGCGATGGAAGGCGGCAGCCGCCCTGCCTCGCCGCTGCCGCTGCGAGACAAGCCAGCGCTTCTAGCAGAGGCAGGTGCCATCAGCAGCGGGCAGGAGGAGCTTGCAGGCCTAGTGGCGGGGCTGCCCCACTCAGACGGCGGTGCACTGGCACTGGCTGGCCCCTCGCCGCGGGGCAGCTCTGGCTGGCGGCCCAAGCTGGCTTCGGGGCACAGCAGCCGCATGGGCAAGATTGTGCACTCGGCGTCTTTAGGGCTCGAGGAGCTGCTGCACTTGCACGGCAAGAGCGGGCCGCGCTTGTGGCTCAGCTTGGCCATGGCTCCCGCCATGCTGCTGCTGCATGCCACCATGCCGGCGCTGCACCCAGGTGATGGGGCGGCGGGAGGGTGGCTGCATCCCTGTGCGGCTGGCTTAGGGTGACGGAGGACGGGCGTACCTTGGTGTGAGGCAGCACCATTTATGCTGCATGGCTAGCCTTCATGCATACGAACGCATCCCTTCTAACCGCCTTGCAGGCCAGTACACCGCCACGTATGCGGTTGTCATGTCGCTCGGGGCGCCTTTGTTTGCGCTTATAAGCACGGAGCTCTACCCACACCGACTCAGCACCGGCGCATTCCTGCTGGCCTGGTTCCTTTCAGCTCTGGTGCTGCTAGCGCTACTGCTGTTGACTGTGCGGCCCGCAGGCAGCGGCAACACGCAGCAGCAGCAGCAGCAGCAGCA
>JADXDR010000046.1:329563-341027 GCA_025026875.1 Chlorella ohadii | reverse complement strand
GGACGCGACAGGGCACCGAAAATGTGCCCTTGGGGCATGCGCCACCAGCATTGCCGCTGGCACTGGGCCCACCGGTGCGGGCGGCAGGCAGTGGCACAACCCAACTCGTTCATACCCACAGATTCATGCACTATTCTTGAGGCTTTACTCTGCTGCCACAACCACAGGTACACAATCGAGGTGGAGATCCACGATGGGTGCGCTGCGCATGCTGCGTGCGCTGTGGTCCGCTTCCACTTTGCATTGCCGGCCTGGGTGCCGTGCTGTGTGTCTGCTCACATGTCTGTTTTGTCCTGCCTGGCCTGGCCTGGCCTGCCCTGCCTGGCCTGCCTGCCCGCCCCAAATGCACCTCCGCCCTGCCAAAGAGTGGCATTCCTCCTGGCACACCTCTCAACAGGCCCTACAACAAGATCAAGAACTGGGACTACGTGAAGCTGGTGCAGGCCATGCACAACGAGGAAGGGGCGCTGTACGCCGTGCGAGTGAGCGGCAGCGGCAGCTTGTGTGCGAGAAGGCAACCGTTGACTCTGCAGTTGGAACAGCTTCCACTGCCAACCAGAATCAGGCAAACAGTATGAGGGCCAACCGCGCTGCATGAGGGCAACCTGCTGCTGCCTCCTGCAAACAAGTCACTGCGTGTTTGTGTCCTCCCCACCGTGGCGAGCAGGCGCGCACCGAGGAGGAGCTGGCGGATGCGTTTAGCTATGCACACAGACCGCTTGAGTAGTTTTAGTGTAAACAATGCTACATTATCCCGTTATGCAGGTGCGCACGGAAGAGGAGCTGGCAGAAGCCTTCATCTACGCTCGCAACGAGGGCGCCGACAAGCTGTGCTTCATCGAGTGCATGATCCACAGGCGAGTGAGGATTCCGGAGAATGACAGGATGGTTTTACGTTGATGGTTGGGCTTTGGCAAGCTGTGCTTCATCGAGTGCATGATCCACAGGCAAGCACGTCCTGTTCAGAAAAGGAGCGAGGCAGGATGGCGTTTGATCTGCTGCGGCGGTGATGGCCACTCCAGCTGTCACCCACCCCATCATTTCTCCTGTTAACGCACGCTGCACTGTGCTCTCCTCCCCGCCAGGGACGACTGCTCCGCGGAGCTGCTGGAGTGGGGCAGCCGTGTGTCGGCCGCCAACTCCCGCCCGCCGCAGGGCAGCTGAGCGAAGTGGCCCAGTTTCCAGCAGGCCGCCTGTCGCACAGTGCGGCTCTTGCCAGCAGGCCCAGCTGAGCTGCAGGCGAGATGCCGGCTGCACCCGCCCACAAGTGGGTGGCAGAGCAGCCAACCACTCCGGCCCCCTGCTGGGCAGCTGAGCAGGCTTGCGACAGCAGCGGCGCCGCAGGGCAGTACAGCTGAGCCCAGCAGCCACCTGCCACCTGCTACAGCGCAGCTTGCCCGGCTGGCAAACTTGGCGGCCGGCTCAGTGCAGCCGGCAGTGTTTGGCAGTGTTTGGCAGTGTTTGGCAGCTGGGCCCGGCTGGCGGTTACTGTGCGCTGTTTGCAAACTGTGTGTGCTGGTGCCTGATAGCGTGCATGCGGGTAACGTGTTACGTATTCTGTTTGCAGTGCTTCCTCATTTGCAGCAGTGCAGCGAGAGAGCTGCGGCCAGCAGCTTGTATGTGGCCCTGCTGCCCAAGCTGCAGAGCTGCTGCAGCTCTGCCCTGCATGTTGCAATGGGCGTGTACGTGCGACACTCCAGGAGACGGCAGTGGTCGGTTCACCCCCCTGAGAGTGCACTCGCTCACTTGCCTGCAGGCGCACTTGAGTGGGTGCCGCCTGACCAGCCGTGCGTGCCCTGCTACAACATCAGCCCCACCGAGTGCCGCAACACAGACATTGAGGGAGCCTGCGATCTCAAGGACAAGGAGATAGCGGCGCAGCTGGGGGATGGACCGAAAGCGCTCTCTCTGACCACCACCTGCGGCACCGGCCCGAATGCCGCCTGCTGCGTGTGCCTGATACAGTGCCTGAAAGGGTTTGGCATGGTTGACGGCACCAAGACGGCGCCTTGAGAGCGGGCTTCCACCGCATGCATGCATATGCCGGTGTTCCCGCCATTGGGCTGCCGCATGCATCAGATGCATCAGCGGGTGGCAGCTTGCGGCATGGACATATATTCATGGCGGGATTCCAATTATCCTGACAAACAGCCTTGAATATAAACAGGTATGAGTCCCACAAGCCTTGTGGTTGGGGGGCGCTGAAGAACATGGCGCAAGTGGGTTATGCCGCCGCAAGGAGGCAAAAAGTGCACGGCGGCGGCGGCAGGGGCCGGCGGCGGCGGCAGCGGCGGCGGCAGCGGCTACAGCACCGCGGTCTGGTCGCCGCCTTGTGTGGAATTTCGTCTCGTGCGCTTGCAGCCTTCCGAATAAGTGAGTGCAGGGTGCTCGGGGCCCGACCGCCATGCAACCGCCGCATCCTGAGGTCCTGTGCTGCATCGCTGATTCGGTGCTCTTACCATCTAGCTCGCTGCTGCAAGCAGGCACCGCCTCCGCCATCCGTATAGGCCCCAAGCGGTAGGGCTCTTTGCCAACCTCCCGCACGTCCCTTGCAGGCTGCCTTCCTTCGTGGCACGCCTTGCAACAGCATCGGCACCCGCAGCTCTCGTCCGGCGCGCGCGGTTGAGCAGCAGCCGGCGCCATGGCGTCGCCGCCGCCGCCGCCGTCCGACGTCAACGCGCAAGAGGGCTTCGGCGCAGCCGCCGAGCAGAGCCTGGTTGTGACCAGCGATGAGATCGTCACCTCGCTCGCCTTCTCCTGCATCGGCGGCCTGCTATTCCTGGGCCTGTGGGTGCTGGCCCGCCGCCCGCTGCGCCACGTCTTCCTCAAGCGCACGGTGCGCTTTACTTTAGCGGTTGCATGCAAATGCAAGGCTGGTTACCACTGATGCGGGCTTCCTAATGCAGTGCAGGCTCTGTGGCCAGGCCACCCCGGTGTTCAATGTCCCCAGCTGACATGGCACAGCCATTTCCACCTGCCGCCCAAGTGCAGCAACTGACGGATGTGCCGGTGCGGCCGCCGCCGCTGGCCAGCCGCGGCTGGGCGCAGCGCTGCCTCAGCTACCTGGGCCCCATTTTCTTCATGAGCGATGGGGAGTTTGTGGAGACCGTGGGGCTGGACGGACTGGTGAGCAGGGGTTGGAGGCAAAGCGTGCGCAGCATGCCCAGCATGTGTCGTGCTGGATGGCATGCTGCGACATGGTGTGGCATGCCGTGCCATGGCGCTGTGCACTTGACGGCATGCAGCACGCACACTCCCCAGCCACCTTGAACCTGACAGCCGTTTCTAAAACTTCTCCTTTGCTCACTGGATTGTTTAACTCACAGATGATGATGCGCTTCCTGGTGCTGGGCTGCCACATCCTCACGCCCCTGGCGGCCCTCTCCTGCGCAATCAGTGAGTGGCCCTGCTGCTGCTGCTTGCGCAGAGGTTGCACTTGCATGTGGGCACCTACAGCCGCTTGCACACCTGGATTGCCGGGCTGCCATACATCATGGCCATGCATCATGGCACCTCGCCTGCTGCTGCCGACTTGTCGCACACCTGTAATGCCCCGCTCCGCCAACCCCCGCTCCCGCACTTTCCTGCAGTCCTGCCCATCTGCATGAGCGGCAAGTTTGTGTACAGCGGCAGCACCACAACGGGGATGGCCAGCATCATGCGATACAGCGTGTCCAACCTGGCCCCCGACTCATCCAAGCTCTGGTGCGCACTGCTCCTCGGCTGATTGACCACTTGCTTGTTTTGGACTGGCCTGCGTTCATTGTGAGCGTGGTGCGGTACAGCGTGTCCAACCTGGCCCCCGACTCGTCCAAGCTCTGGTGCGCAGCGCTGCTGCTCGGGCTGTGTGTTGTGGCTCTGCGTGGATTTTTCGTTGGCTGCAAGTGGCATGCATTGGTGTCTGCCAACTCGCCGATGACTTGTGTGTTCTGAGTGCGGCAGCCTGGCAAGGTCGTGCCGTACCCAACCACAGGCAAGTTGCAGACTGCAGCCCCACTGTGCTCCGCCATTCACAGCGGCCCACCGACTGCCCACTATTTCCACCCTGCGCCGCAGGGCGTGCTTTGCTCTGTCATACGTCGTGCTGGCCTGGGGCGGCTACTGCCTTTATGTGCACTACAAGTCGGTGAGGCCATTTATTCATAAACTTGCCGTCAAAATTGCGCTGCGCCATGCCCGCATGCAGAGCGCCTTGCCTGCGGCGCCTCAGCCCACTGCGCATGTTTGTCAAGTAGGTTGCATGGTTCCATTGTGCCCTGCAGTATGCCCTGCTGCGCCTGGTCTACCTGCGGCACAGCGAGCCTCGCCCGCCAGGTGCGCTGCAACGGCAGTAGCAGCAGCCGCGGCAGCATGTCTGCTGTACCAAGGCAGCATCCATGCAGTTGGCAGCTGCGCTCCTGAAAGCCCTTTATCACGGCTTGGATGCTTCGGGCAGCAGCTGCGGCGGCAGCTGAAGGCTCCTCCAACCACGCTGCACTCACCTACAACCCTAGTGCCCGCAGGCTCTGCCCCGGTGATGAGGATTGTGGGCCTGCAGCCCACGGGCTGGCCGGCGGCGCGGCGCAACCTGCTCAAGCTGATTAGCCCCTACTACGTGAGAACAGACAGCAGCCCTGTGTTCTGTACGTGGTTGCTCAGCAGTTGTGCAGCAGCAGCAAGGGTTGGGCTGCTCTGATTGACTGCCCAGCTGTGTTGGTGGTTATTGCAAGTGCATGGGCCACTTAATCTCAGGCTTGCCACCCCTTGCCTGCAACACCACTGCTTGCCCACAGATGATGCGCTCAGACGCCGCCTTTGTCAAGTGCTTCTTGGAGGATCGCGCAGCCGCCGAGGCGGCAGCTGTGGCATCAGCTGATGGAGCCCAGAATGGCAGCGCGGGAGGCGCTGCAGACAAGGGCTGCGCTGAGGGCGCTGCCCGGCAGAACGAGGGGGAGGAGCATGCACCGTCAGAGGCCGCCCCTCTGCTGCCGCCCAAGCTTGGTTCGGTCGACAGTCTTTGCGGCGGAAAGGGGGAGGACAAGGAGGGAGGCATTGTGCCCTTCTGGCTGNCCCCCCGAGCGCATGCCGGCCCCCTACTCAGGTCAGCACTTGCGGAAGCTGTGCTGTATGGCGCAGGCCGGTTTTGCTATGTGGGAGGCTGCACTGTGCCTCGCACGCCCCTGCACCTGGGCCACTTGTTGGCATGCAACTGCACCTGATACACACTGCCATCCTTGCGCACCCACCGCCCTGCAGTGGAGCTGGGCAGCTGCATGCCGGCTGGCAAGACGTGCCCGCCCTCCCGCAACCGAGCGATTGGCTGGACCGAGACGGGGCAGCCGGTATGGGTGCCAGCAGAGCAGTATGCCGTGCTGTTCCAGGCGGCCGGGCCGCTTCCCTCCAAGTGAGCTGAAAAGGAGGTGAAGGTTATAGCCCTGGCTGCAAGTGCTTGGCAGCACACTTCTGTGCGCTGTGGCGTATTGTGCAATCTGAAGTCCCGGGCGATGCAGTTTGCAAGATAAGACCGCTGTAGCTCATGCTGCACTGCACTGCCTGTGCATTCCCACCCTTGCAGAGAGCTGTGGCGTCTGCTGCGCCCGACCACCGCCGTCCCCGCCGGCGTCCAAGTGCACGACAGCGACAGCGCTGCCCATGCCGCCAACGGCAAGCGCGCTGAGCACAGCGGCACTGGCGCCGACGGTGGGGAGGCTGCCAGCGGCGAGCAGGCTGCGGCTCTGGCTGAGCACAAGGGCGCTGCCCCCGCTGGCGCCGCTGCCAGCAAGGGCGCCCAGCTGCGCAAGAAGGCTATGGATACGCTGGAGGGGTCTGCAAGCAAGCTGGAGGGCTACGGTCCAGACCTGGTGGCTGACCAGCTGACGCACGCGCTGCAGGTGCGCTTGGGCCACTCAATAAGTCCTTGGCTGGGGCCGCTCCCGGCCCTTGGATTGCCTGCATATTGGATTTTGGTTAGGCTGCAGCCCTGCCGGGCTTGTGCGGTAGCACAGTGCTGGCTGGCAGGGCAGGGTGGCCAGCGGCTGGCCTGCTGAGCCGCCACTGCTGCTTGCATTCAACTCTCCTTCTCAACGCGCATCCCTTTGCAGGAGCTGTTCCCAGCTTCATTTGCCTCCCTGGTGCGCGTTCACAACCACCAGGCAGCAGACCGCCTGCTGGTCAAGTATGACGCCGCCGCCGCAAAGCGCGACCGCTGGGCGGCTGCGGCCGCCGCCACTCGCCTGCGGCTTAAGACCCTGGTGGCGGCTGGTGCTGGAGACGAGCAGGAGGCCGGCAAAGGCACAAGCAGCAAGGGCGGCAAGGCTGGCGGAACGGGCCTGGCCGGCTGGCGGGGCAGGCAGGCAGCCAAGCGGCTGGCAAAGGCAGAGGCAGAGGAGGAGAAGTGGCGGCAGCGGGCGGCTGAGCTTGAGCTGCAAGTGGAGGCGGCTCGGAAGGAGGCGCTAGCGCGGCCGCTGGGCACCGCCTTCATTGCGCTTTTCAAGTGAGTTGGGTTGGCGTGCATGGAATGGCGTGGTGGCATACAGGGCGGCGGGAGCTGGATGTTGGCTGCTGCATGTGCAGCTGCTGCTGCCCTTCTGCCGCATTGCAGCTGCTGTAGCAAGGCTTGATATCACATGTCATTCATGCTGTGTGATCCTTGTCGCAGGGACCAGGCATCTGCTGCCATCGCCGCCAGCGGGGGCCTCACTCTGGTGCCAGGTGGGCTAGTGAGCATAAGGAGCTGGAGGTTTTTAAGAGGCGGGTTTGAGAAGAACAAGTGCTGGGCATCTTTGGCCACTGCTTTGAGTGGACTTCACCCCGGCCCCATGCAGGCGTCAACCTGACGGCCCGCCCCGCCCCGGGCCCCGACAACATCAACTGGGCTGCGCTGTGGAGCACTTGGGGGCAGGTGTGTGCTGCCCTAACTTTGCAGTAGTGCCGGCCACAGCACAGCATTCAAAGTGATGGGGGCCAGAGCGGACGTTGCCTTGGTTTCGCCTGCTGGAGTGGTCTTTCAGCCTTTCTATCCCCGGGCTGTTGTCTCTCACTGCAGCGCATCCTGCGCGGCCTCGCCGTCATTCCCTTCATCGTGTTCTGGATGATCTTCCCCATTGGCGTGCTGACGGGCGCCATGACCAATTTGAACACAGCTGTTTGCGGCGGCACGCCCGGTGGGTGACAAAGGCTGCAGACGGCTGGCAGCTTGGACTGTCCGGCTGTATAGAAGCTGAGGAGGGGTGCTGTGCTGTTGTAGGTAGCCGCAGCGTGCAGCTGCCCTCCCAAACTCCCCTGCAAATAACCAACTCGCACAACCGGCTCGCATCCTGTTGTCCTTCCGTTTGCTCTGCCTGCAGAGACCAACTCCATCTACTGGCCCTGGTACTGCAACCAGACGGACTTCTGGTCCCGCCTGCTCAAGGGCATCCTGCAGGGTGCGCTGCGCCCGCTGTGCACTGCTGCACGCTGGCTTACGGGCCGGAAAGGCCGGCTGCATGGTGCTGGCCTCCTACGAATGGGCGGTGGCCGCATGGCAGGCAGGGTGGCCTGCTGGCACCGGTGGCACCTGATAGCGTGCCATTCTGCAACAACTTTAAAATCCCTTTCCGCAATCGCCCCTCTTCTCTGCCGCAGGCATCCTGCCTCCCATCATCTCGATGGCCTGGGACAGTGAGTGGGCCTTTGTGCAGGGTTGTATGCAGCTCGCAGTACAACAGCCGGGCACCGACTCATCCCCTGACACTGACTCATCCCCTGCCACCGCCACTGCACTGGTGCAGCGTTCGTCATGCCCATCATGCTGTGGACCGCCTCGCAGGCAAGTGTATCCGGCGTGCGGGGCAATGCGCGAGCGGCTGGCAGTGGTGTTGAGGTGGCGGGGCAATTGCGCAGCTTGCACAGCTTGTCTACATTCCCCCAGACCTTCATCACGATGTTTCAAAGTGCCCCTGCCTGGCACACAGAGCGAGCGGCGGCACGCCGCGCTGAGCGACCTCGACCGCCGCATCACCGTCCTGTTCTTCAACTTCGACCTGTTCAACTCGGTAGGGTAAAATTGCATTGCTCGACCAGCCTGTCTTACGTTAGCTGTCACAGGTGGTGCTTCAGCTTCCTGACATGCTGCGCTGCTCTATTTCCACCCTCACCGCAGTTCCTGGGGGCGGTGCTGGGAGGCGCCATCTTCCAGCAGGTGCCTGCTGTGCCCGCTGCGCTTTGCATGCTTCGCTCTTCCCTCTGGCTTTGAGCAAACTGAACTGCGTACGGTGTGTGCTTGCAGCTTTTCATGGCAGGCTGGAACAGCCATGTCGATGGTTGGTGGCGGCCCCCGCCGCACCTCACATTGTGCCTCCTCCTCTCCCGCTGCGCCAGATCGGCTCGATGGTGGAAACCCCCGGCTACTGGCTCCAAATGCTGGGCGCCGCGCTACCTGCTGCCTCGACGTATTTCCTGAATTATTGTGAGCAAACTGGCTGGGTATCGCTTGGGATGCTAACGCCGTCAAGCTGCGGCCGCGCCGCCGTCGCCGCCCGTCTGTCGCCGCCACCGCCTGCCTGCGGCGCTCTCTTGCCCGCTGCACCCCATTTGTTACGTGTTTCTGCGTTGCTAAATTCTTTTGCAGGCATCGTCGGCGCCCTCTCATCCAACTTCTCGCGCTTTATCTGGTGAGGGCTGGCTTGATTCACCCTTGGTTTGGCAGACGCAGTGCCACAGCTGCCTGCTGTGCTGTTTGCTGTGCTGCTGGTGTGCCACGTGCACTACAACAGCCTGTCGTGGCTGCAGTGTGCCTCATCCACTCATTTAACACTCATTTAATGACCACTACGCACCTAAAACAGCACCCAAACCCCCTCGACGTACAGGCCGCATGCGGGCGTGTGCCTGAACGCCATTTTCAGCGACATCCTGCGGCTCACTCGTAAGTGCAAAAAAAAGGTGGTTGCATGCCGTGCTGTGCCATGCTGTGCTGGACTGCTATACAGCAATGCTGCACCGAACTTGAAGCTCGCACCTATCTGGGCTGTCTGCTGGCTTTCTTGCAGGCCCCACAACCGAGCGCGACGCCTACATGCAGCGCTCGGCACCTTCCGTCCGTGCGCCGCGCAGCTACGCCAAGTTCTTGCTCGTCATGGCGAGTGCTGTCATTTGGGACGCTTGCTAGTTACATCGTGCAATAGAGTGATCGGATTTGTGTCGGTGACAAATCGTTGCGAATGGGGCTCAGGTGTGCATCGAATCTCACTTTTTCTGGGTTGCTCCATGCAGATCATGGGGCTGAGCTACGCGGTCACCGCTCCCCTGGTGCTGCCGGCGGCTGCTGCCTTCTTCTTCACGGCATGGGTAAGGCTGCTATGCTGCCTGTGCAGCGTACGCTACCCTGCGCTGGGCTGTGCCGCCAACCAACCCACTGCATCGAGCGTGCGCCCTTGAAGGCAGCGGCGCTGCTTACGTGCAATGCTTGGGCAGCAACTTTCACCGGGCGCCTTTGCGGTAGTGTCCACTGTGCTCAAGAAGGTGCTGATCCCTGCCCGCCCTCCCACCCCTGCAGCTGGTGTGGCGCTACCACTGCCTGTACTTCTACGAGCGCCAGTACGAGTCGGGCGGCCGACTGTGGGAGACGCTCTTCACCCTCATGGTGAGACAGGCAGCCGCATGCGTCCTTGCCACCAGCTCTGGCTGATGCACAGATGCTTTCAAGAGGCTTTGGTGTTCCGCTAGCACGGACGGACTGCAGTGGCGCAGTGTGACACACTGGCTCTCACCTTTTCCAAGAACCCACATTCTTCACAAGCTCAACCACTGTTCTCATCCTCACTCGATTGCAGGTGTGGACGCTGGCCACCTTCTCCATCTTTACCGCAGTCATCCTGGCTGCAAAGCAGAGCTACACCGCCGCCCTGGTCATGCTGTTCACCCAGCTGCCGGCGCTGATGGTGTACCACAAGTAAGCAGATTGGGTTGGGTGGATGGAGGACAGGGCAGCCTGGTTGCGACATCACTCTTCAGGACTGTGTTGAGCCTGGCTGATGCATTTGGTGGGTGCCCATTCGCCAGAATTACGGGCCCCTACCCATGCCAATCAAACCCCGCCGCGTGACCACTTCTTCCCCTGTGCTGCAGGAAGGTGGTCCTCTCCACCAGCCACTTTGCGCAGCACCTGCCGCTGCAGTCGGCGCTGCACGCCCCGCGCGCTGCGGTCGACCCCGCAGCATACGTGCCGCCGCCGCTGCGCCCGGGCGCCGTGGGCTGGCAGCCCGAGTGGGGCAAGGTCTGGAGCTGGTATGGGCTGGGCCGATATAGCCTGTGAGCAGGATGGCGACGCGTTATTTGTCTTTGTCTCTGCAAGCAATGCCGGGCACGTCAGCCGGCTGCTGCAGCACGCGTGCTCGTCTGCATTCTGCCTTCCCAAGACAGCGCCGCAAGAAGCGGCCACGACACACCCGACACATCACACCTATCCATGTGCATTATTTCTGTCCTGACGCCATCCTGCCATTGAGCATCGCAACCCCCAGTTTTTGTTGAGGCTGCGCCAGTAGCTCAGCAGCCCTATGTTTCCATCCATATTGCTGCCGTAACTTATTTTCATACCGTGCAAGCCTTGCCACGTAACCCGTCCAGCTAAGGTGCATTCTTTGTATTCACATGTCGCCATTTTCCATCGTTGCAATTGCCTGCCAATCATGCGACCTTTGGGCACACAGATGTAAGCGTGCTTTTTGGGATTCAAACTGACAATTACAAGTGGCGATCGGGCGACCCCGGCAAAAGGCTGCTGGTGTGGGACTTGTAAAATTTAGGTTGACGCAAGCGGGCAAGCAGGCTGGCAAAAGCGGTACGGGTATTTCATGCAGCGGGGCCTGGTGCAGTGAGTGTGGAGTGACATACCAGAGATAAAACGACGCACGCTACCGCAAAACAAACAAATACTGTCTTGAATAGCTAAATGCTCAACCAGACGGGGCTGGGCAGCCCTGCCCAATGGAAGCTACTGCTCGCCACTGATTAGGTAGCAGCAGGCCCCGGCAGCACACACTGACCACCTGTCCAAACCAGCGACAGCTGCTCCACGCCCGCAGCGGCTGTGGCGCTGCCAGGTGTGCGGCAATTCTGCCCTCGAAATCTTAGATGAGCGACAGCTGCTCAACGCCGGCCGTGGCCGCAGCCACGGGCACTGCCTGGCGGCAGCGGGCTGCGGCTCTGCCAGCCTCTCAAATCAGCGACAGCTGCTCCACGCCGCCACTGGCGCCTTCAGCGCTGCGCTGGCTGGTGGCCGTGTGTGGCAGTTCAGCCCTNGAAATCTTAGATGAGCGACAGCTGCTCCACGCCAGTAGTGGCCGCAGCCACAGGCGCCTCCAGCGCGGTGCGCAGCGCAGAGGTGCGGTAGGCCTGGGCCTCCGCCTGCTTGGCAGACGCCTGCGAGGGGCAATCAAGTGCGTGTGCACAAAGCACTTGTGAGCAGCATGCGCGGAAGTGCGGTAGGTCTGGGCCTCCGCCT
>JADXDR010000046.1:312297-324742 GCA_025026875.1 Chlorella ohadii | reverse complement strand
GGGCCGGGGCGGCAGCGGCGGGGGCGGCTGGTGCTGCCACGCCCAGGGCCGTGAGGGCGGTGCGGACCTTGCGGGCCTGGAAGAATGGAAATAGCGCAGGTCATAATAGGTTTGGTGACAAGGCAGCTGCTGACGATCCACAGGGAATAATACAAGTGCAAAGTCACAGAGAGTATGCCAGGCTTGGAATCATGTTGCTGCACCAGCATTCTCTTGCCCACCTGCAGCTTAGTCAGCCCCAGCTCGCTGGTGAGGTCATCATCGCTCAGCCCCACCAAATCTGCAACAGTGCAGTGCAGATCAGTACACGGTGTTGGAAAAACGAAGCAAGCAGTGGGCTAAGCCCGCTGATCAGACCATCGTCGCTCAGCCCCACCAGGTCTGCAGAAAACTGGGCAGATCATAGTCAGTTCTTGCAACCTTGCAACTCTAAAAGCACCAGTCTCCTTCCGACAGGGCCGGCTCAATCACACATTGCTGAAGACGTGAACACCGCAAAACGCACCTCCGCCAGCCACCGCGTTCTCCTTGAAAGCATCCGCCACGGCGGCCGGCAGCGACAGTTCGCCGGTCAGCCACGCCGCCACTTCCTCCACGCTCCAGCCGGATACGGGGCCCGACGGTGCCATGGCTGGTGGGGGGATAGGAGGCAGGGGCAGCAGGAAGGGCTCAGTCATTGGCTGCTGAGAATTTAGAAGAAAGGGGGCAGCAGGGTCCGAGTTGGGCGGAAAGGCAGCTGGGTGCACGTTTGCGGTAGGAGCGGCGAGCACCGGCAGGAGCGGCGGCGGCGGCGGCGGACAGGGAGGGCTGGCAGGTATCGGACGCGCGGCGCTGATCGATTAGTCACGAGCCCGCTAGTGCGGAAGCAAGCTTAGGGGGCCGGGAGGTTGCTCGGCGCAGCGAGCAAGGGCTTGGCCACCGACCCACCTTGCAGTTGCGTCTGCTTGCAGGAGAGCACCACAAACACTGCCAGCGATAGCCAGGCGCGCAACAAACCTCAGATCTCGCCTCCCTCCCGCGTGCCGCACATGCAGAAGCACTTTTTCTCTCGCGCATCGTGCAAAGCCACCTGCGGGCCTGGGAAGGCTGTAAACGCGTTCAGTATTCTGATCACGATGCCGGATGGGGCGGGGAGGCGGTAGCCAGCGTGCTGCAAACTGGCTTGTGCGCTCCTGCGCTCATCTGCGCTCGCCGCGCCGCCCATGAATGGAGCGAGTGACCGAGAACGCATGAGTGCAGCCGCCATGCCGCCAGACGGAATTGCAGCAGCTGCCGCCGCTGGCGCCGCCACTGCCGGCACCCCGGACATCGCCCNGCCCCCTGCCAACAGCAGCACGCAGCAGCAGGCCTTCACATCGCAGCCTACAGAGGCACTGGCTACTAAGCAGTCATGCGCAGCCGCAATGCCCCCGTTGCCATCGCCTGTGGCGGCCCGGCACTTGACTGCCAACGCGTCGGCGGCAGCGGCTTGCAGCGAGCGGCAGGCGGTTGTGCTGCGAGTGGAGGTTGCCACCAAGGGCCAGGCACGCATGCTGACCTGGAGCATCTGGGCGCTGCTGACAGGTGAGCGCAGCGGTGGGAATGGCACGGTTGTGACTGTCCGCTTGGGTTTCGCGGTGCATGCGCTGGTGCGAGGTATCTCGCGTGGGGCTGGTGCATGCGGGCCCTGCAAGCGTGCATCTGCAGCACGTCTCACCGGGCTCACGGCCTGCAGGCATCGTTGTTGCTGCCATCGTGCTGTCAGCCACTCAAGACTCGTACGACACGCTCGGCAAGGTATGTGCACCGCCTAGCCTGTCAGGTTGCTGCATGCAGGGCACGCCTTGCTTCGCCTGCCTGCACTCGCATTGCCTATGTGCTTGCCGATCCGTCCGGCAACTTCTTCCCTAATTTCACCTGCACCATTTCCAATTCCATTCAATTCTTTCCTACCAGCTGCGGGCCTACCACATCGGCCAGCTGGCGGTGGCGGCCTAGTCTGACTAGCTCTTACTGCAGCCTCCTGCCCTGCCTAAACCTGCACCATTCCCACCACTCCTTCCCTTCCAGCTGCGGGGCTACTACATCGGCCAGCTAGCGGTGGCGGCCCTGTGCCTCGCGCTGCTGCTCTGCCTGGGCCCCTGGCTGGCGATGTCAGTGTACCGAAGCCGGCTCGAGCGGCGTGTGTGGTGAGTGCAGGGCTGGGCTGCTGTTGCTGCCTGAAATAGCTCTGCCTAGGCCTCTGGCTGTCAGTGTCGGTGCACCGCAGCCGGCTGGAGCGGCGTGTGTGGTAAGCAAGCGCTGCAGGGGCTGCTGTTGCCGCCTGAAATGGGCCATGCACGGTCTGGCGCAGCCTGCTGTACGCATGGCAATGCGCATGCCTTGCAAGTTGCAGCAGGCCCGCCTGTGCATGTTGCCCAGTTTCCCGGGCCAGCCTGCCACCTGCTCCCACCACCCCTCCGCCCGCAGGCCCCGGCGGCAGCGCCTTTTCACCATCCATGCTGCCGGCATTCTGAGCCTGCACACCGCCTACTCCTGCTGCTACGTGTCGGCGCTGGCCCTGCAAGTGGGCCAGCCAGACTGCAGCTACGCCTGGGTCGCGCTTTCAGCGCTGGAGTTTGTGCGGGTAAGACAGTGATAAGGCGGTGCTTGTTTGGTGGGTTTGGACGGCCGCTGCGCTCTGTGCTTGCGGTGGAATGCTCTGCCCGTCCTGCCAGCGGCCACACTGGGTACTTTTGCCACACCGCACCTGCTGCATTCAACCCGGAATGCCCCGCACCTGAACCTGCCTCCTCCTGGCTGCCTTGCCATCCCTGCTTTCCGCAGAGGCTGCTGTTCTGCTGCATGCTGTGGTTCGTGCTGCACTCCCAGCTGGGCATGTGCCTGTGGCGGGGCAAGGGAGCCCTGGACATGCATGTGAGAGCCTGGTGTACTGGCATATTCACTGAGATGAAGAGGGCATGCACATGTTGGCACCCCTACTTTGCCCGTTGCTTGCCTGCTGTTCCTGCGCTGGAGAGGGCCATTTGAGCAGTTGCAGGTGGCGGTTGCAAATGCCCACACTGCGCTCCATTCTCCGCGCTCCACCGCCCACAAATATGCCCAACCATACTTATCCCTGCTTGTTGTTGCAGCCCGACCACCGCCTGGTTGTGGACCGGCCCCTGGCCGACCGAGTCCGATCCCAGCTGCTGCTGGCGGTCCTCTGGGCGCTGCTCGTGGCATCGGTCTCCGTGGCATTTGCTAGCCGGGTAAGGGTGCTGCGGGCGGGACAGGCGGAACCCTCAAATGTGGGTTGCTGTGCAGGCATCGCCCAGCGCAGGGCTGCGCTTTTACATGTTTGAGAGTGTGCGATCTAGTGAGTGCCCTGCCATCCATGGCAAGTGCAGCCCACTCTGCGTGCCCGGGAATTGAATGCTTGCCCACCTGCCCCTGACCTGCTGCGCAGCTGCATCGGGTGCATGAAACTGTCTTCACGAGCATCACAGGCTGCGGCACAGCGGTGGCAGACCTGCAGTGCGTAGTGCCCGGCACCCAGGTGGCCGGCGCAGGTGAGCACCGGCTTGAGGGTGGTCTCAGATGTGGCAGGCATGCATTCGCTGTGCCTGCCTCCTGCTGCGTTGGCGCTGCCGTTGCATTGGCACTCAGGTGGCCGGCGCAGGTGGGCGTCTCTCTGCGGCACCTCGCTGCTTTGCTGGCTGCGCAGCGTCCAGGCATTGCATGCATGACATGTTGCTGCAGTGTATGTTGCTGCAGTTTGGGGACTGCTCCCCTGCCTGAACCGCTTGTGACGTAGCCAGGCTCGCTCACACACACGCAGCCATGCTGCCTGATGCACTGAGCAGCAATAAGCGCGGCTCTGCTGTTCACATTTTTGCACGTCCTGCAGCGCACGATTCCGCATTTTTTTCATGCACACGCATTCACCCTCTCCTAACCGCAGCGATCAGCGTGGCGCTGCTGTTGGTTTTTGCGGGCGGCTGCATCTGGCTGTCCTTGAGGGCCACGCGGNACCACCGAGAGCTGCCCTTTGTGCGGTACCGGTGAGCGGCCTGTGCACACTAGCAAGGAAGGGGCTTGTCATACGCTGGCAGCCACCCAGGCAGCCATTGTACTGGTGGGAAGCTGCTTTGAGGCCACACCAGACCAGACCAGCCAGCCGCTCGCCGGAAACCACATATGTAATTCCGCTCTTCTGTCCTCCATCCTCACAGGGACACACACATCTTCATCCGCATTCAGGCTCGAGTCGTGGCCCCTGTGATCGTCTCCGTGGTCCTGTCCTGGTCAGTTTTGGCACCCATGAATAACAACGTTGTTGTATTGGTGCATTCATGCATACCCTGCACGTTGCAACCGCTTGCACGCATTAGGCCTGTCTGCAATGCCATGTTCGAGTGATGCGTGCTGCCCCACCTGCACAGTGGTCCCCTGCCTGCTCTGCCATCCGACATACAATGTCACCTCACAACTGCCGTCTCTCCTGCCTGCCGCAGCTTGCTGCTTGAGCTGCTGCCCACCCTGAAGGGCACCTGCCTGGGCCTGCTCTTCTCGGTGCCAGGTGGGCACCGCTTCAATGTTTGAACTGCGATGATGGGCTGCATGTACAGCGCTGGAACACCTGCCTGGGCCTGCTGTCCTCGGGGCCAGGTGGGCAATGCTTTTGTGTTGCAACTTTAGTGGTGGGTGAGTGTCATGCTTGCTTGCAACACCTGTCTGGGCCCGCTGTTCTCCGTGCCAAGGGGACACTTTATGAATTTTGCAACTTCAGCGTGGGTTACTTTCTTATGCTTGCAACACCTGTCTGGGCCCGCTGTTCTCTGTGCCAGGTGGGCACTGCTTTCATGCGGCGGCTGCGTGGTGGGCTGAGGCGTGGTTGCAGCACGCCGCATTGCCACCTGCAAATGTGTGTGCAGGCGCTCTCTTACACGCGCCCCGCACCCACACCCGCAGGCAACCTCCCCATCGAGCTCAGCCTGACGCTGGCGGTGGCGGCCATGGTGCTGCTCTACATGCCCCGCTCTGAGGAGGTGGACAGCCCAATACTGCAGGCACGGCGGTTTGAGTTGATTTATGGCGATTTTAGTTGCGTTTGGCAAGTGCTCGTCAGTGATTTGCAAGGTGTCAGTCAGTATCTGTCAGCCATACAGGGCCCTCCTGCAGCATTGCTCCTGCTGTTGAGGTGTCCTGCACCTCGTCATATTGCACTCAGCTTCTGCTTCATTTCCTCTCCCTCATGTGCAGGCCTTCCTGCAGCAGTTCTCGTGGACGCAGGCCGCCATGCCCGCTGACCTGGCGCGTCGCAATGCTATGCTGGAGGCAAACATTGCGGCCGG
Organism: Chlorella ohadii; assembly: GCA_025026875.1. Lineage (NCBI taxonomy): Eukaryota > Viridiplantae > Chlorophyta > Trebouxiophyceae > Chlorellales > Chlorellaceae > Chlorella > Chlorella ohadii. The sequence continues at coordinate 319,427 of JADXDR010000046.1, read as the reverse complement.
GAGGAGGGGCGCAAAGGCAAGCCACTGGCAGGGTTTTTCGTGTATGCGGGAAGCACATGTGTGGCTCATGCGGCGTGCAACACCTGCCGTGTAGGCTTTGCATTATCAACAGCTTCGATTTTGTCCCAGCTGGCACCACCCTTCCCTGCCGCTCCCTCACACAAAGGTTCAATGCCTGCTGTCTGTGTGCAGCGGAGCCTGGGCATGCGGGCGGTCGATTTCATCCCCAGCTACCTCCGCCGCGCGCTGGGCTGGCTGGCGGGAAGCGAGGACGCCGAGGAGGCGGTGCAGCGGCTGGAGCACGAACCGATTTTCTGTGTGGAGACGGGTGAGACGGAGACTCATTCATACTGCAAGCAATTCGACTGCTGTACTGGTCAAGGTTGGCTTACCAGGAAGAGCTTGACAACGAGTATGTGACACAGCCATCAGTTGTTGTTCTGTCCTCGTCCTCATCGCAGCCATTCGGCTGCTGTACTGGTCGCGGCTGGCCTACCAGGAGTATGAGCTAGACAACGAGCACTTGACCCATTGAATCGAACTCCATCTGTCTTCATTTTATAATGCAGCCATCCGGCTGCTGTACTGGTCGCGGCTGGCGTATCAGGAGGAGGATGAGCTAGACAACGAGTACGTGGGAGTGAAGAGCGCGCTTGCACTGTTCGGCCTGGAAGAGTGAGCTCTAATGTCCTCTTTGCTGCACTTGATGATGGATGTAATTGCCAGGGACGCAGTGCGTTCGTGCTTGCGCTGTTGGGCTTGGAGGAGTGAGTCTTGGCACATACACTGCTGGTTATGCTGTTTCGATGTACAGTGCAAATTGGGCCGGCAATGAGGAGCATCAATTCGGTTTGGTTTGGAGTTGCTGGCAAAATGTGGGATGCTTGTATCATGAACTGCAGGTGGGAGACGATCTGGGACCTGGCCAGCGACACGCACGCTGTGCTGGGCTGGAGCGCAGCGCAGCGCACCGCGGTGCTGGCCTTCANGTGGGGCAGTGCTGGGGCGGCAACGGTGTTCTTGCAGCACTTGGAGGGCCCGTCCTGCATGTTGCTTGGGTCCCCTGCTTGATACTGCTCACACATTTCTGCAACCCCTGCCTCCCCCTCCTTCATGTGCTTTGCCCCACCCTCGCTGCCTACCTTCTTGGCACGCAGGGGCACCGCCTCGCTGCAAAACGTGCTGACTGACGCCAAGGCCTGGAAAGTGGAGCACCGGGCGCCGTGGCAGCCGCGCGGGCGCACCATCATGGTGCACGCCGGTGGGTGCTGAATGCTGCCCTTCGCAGCAGCAAAGGCAGCAGCTGCTTTGCGCCAGCTGGACGCGGCAGTGCACCTCTCCACCCCCTCCTCAACCCCTGCATCTGCCCTGCCCTCTGCTGCCCATCCCCACCCAACAGGCTTCTACGCCGCGTGGCTCTCGGGCGGCCTCAACAACAAAGTGCTGTGCTTTCTGCCATCCTTATTATGTTTGCAGGCTTCTATGCTGCCTGGCTGTCGGGCGGCTTCAACGACAAAGTGATGGCTCGGTTGGCAGAGATTGAGGGCCATGCGGGCGGGCCGCTGCGCCTGTGGGTCACAGGTAAACCTGGGGGGAATCGCTCAGGCGCAATGAGGGTGCATGGCCGCTCCTGTGCACAACAGCCAAGGGGCTTGCTGCAACTGTGCGGCCTTGCGGCGGCCAATCCTAACCGCCCCTCATCTTTTCCCTTCCACAGGCCACTCGCTCGGCGGCGCATTAGCAGTGCTGGCCGCTCTTGAGCTGCGCAAGCGGCACCCCGCCAGCCCATTAACTGTTTGCACATTTGGCTGCCCACGGGTGAGTGTGGTTGGATGCAGGGGGTGTGCACAGGTGTGCTCGGGCTGCACAAGGCCCTATCAGGTTGGCAAGCTTGATAGCTCTTCTTTGGCCACTGGACATGTGTTATAACTCCCATCGCCATTCCGAGAGAGCAAAATAACCAACTAATAATCAATCAATACTTGCACAGGTGTTTGACATGGCGGGCGCTCGGGAGTTCAACGCGGCCGTCCCCGACTGCTGGGCGGTCATCAAGTGAGTCTGCACTACCCGGCAGCGCAACTGTGGTGTGTACGGCTGGCTGGTGTCCCGAGCTGCTTCTCCAGCCGGCTGGCTGCGGCTGCCGCTTTTGAGCATGTCCTAGCAGACGGGCGGAATCGCACTGCTTATTTCCGCCCTGTGGCCATCTTGCCCCCGCAGCGCAATGGACCCAGTGCCGTGGGTGCCCAAGGTGGGCAGCCGCACATGCAGCAAATGTTGGGTCGAAGTTGGTATCCCCTGCATTGGGTGCTTGCATGGAAGCGCTTGTGTTAGAATCCGCCTAACCATGCACCAAGCTGCAAGCTTGCCGGACGCCTGGCAAGCTGATGCACTCGCTTCTAACCCTCAAGACATGCTCTCAATGCGCCTGCTGCCCAACCCTGCAGTGGGGGTTCAAGCGCGTGGGCCAGCGCGTGACGCTCGACACAGCCGGCAACCTGGTGCTGCGACCCAGGTGCGATGGACCAAGCCTGAACTGTTGTCTGGCGCATGCTGCCCACCACAGGCGCACTGCCTCCTGCCTCGGCTGCTGCTCGCGGTTCGCCCACCCGCTTCTCCCTGCTTGCCCTCCCCTTCCAATTTGCACCGTTACAGCTACTTTGACCTGTCCGACGGCGTCTACCACCACGGCGCCGACATCCTTGACCCGCTTGCTTGCTGTTTAACCGAAACCGTTCCCTTGATTCCCTCCCTCCAACTGCCAGCTACTTCGATCTATCCGTGTACCACCACGGCGCCGACATCCTGGACCATCTCGCCGGCTCGTACGCCCTCTCGTTCGCCTGCATCTTGAAGGCACAGGTGCGCAAGTAAACGCAGCAGTGTGCTGCTTGGGGAGGGATTGAGTGCCCTCTTGGTGTGCTGCCTCTTGTAAGCACAGGTGCACATGCACACCGCTCATCCGTTCACCTCCCTTACCTGCCCCTNCCCCCCCACCCATCCGCCCACCCACCCGCAGTTTTCTCCCAGCCGAGCCCTGCCGGGAGGAGCCGCCGGTGTGGAGTCCCTCGCTGCGGACATGGACCTCACTCATTACCTATGTGTGCAACACGCTGACCTGGCCAGCCTCCAGGACGCCAAGCAGCTGCCCATTGTGGTCGACGAGTCGCTCATTTCGGGGGCTGGCAAGCGGGGCGATGGCAAGAGGGCCGCCCGCGCCTGCCCCAGCTGCGGGTGCGCCTGGGCCAGCTGCGGCGGCAGCGGCGGCAGTGCCGGCGGCAAAGCCAAAGGGAGTGCTTGGTGGAGGCAAGCAGCCAGCGTGGCAGCAGGGGAGCAGGGCCAGCCTGCTGCAGAGCAGCTGGCGGAGGCAGCGGCAGCGGCGGAGCGGCGGCGCAAGTGGCTGCCTTGGAGCGGCGGCAGCTTGGCCTGCTGCGGGCCCGGCCCGCTGGAGGCTTGAGCGCCAGTGTGCCGGCTGTGCTTGGCAATCAAGGCGGCGTGACGCCGCCAGTTTTGTTGTTGCATGCACAGTATGTATCTTTGCATTGCCCGACTTCCTCTCGGTACTCTGTTCTACTGTTTAGCCTGTTCACTTGCTCGTCAACAGCCCCCTGTCCTTTTCCAGACTTCACCCATGCATTGCATTGTGCTGTCATGCATTTGCATGTGAAGCATGTGAAGCAGTGAGCGACACAGCAAGCGTCCGCTGCTGCTCTGGTGCGCACTGCAATTGATTGTCTGCACAGCTGCTCAAGCCCAGGAATTGGGTTACAGCAGATTGCTCGGGTCCAGGTGTGTGACATGACATTAGCTAGGCATGGCAAGTTGGGGTAATCATGCAAGCTGAGAATAGCTTGGAGGCGCGCACCCTATCAACGACAGGGGCGGCCTGCATATGCTGAGCAGAGCCACATTGATGCAGGCACGGTTGCAATAAGCTACAGGTGAACAGGCAGGCGCGCATGAAAACGACAATCAGGCGAACAAGTTGTGTCAGATAGTGAGCAGGCCCAAAGCGGTCCGAACCCTAACCCTAGCCGCCCCGCTTCCAAAATTGCATGCGGCGCATGAGGCCGGCCTGGCTGGCGGCTGCCGCGCCGGTACCATTACCCTCCGCCACATCTTTGCTGGGCATACCTTCCAGCGCTCCCACTGCAGGCTCGCCAGTGGTGCTGCTGTGCATGGACTGGCCGTTGCCGGCGGTCAGCGGTACCGCGGAATCGCCCATCAGCGGCTGTCCCGTCTCGCTGTCCACGCTCTGGATGTTCCAGGTCTGGAAGCGATACATGGACAGCAGCAGGACCACCAGCCTGCGGGACAGTGATAGCCGCCGCAGCAGCACGGTCATCCAGTTGACAGGCAGAGCGCCGTGCAGTGCGGTGACAAGCGGCAAGGCAAGGCCAGCCGCTGTGCTTCTGGTGCTACGACTCCCAGCACACACCGCGGTCAAGAGCTCACCAAATGATGTGGCTCCCACAGCAGCAGCACAGAACCAACAAATTGCTGCTCTCGTTGCTGGTACAACCCCGTCATGCACGGCCAGGACCTAGTTCACTGCTCACCAAATGATGTGGCTCCACAGCAGCAGCGCCGCACCCAGGACCAGCGTCAGCACCGACATGCCTTGCACCTGCAGGGCCGTGTGTGAAAGAGGTAGGCATGTGCCCAGCCCAGCAGGGGTCGGCCCATGACAGGGACAGGCAAGCAGCTAAGCGGGAGCGGCTGAGAAAGGCGCCAGGCACTACAGACTATCCCCATTGCTGCTAGGAAGGAGACTGTGCACCCAAAGCACCCTGGAAGGAAACAGGTATTGCTGCTGTTCCAGGCAAGGGGTTATATAAAGCAACAGGACTGCCACTAGCCAACCGCCGGCTCACATCGTAGCAGCCTTGCAGAGCTTGGAAGCCGCAGATGGGTTCCTCTGCGCANGGGGGGGGTCATACGGCAGCAGGCGGGTTGCAAAACGTCCGGGAGCGAGCAGGGCAGCACAATCCTAAGACCAGGGTTAACAACTTGCTGTAGCCCCACCACTCACCAAGCCCTGCCCGCCCGCCACTCACCCATGCCTCCAATGGGCAGCTGGATGCACACGTCCTGGACCCGCACTCCCTCTATGCTCAGGTTGCCCAGCGTCTGGCACGCCAGCTGCACCATCAGCTGGATGGTCACTGCAAGGAAGGGGCGGGCCAGCAGGGCAGGTAGGCAGGGTGGGGCTCAAGCAACACAGTTTGGTTCACTTTGCACAGAAGCACAGTTGGGCAGGCTCGGGGGCCAAGTAGCATGCGGAAAGTGCAGCGCGGGGCCGTGCAGTCTGAAGCGGCGCAGGGCCACGCGCCCACAAGGATGCCCAGGCCCCGAAGAAGATGCACGTCGAAGAATGCAGCAGGCAGGAGGCGGTGCAGCTTGAAAGCTTTGCAAAAGGACGCACCAACCAGGATGCCGAGGCCAAACAGGATGCATGCGATGGTGAGCACCATGATGACCAGGCCGGCCACCACTGCATGGATGCTGCACAGGCCAAGCACAGGAACATGTGGATGCTTAGAACAGAGGACTACAGCGCCAGCAGCAGCGCGCCGCCAGCTGCTCGTTCGGGGCGGCACAGGCGCAGTGCGAGACAGCACGCCACAGCATAGTGTGGCGTAGCATGCGTAGCGTGGCGCACTTGAAGGCGTGCTTGGCCACCCATTTGCTGTAGAACCAGTTCTTCACGCTGCAAGGGCGAAACACAAAGGGAACACACGCAACGTGATTGAATGGCAGGCCAAGGCTGACTTGTGAGTGGTGAGCAGGTTGCCGGAGGCGGGCGGCAGGCGGCAGCGGCGGACCGGCGTGCGGGCTGTGCATGCACCACATGCATCCCCAGCGCACCTCCAGCGCCAAATATATATCGTCTCGAAGTTAGCCGTCATGATAATGTGTGCAGCAATGATGTCGCACACGCCCACCAGGATCAGGCCCCTGCACCCGAGGATGGAGACAAGGCAGGCATGCGTCATGGGTCGTCGAACGTGCCCAGCGCCCAGCGTGCACGCCACACCATGGCCGCGCCGCAGCGTCATCCCGACCCATTCATAACACCCAAGGGCACTTCGAAACGCCTTTTCAGGCCGGGGACGGGGCGACGCGCGCGTGCAGCATGTCGGCCGGGCTGCAGGGCGGCGTTTTCGGCGCCGCTGCAATCCCAACGGCCTTCAATAGATGCACAATCAGTTTCAGTGCAGCGCAGGGGCCATGACCGCTGCTGGGCGGCGGCGGCGCGTGGCGGCGGCGGCGGCACCAGCGGCTGGTTCGCAGCCCCACTGGGGTTTCCATGCATTCGCGACTTAGTCAATTTACTGTTAGTTCCGAAAAAGTCCGCCAGGGGCCAGTGGCAGGCCATGCGCAGGCCCGCCTGGTGCACTGCACCCCGCACCTGCGTCCGGCGGACGACAACGGCGGCAAGCCGCTGGTGTGGCTAGCCCTGCCCGGCTACCCGCCCCCCCACCACCACCACACACACACACAGCTACCATTGTAGTAAATTTGGGAGTCAAGAGCCGCCTTGCAACCTGCTGATGAAGCAGCTGCTCAACCCAAGGCTGCGCCGCGGGCACCCACCCAATGATGAGCCACTCGATGGCATCCAGGGCGCTCTTGTTGCCGGTGCCCTCCTGCACATCGCAAGGGCAGTCAGTGCGTGGGTTTCATACATTGAAGGAGTGGAATGAATGCATGCCAGCAGAAAGATGCGCCATCCGCCGAATGCTCGTGGGTCAACACCAGAGTACCTCAGCAGGCGGTGCGGGCGAGGCCCCAAACGGCTTACCAGCGTGGCACCCGCAACCGTGTTGGTCACAAACTGGGTCTGCATTGAGTTGAAGTCGGGGGTGCAGGCAACGTGGGCGGGCGGCAGCAGCAGTAGGCGGCAGTTGCAAGCACCGCAGGGCGTTAGCAAGTGGGTGGAACGTCGCACGGTACGACAGCAAAGCGGCAGCACCCATCAGGCACATTCACAGCAGCAGCAGCAGCAGCAGCAGCAGCAGCAGCAGCAGCAGCAGCAGCAGCGCCGCCCCCTCACCAGTCCATAGATGAGCAGCGGCATGGCTGCCAGGTATAGGCACGTGGCCAGCAGCAGCCAGGTGGTGTAGGTT
>JADXDR010000046.1:293414-311885 GCA_025026875.1 Chlorella ohadii | reverse complement strand
CTCCGTCTTGTTCATCATTCCCTTGGCCTTGCTGGCTGCGGCCTTGCCGCGCTTGGCTGCGGCGCGGCCGCCCGCCGCCGCCGCCTTGCGGCCGCGCTTGATCAGCACTGTGGGTGCGTCCATGGTCCGCTTGGCGAGTGCAGGCGCCGCCAGCAGGATAATGAACAGAGTGCTGCGGGGGGAGGGGGAGAAAGGAGGGGGGYTTGGCACAACATCGGTGGGTTGGGGCGGGCATGCTGAAGGTGGGCATCAGCGGGCAGGGAGGCATCTCACAACACAGCTCAACAGTTGAGGCTATGCCTCTGCCGCCAGCAAAATTCCAGCAACACGCCGCCGCCACCTGTTCCAAACCCTTGGGCTTACGTGGTGACCACAGCGCCCACACAGATGCCCACGAGATAGTAGACGATCGTGTTGATGCTGGTGCTGGTAGGTGTGATCACCGCCCTGGACAGGGGCCAGGGTTTGGGATGGAACAGGTTGGGAGAGCGAGCACAACAAGCCGGCGATACCGCCTCAGGCGGTAAGTTGTCATGCTACAGTTGCAAAGCTCGGAGCGGTAGGGACGGGGCAGGCTGCAGGCAGGCAGTCGTTGGCTCAAGTGCAGCCAACGGAGTGCCACTGTTGTGCATGCGAGCTTTTGAACATTGTGCGCTGCCGTTATCATTCAGCTAGCATCGCCGCACCCGGTCTCGTTGAGGAAGACGCTGACGCCGCACAGCTGCATGATGGCTTGGCTGCGGCAGGGCAGGCAGGCAGCCAAGGAACACAACTGATGTCAAACCGCACAGCGGCAATAACGCCAAGGCCGCCATGAGCAACGGCGGCAGGCAGGCTGTCGCCCTGCTGAGCCCCGTCCTCGTCTGAGGATCCCAAACTGCTGCCTGAAGGTCGTGCAGTCCAGACCTAAACTGGCCAAACGACCCCCTGCAAGCCAGCCACACAACTTACGCATCGTCAAACACCTCGGAGACGGTTGTGTTCACATTGATTGACCCATTTATGATGATCGGCACGCAGCTCAGCGGCACCTGGGAGCAAGGCGGGGCGGGCAAGCGGCATGTTCAGGCTGGCCAGGTGGCCGTCGCAGCTTCAACTTTTGGCGCTTAGGACGGGCAGTGGGCTGCCACGCTTCCGCTTGCGGGGCCTGTCCCAAATTCAGCTGTGCAGCGGTGTATGCTGTCTGCTTGGGCTGTCAATCGACTCTGGAGTCCTGGACAGCAACAGGCTTCCAGGCAAGTGGATGCGCAGCTCCCTGCCTCACCTGTGCCAGGGAGTTGAGGCAGGTGGAAGTGCACGCTGACCGGCTGCAGTTGCCTGCGTCCAGTTGGTCCTGCCAGATGCCCGCGCATTCGGACGAGGGCACCACTGTGGTGTTGGCTTTTGGGGGCTCCGACTGAGCTGCCGCCCGAGGCAGTGCCACAAGGGCACCCAGCCCCAGCGCCAACGCCAGGGCCAACCGGTATTTCATGGGTCTGGCCGCCTGTAGCGCCTGCATGGCCAGTACGTGGATGTTGCTGTGAGGTGGCAGCAATGGCGCAAGGACTGGAAGATGGCCGCAGGGTGGCGAGCATCGCCTGCGGCTGGCGGCGGTGCTTCGAGCGGCGGCGGTGGCGGTGGTGAAGCGGCCCCCAAGCGTGCCCCGGCGGGCGGCGCGTTCAGCTGGACAGCTCTCAGGACCTTACCGTCTGTTACGAGCGCGCTGAAGCCCTCCCGGAGCTCTGGGCCGCGCGGCCGCCGTGTGCGCCTGCAACCCTGCTCAGCTGGTCTGTTCTGCGACTGCAACGCGTTGTTGGAGATCCGAGCAGGCGTTTTGACACACGTGCCGGCTCACGGGAGTTGAGAGGAGCACCCCGCCCTGGTGGCGCACTGGCGCCGCAGCGGCAATGGAGCACTCGCGCCCCACCTGCAAGCAACTGTGTGCTTGTGCATTCTCCTGCCTCCTCTGTTTGCAGGGTCCACACAACGGATCAGGGAGCTAGCCCCAGGCAGCACCAAAACGGCGGACACTCGGCCGGCCGCTCCACGATCCCAAAGATTCAGGCAGGCACCGTACCGCATGCCAATGAAGCGTCAACGCTAGGCAGCCAATCGATATCTTGATAACCAAAGGCGTTCATGCCGAGTGGGCCTGACATGTCGGCGGGCACGCTGAGGCTCCTGGGGCTGAGTGCTTGGGTTGCACGCCGATGGCGCCGTCGCACCTACGACGGTGCCGTCACCTGTGAACCACGCTTGCATTGGCACAGCAGCAAATGCGGAGCTTTAGAGTGGGTGACCTCCTTCCCATGAGACTACAGAACTCAGCCAGCCAGCCCCTCTCTCTGCGTTCATGCTCAAACAGAGTGGCGTCGCCCGATCGCAGACGGCTGGCGGCGCAACGCTGCGGCGACGCTGGGCGGTGCCTGCATCTAGTGGCGGGCAGCTCTCTCGACTCGGTTCGCCAAAAGTCCTTGCGATCAACAAAACTCTCGCAAGCCCTTCCTACCAGCCTCCGACGCCTCCGAGGGCCACCGAACCAGGCGCACCCTCCCGAAACTGCCGGACCTCCCACCCAAGACGTCGCCCAGGTCCATCCACACTCTAGCAGCGTGCACGCGGCGCCTGGCCGCGCCACAGCTATGGCGGGCGCGCGGGCTTCCGTCTACTGGTGCGCTAGCCCGCTGCACTGGGGCCAACCTTGCCTGTCGCCGCTCATCGGAGCGCTGTGGAGGCGGCAGCCGCCATTGTTAGCCCACTGCTGCCGCCGCCGCCGTCGACTCTGCTCGTACGCTCACTGCTGCGCCCACCCTCCCCTCACCACCGCAGCCTGGACGCCAGTGCATGCGCGCTGCGCTCCGAGGATTACACCGCCACCACGCGCTGGCACTTCCAGCGCGAGCTGGTGACTGTGCACAGCGGCGCTGCGGCGCGGCAGCCTTCCGCGGGCGTGGCGGTCGTGACGGCTGCAGGCGGCCGTGCCTCGGTGGCCCTGCACCCAACCACAGATGCCGAGGCGCTGCAGGTGGCGCTGCGCGAGGTGCAGCCAGATGGGGAGGCCAGCCTGGAAGCCGCGCTCAAGCTGGCACTGGTGGGTGCTGCCATGGCTTGCTTCTGCCCGCCGCTAGCTTCCGCCCGCTGCTCCTGCCGCTGTATTGCTGCCGATCACCGAGTATGGGTTGGGTGCCCAGCTGCCTGCCACTGAAGTGATGTTGTTCATCGTTCAGGAGACGTCGCATCGCAGTTCTCAAAACTCATCTCCCTCGGATCTCCTTTCTCAATGCAGCTGGTGAGCCGCCGCTTCCCTGCTGGACGCACGCACGTGACTGCCTTTGTGGCCAGCAGCGGCGCGGCGGCCAGCCTAGCGCAGCACCCAGCTGCGGCCAAGGAGCTGCGCCAGCGCTTTGCAGCGGCGGCAGTCAGCCTGGATGTGGCCGTGCTGTGCACCAGCCAGGAGCTGGGTGCTGACTGCACCGCCGTGTTGCAGGCCCTGACGGGCGGCGATGCAGCCACCGCTAGCAGCGGCAGCAGTGCCGGCGGCAGCGAGGGCGAGTCGCCCCCTCCCTCCAGCGCCACACGCCTGCTGTGGCTGTCGCCAGTAGACACGGCGGCTGAAAGCTGGCAGCAGCTGGAACCGGCGCTGGAGCAGCTCGAGGGCGGCCCCCGGCGGAGCAGCAGCGACATCGCCAGCAACATTAGCACTGCTGGCGCCAGCGCTGGCGCCAGCGGCGGCGGCATTAGCAGCGGCGGCAGCGGCGACCAGTCAGCGCTGCCGCGCCGCATCAGCCGCGCGCCGCGGCAGCTCCCTCGCACCTCCCTGCTCGCCGCGCGCAGCGGGGTGCAGCAGCCGGCTCTGTGCCGCGGCGAGTCGCTCAGCCGCTTTGGCCACCTCAGCTCAGACGGCATGGCGCGGCCCTGGCTGCCCACATATGCGTCCCTGGGCCAGGCCGCCAAGAGCGCTGCAGCGGCAGCTTCCGCGGGGACTGGCAGCACCGCAGGTGAGGCACTGGGGGGCATGGCTGGGTGGGGGGCTGTGCAGGGAGCGGTGCTTTTGTACACCAAAGCTGTTACTGCCTTATCGTGACCCAACCAGCATTGCCATCGCCATCCTCTCCTTGCTGCAGAGATGTGCTACGTAGAAGTGCAGCCGCTGCCCCGCTGGCGCACGCTGATCAAGGTGGCGGCGGGGCGCATGCTGCCCGCCCCTACCGACGGCAGCCGCCCCGGCAGCGGCAACTATGCCTCTGCCTCGTCTCAGCTGCTGCGCTCCTTGGAGGCTCTGAATGTGCTGGATGATGAGCCAGACAGCAAGGCCAGCAGCAGCGAGGATGGCAGCAGCAGCAGCGGCAGCGATGCGGGCAGCAATGCCGGCAGCAGCAGCGACGCAGAGGCAGCGGCGGCAGCCGCACCGACGCCAGCGGTGCGCTATGTGCCCGATAGCACGCGCGGCACGCTTCGCCTGCTGCAAGGCACCAAGGAGCCTCACCTGCTCAAGCTGGTGTGGCAGGCAGACCGCGGCGACCGTGCTGCTGCTGACCTGGCAGCAGGCAGCAGCCAGGACGCGGCGCAGCAGCGGCCACTCGACATGTTTGGCTCAGCCGGCGGCAGCGCGCCAGGCAGCAGCGGCGCCAGCTCAGCCCGCGCAGCACACCTGGCCTACATGCCGGCGGCCACGGCAGCGGCCTCAGCAGCCCGCGGCCCAATCCTGCGGGAGGGCTGTGAACTGTGGGAGGCTGCAGCAGAGTTTGATTGGGAGCTGACGCTGCCCACAGCCCAGAGCGGCAGCACGGGCACCACCGGGAGCACTAGCAGCGCCAGCGGCAGCACCGCTAACCCGGCAGCCACCTTTGAGGCGCGCCAGCTGCCCAATGGTGCTCAGCTGCTGATGGTGGCTGGCGGCAGTGCCAGTTCGCGTGCCGGCGGCAGCGGGGGTTTGGCCCGCCTGCACAACAGCAAGCCTGCTGCCGCCTTCTGGCTGCAGCAGGGCTTGGGGCCCGACAGCCTGCAGCTGCCGGCTTATGGCACAGCGCCCAGCAGCACACCCTCCAGCGAGGCGGCGGCAGCAGAGGATGCCGCTGCCCCCAGTGGGACACAGCCCGAGCCTGCGCAGCCGGCACAGGCGGAGGGCCAGCAAGCGGCGGGCGAGGCTGCCACCGGGCCGGCTGCTCTGCTGGCCTCGGCGCTGCAGCGCCTGGTGGCGCAGCCGCCAGTGGTCGATTTGCGCCGCCTGCGCAAGGATGTCAAGTCTGGGGCCATCCAGGTGGGCTGCCTTTCTGGCCGTTGGCTTGCTGCTCGGTTCATGGCTTCTCGGTTGCTCGGCTGCTTGGCTTCTGCAGAAATAGCAATACACTTGAATGAAATGTCGTGCAGCAGCAGAGCCCCACCAATCGCATGCCGCATTGCCAGAGCGTTGTGTACGGACCTCGCGCTGGTTCATGCTTGGATTGGCTCATGCTCGATGCCGTCACCCCCAACACCCCCACAGGTCACCCCCATCACTGTTGGCCCGCTGCCTGCCCAGTTTGTGCGGGACATTGTGGGCGCTCGCTCCGCTCTGATGAGCTCTCTGGGCATGGAGAACATGGACTCATGGGGAGACAGCTCCGGCCAGGGCTCCAGCGAAAGCGCCCAGCCTGGCGGCAGTGCCGCAGCCGGCGGGGCCAGCAGCAGCGCTGGCGGCCGCAGCGGCAATGGCGCTGAGGCCAGTGGGGCGGCCGCGGCCGGCAGCAGCGGCGGCGGCAATGAGCAGGGCGAGAAGAGGCCTGCTCCCAAGCCTGCGGCAGTGATGCTGCAGCAGCACCGCTCGGCGGCGCTGTCGCTGCTCCGCCAGCGCCTGAGCAAGCTGCACAGCGGCAAGAGCAGCGGGAGCAGCACTGCCAGCGAGGCGCCACCGCCGCCGGCTCAGCCTGCTGCTGCGGATGAGGATTCCGGAAGCGCAGCGGCTGGCGCCGAGTGCGAGGGCATGACCGCTGGCGATGCCTGCACGCCGCCCAAGCCTGCCCGGGCGTGCAGCCTTCCCATGGCCACCCCGGCGCCGCCCACAGCCGGCAGCTGCAGCAGCAGCGTGGCGGACACCCCATTCGGCACCCCCATGTCCATCCTGCCATCCTGCCTGCTGCACCAGAATGGCGGCGGCGCCCCAGACGAGGCGTCTGTCGACGGCGATGGTGAGGCGGCTGCTGCTGGGGCAGCCGGGGCCAGCCATGGTCAGGACCACGGCCTGCCTAACGAGGGTGGGCAGCTGTTGGATGCCAAGCAGGACGGCCCTGTGCTGGTGGGCGCACCCAGCCAGGGCGAGGCAGGCGACCACAGCGACCATACCCTGTTCCAAATTGAGTGATTGAGGGCCTGCCATGGCCACCCAGCTGTGTTTTGGCTGTGCTGCCCTGCGCAAGCCAGCATCAAGGCACGGCTGCACNAGCCTGCACAGCTACATTGCTCTTTCTTCCCTGCTTTGTGCGTTGTGTTCGTCATTCCATGCAACCCTGTCAACCTTTCCTTGCTCCAGACATGCCCTGCGTAGTAAGTCCAGCATGCATTTCATGTTTCGTTGTGCCATCCCTGCACGCTTGCCAGGCCGCTAAATTCGGCCGCCTGCCAACGTGCCTTGTACCATCCTTTTTGTTCCTGCGCGGCCTACACGTGCGGCCATCCCTTGTACCCTACCCATGCAAANGGCTTTTCCAATTCACAACTGTGTTGCGGCACGCCTGTAATGCGCTGTACAGCAGCATGGCAAGCGCAGCAGAGGGGAGGGCTGTGGGTGACAGTAGTAGGTGAGTGGGCGAGAAAAGCAGGAGCAACCGTTGCAAGCGGAGAGGGGGGAGGGCAGGGAGGCAAGAAAGGGATACACAGGCAGCTGCCCCAAAAGTGTCCAAGGTGCGAGGGCCGACGACCTGGCCTCTGTGCTTCCATTGGCCTTGGCTGAGTGCTGAGCCCGGGCAGCAACGAGGCACATGTGGCTGGTGGCACAAGCTGCTCAGCACTTAGCCGCGCTGCTTGCGCATGGCTGCCTGGCGAGCCTCCTCCTCAGCGTCCATCTGCGGAAAAGTAACAGACGCAGAGCAAGGGCAAGGTTGAGTAGTCTCCAGCAGAGTGCACACTGCAATGGGCTGCGAGCTGAGCACTGTGCGGCAGCGCTGCATCTGCAGCAAAAAGCAACAGACAACCATGCCCTTGTGCAGGCCCCAGCTTACTCCTTGTCGGCCAGCATGCAGCCAGCAAAACAGGCCCGCACGCAAGCCCTTCGTAATCGCACCTTGTCCGCCAGCGCCTGCTGCTCCCGCAGCTTGCGCATGTCCTCGGGCGACAGGCCGCGCCTCGCGCTGAGCCTGCTGCGCTGCAGCTCCTCCTCCTCTGTAATTTGACAATCGGTGGATTGGCAGGTTGGCAGAGGTTGAAGGAAATGAAGATGCAGGGCCCCCGCCTCTCTGCCGCAAATTCAGGCGTACAGACCAAGGGTGCAGATGAGAGTTGTGCGCAGGCCCCCGCGCTGTGCCGCAACTTGCGACTACCACCTGCATGAAAGCAAGGCATGCTCACCCGGCGCCAGCTTCTTGCGCACAGCAAAGGGGTGGTTTTCGGGCAGCTCAATCTTGTCCAGGTCCATCGGCAGCATGTCCCTGCAGGAGAACAGGCGGGGTGGATCGTCAATCAGTTGAGTTGCCAGTCAGCGCACGGCAAGAGCACCCGCGAGGCATTTAGCAGCCGCAGCAGGCCTGCGGCGCCATGCACGTAGCGGGCCCATCAAAATTGTAACTCTACAAGCCTAGTAGGGTACAGTGCGCAGCAGGCACAGCACGCCCCAGGAGCGCCTCACTTCTCCACCTCGCGCCGCCGCCGCCGCCGCGCCGCCGCAATCGCCTCGTCCGACAGCTCATCATACTGCACCTTCTTCATGCCCTTGATGGCTCCTGCACAAGAGCAGCACAAGAGCAGGTGAACTGTCCAGGGTGCATGCTTGTGGCCTGAGCAGACCTGCAAACCTGGGCTGCTGCTACCCAGCTCGCCGCGCAACCGTGCAGCCGCTGCCCCTAACTCCCATCGCAAGGGACCACGCAGCCAGAAACGCAACCAGAATCAGTTGCCAAAACTCACGCATGTATGCGCGGTCGTCGGCCACCCCATCCCGCTTGAAGCCTCGCTCTGCAAGGTGCCCGCCACCCGACCTGCCAGCACAGAATGGGTTGGGGATAACAGCGCACGGTGGGCTGCCGAGATCAGTGTGTGCAGGCCAGAGCCCATCTCCACGCTGTTGAGCAGCATGCACTGCCCCAGGGGCGTTGCCCCACGGCCTACCCACCCCCAACCGCCGCCCCAACCGAAACAGCGCGAGGCCCGGCTGGCAAGCAAAACACGCGCAGTTGCAGGACATTCCAGCCCCCGCCACCCCAGGAAACACGCACTCACATGCGTTTCTGGATCGCCTTGCCGATGCGCAGCGTTGCGAACAGGCCAACAAGTGCCAGCGGACCGGTAACGTACAAGGGCTGCCCGGCGATGCCGCCCGCTGCCTGCCCCGGCGGCGGCGGCGGCGCGGGGGCCGGCACCGCCACCGATGCCTGGTAGAGGTCGGCCTCGCTGCGGGGGCCGCTAGCTGCTACAGTCTGGAGTGCCGTCCGGCCCGCTGGCCGGCGCTGCTGCTGCTGCGAGCACGCCTGCTGCCGCAGGGGCGCGGCGGGGGCCGGGCCGGTGGCGGCGGTGCGGCGGTGGGCCAGGGGCCCTGCGGCCGCCACGGCAAGCGCGCTGAAGGCCGCTGCCATGGGCTGGGAGGGCGGGGTGAGCCTGGCGGGCGCTGAGAGGCAGCCGAGTTTGAGCTGTGGCAAGGGCTTCAGCCGCCAGGGGGCCTTGGCGAGCCGGCAGCAATGCGTGCAGTCACAATTGAGCGCGCTCCGATTGCCTGCAGGCGCAAGGGAGGCCTGCAGCGAGTCTCTCCTGGCCGCATTTTGCCGGAGAGGGCTCCATGCGGGACGGCAAGGCCAACAAGGACCACTGCTGCTGGCTGATCAGGCAAGCCTGCAGCCGCGAGGGTGCAGCGGAGATCGCCAGTGGCCGGCAGGCGCGCGCGACCGTCCCGGCAGTTGCCTCCCCTCGCTTTGCAGCCCTCCGCTGCACGGGATCTGATTCCTGAGGTGCGCCAGACTGGTGATCTGGGCTGCTAAAGGCCTCCCATTGCCGCACCACCCCGCCCGCCCTGCGCACTCCGCCTTCCGGCCACCGCTGCGCTCGCCGGCCGCATTGGCTGGCGCGCCGAGAACTCGGATACCCGGATTGAGTCGCGGTGTTGCCACAGCAGCCGGTGCCAGCCCTCCACCGCCGCCGGCGCCGCCTGCCGCCCACTTGCCCGCCGCCTGCCCAACCGCAGGGCCGGCTGAGCTGCCGCCATGGATGAGGAGTATGACGCCATCGTGCTGGGCACGGGCCTGAAGGAGTGCATCATCTCCGGCCTGCTGTCGGTGGACGGCTTGAAGGTGGGTGCTGGGCGGAAGCACAGCGGCGCGCATGGCTCGCGCTCTCCCTTTGCGCCGCACGTTTAGCTGCCTGCTGGGGGCGGCCCCGGCGCTCCGCCTGCTGCTCCGGTATGAAAGATTGCTACGTTATTTGCCTGCAGGTGCTGCACATTGACCGCAACAACTACTATGGCGGCCAGTCGGCGTCGCTCAACCTGAACCAGGTCCGCGGCAGGCCCGCAAGGGAGTGGAGGAACAAACCTGCACATCTCGGGGCGCAGCTGCTGCGTTGAGTGGGCTGGAAGAGTGGCAGCATGCGCAAGGCGGCAATAGCAGCAGTGGCAGCCCGCAAAGGGGTGGCCTCGGCTTCTGGCCATGGGCTGCTGGTGCTGCTGTGAACCAGAACTGAGCGCAGCACAAAGCGGCAGGGCTGCCAGCATGAAGTTTGGCAGCGGCGCCTGCAATGGGCAGCAGCAGTGGGCGTCTGCCAGCCTGACGCCCATCGGTTTAACGCCCACGCACAACCGCAGCTGTATGAGCGGTTGTGCTCCGGCCCGCAGCCCAACTCATTCTTTCTTCGCTGCTCTGCAGCTCACTTGACTGCGTCTGCCGCCTCTACTGCCCCTGCAGCTGTACGAGCGCTTCCGCCCCGGCCAGCAGCCGCCTCCGGCGCTGGGGCCCAGCCGCGACTACAATGTTGACCTGGTGCCCAAGTTCATCATGGTGCGAATGTGGTGCTGTAACAAGTTGTTGCAAACACTTGCTTGGCTGATCAGTGAAGGGGACCGGTGCCCAAGTTCATCATGGTGCGTTGAGCTTACGTTTTCTTTGAGCAACGATACGCACTAACTTGGTGATCAGCACAGGGCCTGGGCCTGGTGCCCAAGTTCATCATGGTGCGATTGTGGTGCGGGAAAAATGCGCCAATCAAGCATCGCCTGGTGGCTAAGCCAGTGCGCATGCAAGCATGTGTGTTTGCAGTGAGATGTGTTGATGCGCAAATGGATTGCAGGTGCAAGGGCAGCAGGGCAAGATGGGATCAGAGCAGTTGCTCAAGACCAACTGCTGCTTTTGGTACATCGCCAGTTCCTTCCCACATGCCAACGGCAACATGCTCAAGATCCTGACCCAGGCCTGCCTCTACTGATGCAAGAGTCTTGTCTCGAACGATCCTGCTGTGCTGACGCTGTTCTTCTATTTTGCTTCATTCACAGGCCAACGGCAACATGGTTAAGATTCTGATCCACACCGATGTCACCAAGTACCTGGAGTTCAAGTCGGTGGACGGATCCTATGTCTTCAACAAGGGCCGCGTGGAGAAGGTGGGCTGGCTGGGATGCACTTGAGAGACAGGAAGGTTGAGCTGCGGCACTGGAGGGACGGGGACAGGGGTCCCGATGGCCCGGCTTGCTTAGTGCACTTCCGAGCACCCGGTTTCCACACGGTTTCCACACGTTTACCTGCACCTGTCCATCTGTCCCAGGTGCCCGCCACCGACTGGGAGGCGCTCAAGAGCCCGCTGATGGGCCTGTTTGAGAAGCGGCGGGCAGCCAAGTTCTTCTCCTTCTGCCAGCAGTACGACGAGCGTAACCCGCAGGTGAGGGGAGGGGTGACAGGAGGAGAGGGGCGCGATAGAGACCTGATAGGCCGCCTGCAATGGCCTTGCAGCTCATGACCAGGCATGCTGTCTGCGGCCTGGCATTCCTTTGCCCATGTGCCATTGCTCCCTGTACCTGCACCCGCCTGCAGACGTGGCGCAACTGGGACCTGTCCCGCATGACCATGCACGAGCTGTACACGCAGTTTGGCCTGGACGTGCAGGCAAGGCAGCTAATTTGGTTGCCAGTGCCTGGGGCTGTGAGTGGTACACGCAGTTTGGCCTGGACGTGCAGGCAAGGCAGCTGTGTTGGGTGCCAGCGCTGGGGGCTTGTGCGTGGTGCACGCAGCTTGGCCTGGTTTTGCAGACAAGGCTGCTGTGTTGAATGTGCATGCTAAGCTGCTGTGTTGGGTGCCAGGGGTCCGCGTCAGCAGCTGTAGTTTGGGGCAATGAAAACGATGCACAGCCGCCTAAATCCCTCCAGCTAACTAGCTAGCTCCCCCGCCTGGCTGCAGACGATTGACTTTGTGGGCCACGCCATCGCGCTGCACCAGAACGACGCCTACATNGATGCAGGTGGGTAGTTTTTGATGCCTGGATGCCAATACTTGGCCAGTGGACAACTGCTGGGCCAGCAGGCTTGCCTGGCGGCTGCCATGCATTGAGCAGCACGGCAGCAAATGCTGCTGCGCGCCTGTCCGTATGCGCCTCTTGCTGCTTAGCAGTACATACCAGCTGGCTGCCCTCCTGTTTGTGTGCAGCCCGCGATGCCCACGGTCCAGAAGATCAAGCTGTACTACGAGAGCATGATGCGGTGAGCGAGGCTTGCTGCAAGCTTGTATGTAGAAGCCAGGGTGTGCGATTGAGTGGGAGCGCAGAAACCAAGGTTTGCTGCCATGGCATTATCCCGTGAGAGATGGGCTGCCGCTGCTGCTGCGAGCGCTGAGCGCTATTAGCACCTGTTCACGCTGCTCGATGCTGCGCGTTACTGGCTGCCGGAGCGTGGCCACCAACCACTCTATCAATGCATTGTGGTGCCTGCCCTTGCCCCTCACAGGTACGAGGGCCTCACCTCGCCCTACATCTACCCGCTGTACGGCCTGGGCGAGCTGCCGCAGGTGAGCACAGCGTGGCACAGCACAGCGTGGCACAGCACAGACCAGCGCAACGCAGCAGCAAGCAGCGAAGCAGGGTGCTCTGCGCTCGTCGGTATGGCTTCCTGTGCTTGCAGCTCAGCTGGCAATGCAAGTTGAAAGGACATAGCGTGGCAGTGTCTGGACTGCTGGCACTGCCTCCCCGCCGAGCACCAACCAATCGAAGCACTGCCCCCGCCGCAGGCGTTTGCACGGCTGTCGGCGGTGTATGGCGGCACCTACATGCTGGCCAAGCCGGATGTGGAGGTGAGGACTGCTGCTGTGTTCCCAATTTCTGTTGGCCTCTTGAGCACGTCATTACTTTGGTCCACAAGCCTGCTGTGCTGGATCTACAGGGTCCAGGCAGTGCCAGTTGCCGCTGCCCTGATTGCTGGCTTACTGTCCACTCATGTCGCACAGCCTGCCCCAATCCCTTCCAGGTGGTGTATGACGAGGCGGGCGTGGCGGTGGGGGTGCGCAGCGAGGGCGAGACCGCAAAGGCCAAGCTGGTTGTGGGGGACCCCACCTACTTCCGCGAAAAGGTGGGCTATTGATGCAGGGCATGCATGTGTCTTGCAAGTAATCGAAATGATGGGCGAGACCGCAAAAGCGAAGCTGGTTGTGCGGGACCCCACCTACTTCCGGGAGAAGGTGGGTTACTTATGAAGGGCACGGATGTATTGCAATAAGAATGATAGATGAGACGGCCAAGGGGGCAGCTGGTTGTGCGCGACCCCATGGCCGTCTCACCACCTACTTCCGCGAAAAGGTGGGTTGCTAATGAAGGGCATGGATGTATTGCAAGTAGGCAAGATGTATGGGACGGCAAAGGCCAAGCTGGTTGTGGGGGACCCCACCTACTTCCAGGAGAAGGTGGGCTGTAATTGATTGATGATGAATGGGCGGGCCAAGGAACGGTGCTGAGAATGGGGGTTGCATGTCGGCATGTGTTGCTGGCCCATGCACCTCTTTCGCGTGCTGCATCACAAACCTCTCATTCTTTCCCGCCCCCATTCCTCCACGGCGGCCTACCTGTGCTAATCTGTCTGCGATCTCTGAACTGCCTTGGCAGGTCCGCAAGAGCAGCCGCGTGGTGCGCGCGATGTGCATCATGAGCCACCCCATCCCCTCCACCAACGACAGCCACAGCGTGCAGATCATCCTGCCGCAGAAGCAGCTCAACCGCCGCCACGGTGCGCAGGCAGTGTTGGCCGGCTGCTTGCGCTGTTGTTTGTTGCAGTCGCTTGCAGCTGCACAGCCTGCGGCAGAAGCAGCTCAGTTGTAGCCATGATGAGCAGGCAGCACTGCAGGCTGGGCTGTGTGGAAGGGCAAGGTTGTGCCGCCCCCAGTCTCCCTGCTTCGTTTTCCACCGCGAACGTTGTGTGTGGCTGTTGAGCAACCTGCTGCAATCACCCTGCCCACAGACATCTACGTGTTCTGCTGCTCCTACACCCACTGCTGATTACAACAACTCACTTCTTCGTGGCTGTCAAATAATCAGCATCCAACAGCAAAACCGACTCATCCTCCCTGCAGACATCTACGTGTTCTGCTGCTCCTACACCCACAACGTGGCGCCCCGCGACAAGTGGATCGCGTTTGTGAGCACCACGGTGGAGACCTCAGACCCGCAGGCCGAGCTGGCGCCAGGTGAGACTATGATCAAGCATTTGTTTCAGACTGCTCTTCTTGTGCAAGTTTGGGCACCACGGTGGAAAGGTCTTGACCCGCAGGCCGAGCTGGCGCCCGGTGGGCAGCCATTTGCTGCTGCCAACAGCTCAAGCTAGTGGTGGGTGTGCCAGCTAGTGCCTTGCAGGCTGGTGTGCTTGCTGGCTTTGCATGGTCGCTGCCGGGCCGACAACTGTCCCACCTCCACGTGCCCTTCATTCTCTGCAGGCCTGCAGCTGCTGGGCAAGATTGACGAGAAGTTTGTCGAGGTGCGCACAAGTGCTGTGATTTGTTGTTGATGCATTCACATGCAGCACGCGGCTCCGTGCGACATGTTCTAGCAAGGCTCTCCAGCTCCCTAACTGTGACTTGCAACCTGCGTNGCCCGACCAGCTGTTGTACTTGGGTGCCATTCCTGTTCGTGTACATGGGCCTGCACCCACCATTTGTTGTTGTGCCCTCTTGCAGGTGGTGGACGTGTACGAGCCCGTTGAGGACGGCAGCCGCGACAAGGCCTACATCTCCAAGGTGGGAGCTGGCTGCGTCAATTCAGCACTCTGGCCTCAGTTGCTTACNCTCWAMRAWGMTGGACGTCCTGTTGGCAGTGGACGTCCNGTTTGACTTTGCTAGCAGCTGCCCGTGCTTGCTGGCACGCAGGACTCCTCCACAAGCGATCGACATACTAGCAGTCTAGCAGTGCCTCTCTGGCTGCCGTGCATCTTTTGCCCTTGCAGGGCTACGACGCCCCCAGCCACTTTGCGATCAGAGGTTGACTCCATCCACTTGCACATCATCATTGTTTGCCCCCGCAGGGCTACGACGCCACCAGCCACTTTGAGACGGAGATCAACGACGTGATGGACATGTACCGCCGCATCACGGGTGCGTTTCTGTCTGTTGGTCCTTGGTAGTCTCATGCCTTCGTTACGGCGACAGCGAAGTTTGAAGGTGTGATGGACATGTACTGCCGCACCAGCGGTGCGCAAGCATTCTGATTGTAGGGATAGCAGTCACTTCGCAGCTGAAGCTGCATCCAACTCTGATTCGCCCCTCCTGGCAGGCAGGCCTCTGGACCCGGAGAAGGAGGACCTGCCGCCGTCTGTTTGTCTTTCCAACCACTTATTTTTACCAGTCAGTTTCGATTGAAACTCCTCCGCAGGCAAGCCGCTGGACCTGGAGAAGGAGGACCTGCGCAAGCGGCAGGAGTCGCAGTGAGGCAGATGTTGTGCCCACTGGTCGTGCGGTGCTGCTGGGAGCGACATGTGTGCACCTCAGTGGTTGCAGCGCAGCGACCTCGGCGCCCATTTCGCCCGCTACGCGCTCGAACCGTCCAGCCCGAACTGACCTCTGCGCACATTGACTGTGCATGTTCTCTGCGTGCCGTTCCTCTGTACCATCTACTCACCACACACTGTCAATACACTTACATGTACGCCCGCTAACAGGCTTGCAGAAGCTGCCTGTTCAGCAAAAAGCAAACAGAATTCACTCATATTGGGTCTGCTGCTGCCGCTGACCCTCATGCTGCTGCTGGGGCTGCTGCCGCTGCTCCTGCTGCTGCCGCTGCTGCCCCTGTGCTGCAGCCGCTGCTGGCGGCACTACTGGCCGCGACGCTCCCGCTCACAGCATCTTGCCCAGCAGGAAGCCCTTGCGCATGTTCCTGCGGGGTGGGAGGCAGGGATGTGATGGTGTTTGCAGACCCGGTGGGGTGATGGCGCCAATGCCAACCTGAGCCACAGCGGATTGCTCCCCAAACTGTTTTCAAATACTCAAACAGCCCGGCAGCACGCTCCTTAACCACCAGTGATCTGCGCAGCATTGCTCAGCTGCAGTTGCACCGGGCTGCTCTCACCTGTCTCCCTTGATCAGAACCGCCGCGGTTGCTGCCGTCTTCACCACACTTGTGTCTTTGCGCCGAGATGGCGGGGGCGCGGGCGCCACCGCCACCGGCACGGCCGTGGGCGCTGCAGGGCAGTTGGGTGGTGGGTGGCAGGAAACGGCTGGAGAGGGTGCTGTATGCACATTTTACAAGCAATGTGGGATGATTGGAGGTCACAGATGCCACCACAACGCTGCCTTAAGCCGGCAGCCTTCAATGGTGATGATCGCAGCAGCGCACATGCGCCACGCCATGGCAAGCGAGGAGACACCAACTCACGAGGGCCGTATACATAGGTAGGGGGCGGGGCACCGTAGGGCACAGCACCGGGCGGCGGGGCGGCGTAAACCGGCGCAGCAGTCGGAGGCGGGAAGCCAGCAGGTGGCGGGGCGGGGGCAGCAGGGGCAGGGGCTGCAGCCTGCTTCTCTGCCGCGGCAGGGGCCGGCGCCGGTGCGGCGGCCGCAGCCGCAGCCGCAGCGGCGGCGGCAGCGNCGGCCGCCACTGCAGCAGCATCTGCTGCCGCCGCCTCTGCCGCGGCTGCCTCTGCGCCAGGAGCGCTAAAGCCCATCTTCTCCAGCGCGTTGCGGATTTTGCGGGCCTGTTGGATGGAAAGTAAACAAGGGCAGGTGCCGTGAATCCACTGCCGTTTAGGTTGACTGTGTGCTGCTCCGCAATGGGCACGACGGGAGGTCAAGGCAGGCGGCAGGCAAGTGAGCCGCCGCCCCTTCTGCAGCCAAGAGCCAGCGCCCGACACCAGTATAACACTCAGCAATCGTTGTGCGCTCGCTTGCCTGCAGCGGCTTGCAGCCAAGCAGGCTGGTGAGGTCTTCATCCGACAGGCCGATCAGATCTGTCATCAGCATCAATATAGGAAGTAGAGGGAGGTGACGCTCAGGACGCAGGGGCGGCAGCGCTAGCACTCTCGGCAGCCAAGGCAGCATATGCATGCATGCACCGGCAGGCAGGTGTACTGAACACGCACGGGCGCGTCTCACCCGGCCCTGCAACTGCGTTCTCTTTGAATGCAGCTGCCACAGTGGCCGGCAGCTGCAGCTCGTTCAGCAGCCACTCCTGCGGTGCAAGTGGATTGAAAGGACCATACATGGGGGCCGCATGGCCGAGTGCGTTGAACATGCAACTAGTGGCGCACACTCTATGTCAGTTGGAAGAGCAGCGTACTATTGGGAGGGACAGCACTAGTCAGCCGTCAGCTGGGCAGCACCCAGCTATGCAACGTATCGATCCATGATCCATCCAAATTTAGTTGGGCGGCACCCACCTGCACATCCTCCACGCTCCAATCCACCGGGCCGCGGCTTGGCATTGTGCTGCTGCTTCTCGTTGCCTTCGGGGAGTAGGTCTGCAGATGCGATGGCATTGAAGCATGCAGGTGGAGAGCGCCCAAGTGGCAGGCGCGTGGTGGGAAAGGTGCAGTGCAAACTTGAAGTGGCGCCGTCCCGGCGGCATCGGCGGCGGCGGCGGCAACAGGCGGTGTACTGCTAGTTGGCTGCAACGTGCCGCCGCAAGCACAGGGCGGTGGCTGCGTACTCACAGATCGATAGCAGCAGGCTTTCTGCCAAATACGCACCTGTTTCTGCTGTGCGGTTCCGTGCACTTCCCGACGCTCGACGGTGCGCTCTGCTGAACGATCAGGGCAAGGACTTTGACGGAGGATACGCCCCGGGGCGGGGGCGTGCAGATCCTGCGATTCCTCAAATGCTGAGTCATCGGCGGCATGCACAGCGCAGCGCTGTTGCGACGGCGCCGCCGCTTTCGCCCGTTCGCAGCTGCTGGGGCACGTTTACAGACAATGATGAAGTGTAGGACGCACTGCACAAGTTGTGGCTGGTCAGGCGACGTATGGCAAACAGGTAGCAAGGCCGTGGTACAATGAGCAAAGGCAGCTAGAGGTGCGGCGAACATACATGGCAGATAAATCATTGCAGCTTGATGGCGCTGTCAAGGCTAATACAACTGCGTAGCGGCGGTGGCAATGCAACCCCCGCAGGTTCTCAAAAGGTGGATACAGCCCCGAAGTTGCACAGCTGGCAGCATGCGCAGCCGGATGCTGCGCTTTTAAGACAAGCCTGTGGTCCAAAAGCTGCTGCGTCTCCTCTCCCCTCAAGTCAGGCGCCCCAGGGCAAAGCCACGCCGCATGTTCCTGCAATCGCAATGCGACCGAACGGGGGCGAGCAGAAGTTGTGAGGAAGCAGGCATCAGCAGGACAAGCAGCAGGACACGCAGGGGCATCTTTGTTGGCACAGCGCAGCACTCTGCGCCAGCTGCCAGGCCAATTAGGGCGCATCCCAACAAAACCCTAGCTACAGGTTTATTGATTTGTTGAGCTGTTGGTTGACTGGATGTGCAACAAGCAGACTGGACATTTAATATAGCAACTAACACCCCTCAAACTAACACCACCGCCAGCTCACCGGTTGCCCGAGGTGAGCAGCACGGCAGCTGCCACCTTCTTGCCGGTGTTGTCCTTGGGGGGCGGGGCGGTCTCGGGCGCTGCAGCGGGTAAGACCGAGGAGGTGGGCGCTTCCTTCGGCAGCGGTTTGCAGATTGCAGAGCGCGGGTGGCACATGTGCAGGATACAAACTGCACAGCAGCGCTGACGCTAACAAGCATGCCTTCTGCTGCACACAAGCCCTGCCATCATGCCAACCCTCCAATCCAAAGCGCAGCTTACGCGGCGGATACACGTAGGCCGGGGGAGGCGCGCCATAGGGCGCAGGTGCGCCAGGTGGCGGCGGCATGCCATAC
>JADXDR010000046.1:275032-293287 GCA_025026875.1 Chlorella ohadii | reverse complement strand
TGGCTTGGGCTCGGCAGCGGGGGCAGCGGCGGCGGCTGCCGCGGGCGCCTCTGCCGCCGCCTCTGTGCCGGGTGGGTGGAAGCCCATTTTGACCAGGGCTTGGCGGATCTTGCGGGCCTGTTTGGAGCACAGCATGCAGGTGCAGCCAGGTCAGTGTGTGCGGGGGGTGCAGCCATGGAGGCAGCTAGCAGGCGCATTGCATGTGGAGGACTGCGCACAAGGGAGTGTTGGAGGCTGCCGCTGGCGTGAAGCAGGCAGGCAAGCAAACGGGTGGGGCCCGAACGACAGTGCCTTGGGTTGCTTGCCTGCAGGGTCTTGCAGCCCAACTCGGCGGTCAGGTCCTCATCTGACAGCGTCAGCAGGTCTGCAAAATGCAGGGTGAATGAGTGCATGTCAGATTAACATGAATACAACAACAAAGACAAAGGCCAACTAAGCTCAAGCGGTCAGGTCTTCGTCAGAGAGCGTCAGCAGGTCTGCACAGGCATGATGGATCAGCACGCACGCTGGAATGGTGCCATAAGCCGTTGCATGCAAGCGACGGCGGGTCACGTCTTTCCCACTCAAGACCAAATAAGATACCTGGTCCAGCGATTGCGTTGTCTTTGAAAGCAGCTGCGACATTGGCCGGCAGCTGCAGCTCCTTCACCAGCCACTCCTGCGGTGCAGGAGAGCAGAATTGCCAATGCTAATAGAGTGTTTGCGGCATTGGAGGCGCCCAAGCGGCTGAATGTGTTTGCCACGCACAATCTGGATAGCAACGCCGCTGCTCAATCACTGTTTTGTTGCCGGTTGAGCGCTTGCAGGGGAACGCAGGCACACGAGCAGCTGGTTTGGTCGCCATGCCCACAAGGGATGGACCCATTCCAGAGCGGTTGCATATTATGCCCCTCTAGAGAGCAGCACCCACCTGCACATCCTCCACGCTCCAATCAACTGGGCCCCGACTGGGCATCCTTGTTGTAGATTGATGGTCTCGCCTGCCGGCCACAGGAAAAAGAGGGTGCGGGGGCCGATAAGCAGCAGCAGGGTAGCGGGTCGGGACGGGCACTCGGCGGCGGCAGCGGCGCCACCGGCGGCGGTCGGGGCTTGCAGCTGTGGCGCTGCTCCGCGGCTTGCAGCTGTGCTCACAGCCATCTGCGTGTGTCGGGAGGTCTCGGGAGGCAGCGCAAGCAGCAAGCAGCAGCTGCGGCGCGAGGACGGGAGCCGACCCACCTGCTTGCAGCGGCCGGTTGCCCTTGGCAATGCTCAAACGGCTCGCAGGTGGTTGAGAATGTCTCGGCAATCGGGCGGGGAGCTAGTGCACTTTCTCAGTAAGCCCTGATGCGGCGCGGCAGGAACATTGCCGCCCACGCTCCCCGGCAGTGCCCAAAAGCTGATCTGCGGCCTGCAGAGCTTATCTACGGCCAGCAAGGCCGCGAACAGCCAGTCCCGGGGAACCCCCAAACAGCCGAACCCCACTTGCCGGCAGAACGCGCCGCTCGGCAGCATGCCCGCAGAGCCGCCAGACGGGCAGCCGGATGCGCCGAACGGCGCGGCGACTGCGCAACCAGCCGCTGCCGCCGCCGCCGCCGCCGCGCCGCCGCCGCCGCCACTCAAGGTCGACGGCGATGTCAAGCCGCTAGGCTCGGCAGAACTAGAGAAAAAGAACAGCATGTATACAAAAGCAGAGGAGGCGGCCAGGCGGCGTGTGACGCTGCGCGTGGATGTGAGTGGAGACGGGCAGTGGATGGACTTCATTTGCGATGGTTTGCCGCTATCCGGTCCGCCCGCAGCTGGGCGCCCGGGAGAGCGTGGGATGCTGCCTGCCCGCTCGCCCCGTTGCAGCTTGCACAGTTGTGGACGTGTGAAGCTGCTTGATGAGAGCTGCCGCAACATGCTGGCTGTGCCAAACCAAGCGCTGCAGCGCTGGCCCGTTGCGCTGCAACGCTGGCCCGTTCGCAATGCTCGGTTTGTGCCCAGGCAGCCCATCAAGCAAGCCCAAGCCGCATCCGGCTCTTGTGTGCTCACTGCCATGCCCCTCAAGCCGCAAAAACATCCCTGTCCTTGCCCACAACAGGTGGCCACCAAGCGGCAGGCGCGCCTGCTGACCTGCAGCGTCGTCCTGCTCTTGTTTGCCGTGCCCCCAACCTGCCTTTCCTCGCGCTCCCTCCCCCACGGCAGGTGGCCACCAAGCGGCAGGCGCGCCTGCTGACCTGGAGCGTCATCCTGCTCAACCTGATGTTCTGCCTGGCGGCCGTGGCGCTGCTGTCGGTGCAGGGCAGCGTCAAGACGCTGCAGGACGTGAGCATATGTTTGTGCAAGCTTCTGCTTGGTCGGGGAGCGTCTGCACAGTTTGGCAGTTAGGATGCAATGCCGCCTGATGCCGTATGTCCGCAGCAAGCTGTGGCCCTCCATGCAAGTGCTGTGGTTGGCCATGTGCCTGGTATCTGCGCTGCTGTTCATCCGCTGTGCCTACCAGCCCGCAGCTGCAACGCCGGTGTGACACAGCCGTCTCCCACCCACCTGTCTCCGCCGCTGCGCAGCTGCAACGGCAGTACACGGCGGAGCTGGTCCTGTGCTGCATCTGCCTGGCCATCCTGCTGGGCTGCCTGCTCATGGTGCTGTCGGGCATGGCGCGCGTCAAGCGCTCCGGCCAGGCCTTGTGAGTTGCATTAAAGGGGGCTCTGTGGTTGCTGTTGTCTTGTGCCAGTTGCACTGCCTGTCGATGGCTCCACATGATGCATGAAGCACACACCGGCGCCTGCTGGCCGGGCTGTGCCTGTGGTGCTGGTCTGACCCACAGCACTACTGCCTCGCTGAGGCGTTCCGTTTGCGCTCTTATTCCAAACTCCCGCGTGCAGCACGAGGCGCCAGCGCTACTTCTTCAACACTTCCACGCTGCTGCTGGGCATCGTGATTACCTACACCACCTTCTACACCGCTGCGGTGGCAGATGTGCTCAGCGAGCCAGACTGCGGGTAAGTAGGGGAGACTGGATTTCAGGGTGCTCCACAGTTTTACCTGGCAGGAAACTCCTCTACGGCTGTATCCCAACGATAAGTGGCACCCTCCTTCAAGTGCTATCTGCTCTCAACCATAAGCCATACTCCTCCACTCCCTGCCCTCCCACCCACCCTGCCAGGTATCCCTGGGTGCCTCTGGCGGTCCTGGACTTCCTGCGCCGCATCGCCTTTCCCTTTGCAATGCTCTATATGCTGGCGCGCCTGCACAACATGCAGCTGTGGCGGGGCAAGGGCGCGCTCGACGCCGATGTGAGTGTGCTGTGCTGGGTTTCAAGTCGTTTCGTGGATAGATGGGGTTTGGCGCTGCATGCGGCATGCAGCTGTGGCGAGGCAGGGGCGCGCTCCACGCCAATGTGAGTGGGATCTGTCCTGTGAATGTCTTGTACAATGCGTACACACTTCCGCCTGGTGGGCGTCTTAGGGCAGCAGCGCACATTGAGGGCAGCAGCGCACACTGAGGGCAGCAGCGCACACGCCGGCGACTGCGCAGCGTGTGGATGTGTGCCACGTCTGTCTGCCCCTCACATCCAGTGCTCACCCCTCGCCCTCCCCCATGCAGCCCGACCGCATGCTGATGGCGGACCAGCCTTGGCAGGCTCGAGCGCGGGCGCATGTTGTTGTGCTCTGCCTCTGGGCCTTGCTGGTGGCCGCGGCTGCCATGGCCATGGTCGGGCGGGTGCGCTCATGTGGGGGGGATGCTTGCGTGGATTTCGGCAGTGCGAAATGCTGTAATTCGGCAGTGCGAAATGCTGTGATCAGAAGAAGCTGGCCATGATGTGCTGGCTGAGCCAAGACGCATACATGACCATCACGATTCATCCCTCCTCGTGCCACTCACCCCATCCCACCCCACCCAATGCCCCTCTCCCGCCCTCCCCGCAGCTGCGGCTGAACAATGCGGGCGCCTTCCGCGCATTCGAGGGCGGCTGCAGCACGCAGATTTCAACCATCCAGTGCGGCAAGCCGCCGCTGGCTGAGGCGGGAGCCAGTGAGTTATAGCTATTTAGTTTGAGGCTTGCAGATGATGGAGCAAAAGGCATACACTTGTGTGATTCGTGATGCCAAACAGCGTACCTTGCAACCCCATCATGCATCCCTCTCCTTCCCTGCTGTTGTGCCGTTGATGGCCGTTGTGCTCCTCCTTCTGATCTTGACTGATCTTCTTCACCTCCTCCTGTCTGCCCTGCAACTTGCAGTTGTGTCCCTGGTCGTCGTGGTGCTTTTCCTCTTCATCTGGTGGTGGTATGCACGCAAGGCGCTCATCGACCACCGCTCCCTGCCCTACTCCCGCTACAAGTGAGCTGCCTGCTGTGCTGTGCTGCGCCGTGCTGGCCTGCGTCGTGCCGGGCCGTGCTGTGCCATGCTGTGCCGTGCCATGCTGTGCCATGCTCTGTTGCACTGTCATGTCAGCAGTGCATCACTGTTTCCAACCAGCCTGTTCCCGACCCAACAACCCACTCCTGCAGGGACACTCAGATCTTTGTGCGGGTGCAGCTGCGCACAATCGGCCCCGTCCAGTTTGCGCTCTTCCTGAGCACGGTGCTGCTGGAAGTGGTGCCAACGCTGCAGGTGGGTGGCTGCCCGTGCGCAGCTGCTGCTGCTGCGCCCAGGAGTTGGGTGCTCGTGATGCCGCCTGCAGAAACAGAAGGCTCTGTTCTCACCACGTTCCAGCACCTCCCTCACCAGGCATGTCCCCTCTGCCCTGTCCATGCACACCATGCAGAGTGACTGCGTGGCGGCGGTCAACTCCCAGATGGGCAACCTCCCACTGGAGCTGTCCCTCACGCTGGCGGCAACCGTGCTGACCATTCTGTGAGCCGCTGGGTGTGGTGCAGCACTCTGCTTGCCTTGTCGGGGCATGAGCTGCGCCGTAGCACATGTTGCGCTGCTGACGTGGCGTGTCCTTGCAAGCTGCAACAGACCCACTGCTTTGCATATGTTGATCCAATCCCGCTCTTCTGCCCTGCCGCAGCTACTCGCCAACCTCCAGCGCTTGGGACAGCCCGCTGGTGCAGGTGCGACCAGAGCTTGGTCACACTGGGACAATTGGCCTTCGTTGCTGCTCTTCATCGCTGCTCTGCATCCGTCATGGGCGGCACACCAGCACGACGCTTTCTTGCCACCTCACTCAGTACCGGCAACCGTCCTTGTGTGTTGCCCTGCCCCCTTTGTCTGCAGGCGTTCCTGCAGGAGTTCTCCTGGACGCAGGCCGCTGTGCCTGCTGACCTGGCGCGCCGCAACGCGCTGCTGGCGGCCAGCGAGGCCGCCACGGCGGCGGGCGAGCAGGTGTGTTATGGCTGCATTGTGCTGTGCTTTGGGCTGGCTTTAGAGGCTGCAAGCTAGGTGTTGATAAAGCGGCCTCGCCTTCCTCCTGCCCTGCTCCCAAGCCCTTGCTTGCAATGGCTTCTTTATCACAGGAATTGGACTGGCACCATCCAGATCTATGGCGCCCCTCGGTCCGCTCCATTCCTCTACACCTCATGCCTCACCTGTGTTGTCAAGCCGCAATCCCTTTTGTCTGAAACATGCTCGCAGTGCACAGCCTGGCACAGTTTGTCCCACCCCGCTGCCCGCAGCGAACGGTTGCGTCATGCCTCACCCGCCCAACCACGCCCAAAAACAACCGCCCCGCCAGCACACCGGCACCTCTGCTCATATCATATGCTTGGCATCTTCAGATCTGCAACCGCTCCTCGCTTCCAACCAACAACCCACACCTGCAGGGCATGCTGAACGAGGTCACGGGGTTCATGCGCAAGGGCTTTGGAGCGCTGGCGCAGGTGCAGGACCGAGACGCGGCGGCGGCGCAGCTGGCCAAAGAGCCGATATTCGTGATGGAAACGGGTGAGGGTTGACAGTGTGCTTTTGTTGGGTCTTCTCGCGTCTGCTAAGCCGGGGTGACATTGCAGCGGCGCAGCTGGCTAAGGAGCCCATCTTTGTGATGGAGACGGGCAAGCAATTATTCTACCCGTGCACGTTTCCTTGTTTCCGGCTTACACTGTCTGCGTGGGCTGTGCACGCCAGCTGGTGAGGCACAAGAATGTGGCGGTGCAGCTGGCCAAAGAGCCCATTTTCGTGATGGAGACGGGTGAGGGTTGACAGTGTGCTTACGGTTGGTACTCAAGCCTGCTATTCCGGCGCCGGCACGGCAGTGCAAAGGCGCCGCTGGGCAGGGCACATACAGACTGGTGTGCTTCCAGTACTGGTGTGCCTCCAGGTTGATTTCCCTGCTGCGCGCGACGGCCACCATGCTGAATCCAGTGGGCACCCTGCTCCCCCACCCTTGCAGCGCTCCGCATGTTCTACTGGTGCCGCCTGGCCTACCGCGACGACGAGCAGCTGGACTATAAACATGTGAACATCCAGCATGCGATGGAACTGTTTGGGCTGGACCAGGTGTGTGCTGGGGCTGCATCGCTGAGTGAGGTTTTGGGGTGCTTGATTGCTTAGGGATTAGGGAGCAGCTGGATTATAACACGTGAACATTCAGCATGCCCTGGAGCTGTTCGGCCTGGACCAGGTGAGGCCTAGCCATGGCATGGCACTGCAACACGTGATTTCTCCGGCAGATTGCAGTGGATGCGAGGGATGCCGCAACGCATCGCTCTGTTCGGTCTGCACCAGGCGCACAGCGGGCTGTGTATGACGGAGCGCAGCTGTTGACACCCGCTGACGCGCACCAAGGTGTTGTGGGGCTGGAGAAAACAACAAGCAAACCATCTCCTGCGATTCCATGCAGTGGGAGACAATTATGGACACCGACACCGACACGCACACACCGTGCGCCGTCATCATGTTACCATGTCCTTTCTCAACTGCAACCCGATGCCCTTCCTCCCCCATACAGTGGGAAAAGATCCTGGACCCTGACACCGACACGCACCACTGTCCCTTCCGTAGAAGTTCCGCTCTGAATCCACAGCACTGCACGTTATCCCTTTATTCGTACAGTGGGAGAAGATTCTGGACCCCGACACCGACACGCACGCTGTGCTGGCCTGGAGCGTGGCCAAGCAGCAGGCGGTGATTGCGTTCAGGTGGGTGGGTGGGTGTTCATGTTTGCTGGTGTGTGGGTTTGCTTGCCTGTGCTGTGGCATTGTGTGTGTGATTTGTGTTCTAATCCAGGCAGGTGAGACTGTAGGTGCCAAATTACTTTGCTCTGCGGCCAACGCAGCCATGCCCTGCCGCCGAGCTGCGCATGCACATTCGGCGAGGATGGAAGTTGGTGGTTGCCGCCGCTCTGCCCCGCTGGCTTCCAAGCAGTCGTTGGCACCGCACAAGCATGTGTTTGTGCGGCTGCACTCTCCTTTCAAACCATCTAGGGGGACGTCTTCCATGGAGAACGTAATGACCGACATCAAGGCGTGGCCGGTGCTGCACCAGCCGGAGCGCAAATACAAGGGGCGCACTGTGCGCTGCCACGCAGGTAAGGCTACTCTAATTGCCCAGTGTTGGGAAGGTGTTGACTGCACGCTGAAGCGGGCAGTTGCCCATGCGCCTGCCCCTCACCACACGAAGCGCAAGCTTCCAAGCCACAAATGCCAGGTCTCGGGGAACAAGCAAGTTTGCAACCCTGCACCACTGGCAGGCTTCTACAAGGCGTGGCTGAGCGGCGGGTTCAGCGAGAAGGTGCTCAAGCGGCTTCGGGAGCTGGACGACCAGGTGGAGGGCCACATGCGCTTCTGGGTCACAGGTGGGGCGCTGTTTAGCTGTCGGTGCGCATGGGTAGTGTAAGCTGGCTGAAGGCAGCTGGACGACCAAGTTGAGGGGGAGATGCGCTTCTGGGTCACAGGTGCGTTGACTACACTGCAAAATACACTGCAAAGTACAGGTGGATGTGTGGGCATCGGTTGTAGATGGGCACGCGGGCAAGGNCAGCCGGGCAATCAGGTGGGGGGCGCATGCGCTTCTGGTCACAGGTGGGCAGGAGGGCAACTAGCATCGAGCTTGAACGGTCGAAATGGGAAGGTTGCTGCGTGATCAAGTGGTAAGACAGTCTGCTGCCCGGCTGTTCTGGGGGGCGGCTGCACTGTTGCCCTCAACATTTCCGACCTGCATATCGTTTCCTCTCCAAGCCACAGCCTGGGCAGCGCGCTGGCGGTGCTGGCCACCTCTTGCAACCCTTCGTCTCGGC
Source organism: Chlorella ohadii (assembly GCA_025026875.1). Classification (NCBI taxonomy): domain Eukaryota; kingdom Viridiplantae; phylum Chlorophyta; class Trebouxiophyceae; order Chlorellales; family Chlorellaceae; genus Chlorella; species Chlorella ohadii. The sequence continues at coordinate 285,148 of JADXDR010000046.1, read as the reverse complement.
TCTGATCCCCACCTCCTGAAACACAGGCCACAGCCTGGGGGGCGCACTGGCGGTGCTGGCCACCTCGGCCATCCGGCGGCAGCACCCTGATAGCGAGATCACGACCTACACGCTAGGCTGCCCGCGGGTGCGTTGCAACAGCTGTGTTTCCATTTCTTGTTCGAACCGTTTTGTGGGGGTTNGGCATGGCAGCCCCCTNTGACAGCCAGATTACGATTTATACCCTAGGCTGCCCGCGGGTGCCTACAGCAGCTTTGTGTCTGTTTCCGTCTCAGTTTTTGTGGCTTGCCTGTTGAGAAAGGTTTGAGTCAAGACTTGCCCAGCAGCACAACTGCAATCATCGACCTGTTGGCTATACGCATGTCATTGGTATTCAACTGCAGGTGTTCAACTCGGCGGGGGCCAAGGAGTTCACCGCTGTTGGCCCGCACACCTGCTGTCGTTAGCTTTACAGCGCACCTGTGTATTGGGTTCTGCTGCTGCGCAGGTGTTCAACTCGGCGGGGGCCAAGGAGTTCAACGCGGGGGTGCCCGACTGCTGGTCCATCATCAACGGGACCGACCCCGTGGCCTGGATCCCCAAGGTGCGTCGCTCTAGCATACTATGCAGCTCCGTAAGCGGCGCTGCCCACAAACCGCCCGCTGAACTGCCCGGCCGCCCAACCCTCTCACCACATTGGGGCTTCAAGCGGGTGGGGCAGCGTGTCAACCTGCTCCCCTTCCCCCTTTGTGACCCCAAGCCCTGACCTTCCACTGCCCAGTTTCCTGCTGCCCAAACCTGCAGTGGGGCTTCAAGCGGGTGGGGCAGCGTGTCAACCTGGATGCCGCGGGCAACCTGGTGCTGCGCCCCACCTACTTTGAGCTGTCGGTGGTGCAGCGCGGAGCCAACCCGTGAGTGGTGTTGGTGGGACTACTGGTTGAGGTGAAATGCGTGCAACAGCCTGGTTTGGCATCAGTGCATTACCGCATGGCTGGCGGGCGGCTTGGGCTCAGCAGGCGAAGGGTCAGCCAGCCCTGCAGCTGAGCCGTTGGCATGCTGTGCACGCTGGGCGCTGCACAGCGCAGCACAGACCTACAGCGCAGCGCATCAATTGCTGTATTCCTCCCCCGCCTTGCATTCCGCGCACGTGTGTGCAGCACCGCAGCAGCTCATCTACTGCCCCCCTCCTGCCCCTGGCCCTCCCCCACACGTGTCTGCAGCAAGCACCACATGACGGGCGCGTATGCGCTGTCGCTGGCAACATTCATGAAGAACCAGGTGAGGCGCATCGCCTAGTAAAATTTTCTTGATCCTGTGACCGCCTCTCCGCATTTCATGCTTCCTCCTTCATCACTGCTCTGCTACGCTCTTCACTTCTCCTTCCTTACCCCCGCTCCCCCGCAGTTCTCGGCAAGCAGGTGGCTGCCCGGCGGCGCCCAGGGCGTGACGGCGCTGACGTCAGCGATGGATGTCGGCACGAATCTGGTGCTGGTGCGTTCCAGCCGTGGCTTGTGAACCACCGCCCGATTGCTGTTGTTGCTGGTGCAAGTGCTGACCTGGCGGTGGTGCCAAAATTGCACACTTGGCCATGACTTTGTTCTGATGTGCTGCAGCTCCCGCTTGACAGCTGGTGACTTGCTGTTGCTGGTTGTGTGTGTCCAACTGAAAGTGGCGGCGGCGGCAGCGCACTTTCTTCCCGCCCCTCTAGGTAGAATGGGAGCCAGTGTCGGCTGCCAACCCAACCACTCCGCAGACCAACATGAGCCTCGACGCGCTGAAAGACCCCGCCCTGCTGCAGTTGAAACACTGATCCAACCCCATTCCCTAACTGCACATCCTGCCCCCCGCTTCTGCCTCCAAATCAGACCAACATGAGCCTGGATGCGCTGAAAGACCCCGCCCTGCTGCCCGAGTCAATCGAAGCACTCGAGGCCAAGCAGGCAAAAGAAGCTTCCAAGAAAGCGGCAGCAGCGGCGCCCGCCCGCAGCAAGAGCATCGGCTGCTGCGGCGCATAGCCGCCTGGCCAAGGGCATTGGCAGCTGAAATGTGCTGCCCCAAGTGGGGTCGCGAGCTGCATATATGGGGTTTTGATTTTATTCGCGTTTGTTTGTTTTTCGTCCCTCCATAAGCTCACCGCGCATGGCCGCAAGCTCCTCTGTCTCTGTCCAAAGTCGTGCGCATGTTTACTCTCCTTCTATCAAGCTTTTTGAGCACTGCTGCCCTGCTTCTTGCACCATGACCCGCATGTCACACTTGACCAGTGACCGCATTGCTCCACCATTCATCTTGTTCCCACCGAGCTCCGCATGCAAGCCATTACAAGAAACCAAGGCATGGTGGGAGGTGTACAGCATGCACAAGTGGTGGCAGACACAGCACACGAGCACGTTGAAATCCTCATAATGGGGCGAACCCCCTGTAGTGCAGTGCACATGCGCACATTCATGCTCAAGCAGCCGACAGCTCCAGCGCCGGTGACAGCTCGCCAGCCCCCGACAGCAGCGGGCGCAGCTGCTGCGCCGCCTCCTCGTCCCTTGCAGGACCGCTGGCCGCCAATGGCGCCGCTGCACGTGCCCCCGCCGCTGCGGCCCGTGCCGGTGCTGCTCCGTAAGCCAGCCCCCCGCCGGGCTGCTGCACTGCCACGCCTGTCGCTGGCTGCAGCGGCTGGACGGGCACAGCCTCAAAAGCAGAGTGCACCTCAGGCTTGGATACTGCTGAGCTGTCGCGGTCCAGGGCCCAGCACACAAAGCAGGCGTCCAGCACCCTGAGAGTCGGAAGGTGGGTGGGTTGCATAGCAGGGACCGAGTCAGCTGTACAGGTGTGCAGTACCCAAAGCCAGCAGGGCAGCCGGCTGATCGAGTCAGTCTGCAAGCTGGCAGCTCAGACCATGGAAACACCAGTGCTGCAGGGCCAACCGCCCTTGCACACTGCCGTGCCTGCAGACCCCAACACACAGCTGTTGTGGCACTCACTCGAGGAGCACGCTTCCCAAGAAGCAGCACACGACAAGGCAGCTGCCCGCCGAGAGGCCGCCAAACGCCCACAGCGCGTTCCAGGTCAGCTGGGTGTGGCTGCCGCCCAGCTCAAGCGCCGCCTTGAGAAGGCCAGTGGCGGCGGCAGCCAGTGCACCCCAGCCCGCAGAGAACAGGAGGGCGGTGAGGCAGACTGTCCAGGGAGCCAGCCAGTAGGCGCTGGTCTGTGGGGAGGGGAGCAGGCGGTTTTGGAACGAGGGCCATGGGTGCAGCAGTCGGTATGCAGCAGTGAAGGGTATCCCACGTATGCAGCGGCACCGCCGGCTGTGCGCGGCACATGAAGCAACTTGCAGTGCCATGCATCAAAGCACTGGTCCACACACCATGATGATGATCTGAACCCCCCTCGTCTTCAACTCACGAAAGCCTCCAGCGCATTGCGCCTCAGCAGGTCCAGGGAACGGCGGCCGGAGTCCCTGAGCGACTCTCCAGTGATGGCTGAGACGATGACGGCAAACTTGGTTAGCTCCTGCACAGCAGCCGCTGCCCAGTGCAGCGGGTGCGCCAGCAGGCAGCCCAGCAGCCCGCCGCGGCGCCTCAGGCTGCAGGCGGGTAGGAAGAACCTGGTTGGTTTCACTGTGCAGGCTGCAGCAGGCGCCGATGCAAGTGCAGGCACGGCCAGCCAGCTGGCTGCACTGCTACGTGTGGCACTTGTGTATACTACCCCANTCTGCAGCGCCTCACCTGTCAGCCAGTGCCGTGACATACTGCGCAACCACAGTGACCGCGCCAGCATAGCACAGCGTGCCGATCTGGGGGCCAAAGGCGTGCCGCAAGCTGCGCAGCGTGGTCCCCTTGGTAGCGCCCTCAGCCCCGGCAGGCGCAAAGTACCTGGAGGCAGCAAATGACCCGGGGAAGGATGGTAGCGGCTTGTGAGTGTCGAGCGCACTGCTGTTGGTGGGCTGGGTCGGATGCTCGGCAGCCAGGCATGCATGCTTGCATCGCAACGCAGGACGGCATGCACGAGCTTGCAATGCTGTCTTCGGTCTCACTCACCACTGCGTCACTGCGCCGCTGATGACAAACTTGCGGGCCTGGGCAGCCGCGGTCAGGGTCCACAGAATGAGGAAGGGCAGCGGGATGATGGCGTAAGCCACCACCCAGCCGTCAGGCATGAACTCGCAGCAGGGCACCGGCTTGCCATCGCTGTCGCGGCAGGCGGGGCTGCCAAGCCGTGAAGGGTTGGCCACAAGCGAACCGCTGCGCATCGTGCCGTCTGCGGCAGGTGGGGTGGGGTCGGAGTGGCGGCAATTGCAAGGCAAGTGCACAGCGGTGTGAGCAGCGGTGCAGCGGAGGAAGCAGCCAGCCGGTGCCGCAGGCACAAACACAACGCTGTGCAGCTGACAAAGCAAGTAACATGAATTGAATGGCTGCAAGGCTCACCAAAGAACCAGAGCAGGGGCGCCACAGCTGCCAGGGCCGCCACGCAGAGTGCCACCGCGACCCTGGTGAGCGCCGGATTTGCTGCCATGCAGTCAGCTGACATGCGCAGCAGCCGTACGGCTGCCGGAACCTGCTTGCGGGCCGTCCAGCAGATGGCGAGGCAGGTGAATCCAAACACCAGCAGCGAAATGGCGGCAGGCACAACATCGTCGGGCCGGGCGCCAGCCAGGAGGGAGAGCAGGCAGGCTGCGCCGCCAGCAAGCGGCAGCGCCACCTGTCGGGAGGGGGCAGGTGTGGGGCAAGAGGGGTGAAGTGAGGGTTGGAGCACAGGTGGGTCAGCTGGTCCGCTGAGGGGCATAAAATCATGCCGCCAGTGAACAAGGCTGTAACATACACGCGCACGCACATATTCCTCTTCAGCTGCCTTGGCAGCAAACCCAGAGCCACCCGGCACCCAGCACCCACCTGCAGCACAATGGTGGCGTGCACGGCGAGCTCCGCGTGCTGCCTGAGAACTCGCAGGAAGGCAGCACCCAGCAGGAGGGAGCCAGCCAGGGATGCCAGCGTGCAGGCGATGGTCACGGCCACTGCCATTGGCGAATGTTTATGCTCGGGCGCGGCCAGCAGGGAGCGGCGGGGGTGGGAGGGCTCGCTGGATAGCCACTCTCGGGGGCAGGCCGAGGCTGGCAGCTTAGCAATCTCTGCTTCGGTGTACTGACTGGGTTTCCTGTGGGGCCAGAAGGGCGGGGGAGGGCGTGAGCGAAAAGCGGCGGCAAGGAGCGGTGCGCTGTGCGGTGCGCAGCGCCGCCAGGCTGCACGGACCCTTATAGTCTGAAGGCCGGCACAACTTCCTGCAGCGTTATTGCGCTTACCCGTAGGCTGCCACATAGAGGCCGGCGGCTGCGCAGAGGGCCCAGAGCGCCAAGTAGGCGAGCGCCCAGCGCCGGTCCCTGGGCGCACTTCTATCGTAATTGTAGTTTCCAAGAGAGCCTGCAGGGCCAGCCATGGCGGCTGCCAAGGGCCTTGCGGGCAACGCGGATGCGGACTCTCGGAGAGCGGCTCAAGCGCAGTGTTTGCTTGCGTGAGGAGCACACTATATCACTCAATGACGCTGCCGGACGCAGCGATCGCCCTTTGCGGACCTGGGCTCCTTGCACCTTCCGCCCAACTCTCGCCACGTTGGATCGAAGGCTGGCCACCACTTCTTTGCCTCCACTTGGATGTGCCCTTGCATGCCCACAGATATCAACCTATCCTTTGATCCTTATAGCAATTACAGAAGTGTCTGGGATGTGCGCCTGCACCCCCAAATTCAGCCAGTCCGGTACGGTATGCTGCGGCTGCTCTGAGCGGCTGTCGAGCGCGAAAATAGCGGCTGCGCCGCTGAAGCGCGGTGGAGAGAGCGTGAGAGGGCAGAGAGGGAGGGGAGCTGAGCAGGGAAGGAGAGAGGGAGGGTAGGGTACACAGGCAGAAGAGGACGATGGCTTGGGTGCAGGACGCCGCTTGGACATGCGTGCTCGCTACCGGGCAGCTGGTCACTGCTAGCGGGCAGCTGGTGGCTTTCAGGAGCCGCCTCNAGAGGTCGTCCAGTGACGTGGCCGAGCGGCGCGCGCGCGTCCAGCCAGGGAGGAACTCCGGGCTGCTCTCCCTCACAGGCACCAGGGAGGGATCCTCCACCTCCCAAGGCGCCAGCGGCCAGTACTCATCGTGGGCAGTGAATGAAGCGTCGCCCACCCACACCTCGCCGGGCTGTGAAGGGAGGGGGAGGGGCAGCGGTAGAGTTGTTGGACGAATTTGCACACGTTGTGAGGCGGTGCAGAGAGGGGGGAGTGAAGGACGCGTCGCCCACCCACACCTCGCCGGGCTGTGAAGTAGGGAGGCGGGCGAGGGGCAAAGGGGGTTGTTGGTGTGCAGCAACNACGTGTGGAGCGCGGCTGTGCAGGGAGCAACGGCGTGCCATGCTGGTGGCAACATTGTCATGCCACCTTGTGCTGCAGCATGGGCCACCGTGTGCTGCAGCATGCCCAATCGCACCAACCCAGCCCGCCCTATGAGCATGCACACAAAGTGGCACAACCCACAGCACAGCTTGCAAGCATGCAATCAATTGAGGCAAACACGCACCTGCAGCGTGACCTTGCGCACCACGCGCGCGGGCCCGACGCACACAAAGTGGCGCGACTCGCGCGGCGCCACAGTGGTGGGGTGCTGCACGCCAATGTCGCAGAAGCCCTCCTTGTTCTCAATGCTGAAGTGCGCCTGCATTGGTAATTGAAAAAAGAAGTGGCAGGAAATCAGCATGGTGGGTGCTGCACGCCGATATGGCAGAAGCCTCCTTGTTCTCGATGCGCATGCTGAAGTGCGTTTGCATGAAAGTGGGGGGCCAATGCAAGGCGATGGGGTCAAGGTGATGTGCCAAGGAGTTGGAAATGAGGCAGGAGGCACATGGGTTTGTAAAGCGAGCATTGGACCCTCCTTTTCCGGAGACGCAAGGCCCCAAAAAAATTACTTCAAGAAGCTCAGTGCGAGTGTTCAACAGCGTGCCGGGACAGAAGAGCATAACACCACCGTGCTCGCAGGCAGAGCAGCTTTCCACAAACAGACCCTCAAAACCGGGAGATCAAACAAAGTGCTCACCGGCGTGCCGGGGCAGAGGAGCACTTGGCCGCCGGGGTCGCAGTCGAGGTAAACCGAGTCCATGGGCTCCAGCTGGCCAAACCGCACCAGGTCGGGCTCCTGCGGGGGCCAAGGAAAGGTGTGAGGTGCAAAATTGCGAAATTAATTTTTGCATGCATTTCCGTTCTGTGGCGGTGCGCAGGTCTGCATGCGAGCCTGCCGCAAGCGCACACACTGCCCACAGCAGGGCCCAGGCACCGGCGCGCAGTGCACCAGCTCTTCTTGTCACCTGCCTGTCACATGCCCACCTGCCTGCCCCACACGCCTGAACCGCCCACCCACCTGCATTGTGAGGCCCGGGTTGAGCGGGTCCTGCGAGTAGTCCATGATGTACTTGCCTGCAATCGAAATCAATTGGAACGGAAACGTACTAGTAAAGAAATCCAACTGATTGAGCCTCTCATGACATCCACATGAGCTGTCGGCGTGCGTCACAGGGCAACCCAAGCGCGGCGGCAAGGGCACAACAGCGCTGTACTGCACGCCACACCTCGAACCAAAACTGGAGGCGCAACTTACCGCGCAGTCCCAGCATGTTGACATACTTGCCGTGCGACTGCATGTCGCGCGTCACAAAGTGGCTGCAGCGCATGGGGTTGGGGTTTGGGGGGCGTTTGCTGCAATGGGTGTGCAAGCATAGAAGGGAGGCATGGCATGGCAGCAATGCACATGACATGGCATGCAGCCAGGCACGACATGGCATGGCACGACATGGCATGGCATGGCATGGCATGGCGTGGCATGCAATCCGGCAATGCATGGCCGGGCATGGCATGCATTGCACGCAAGCACGTGCCATGCGAGCACATCTTCCACACGCGCAGCATGGCAGCATCCCCCCATGCCACACAGACAGCAGACAAAGAGGCAGGAGCCGCTGCTCAGCAATGCATGCACAGCCACACAGTGCGGGCAGCAGCCTGAACCGCACCTGCGCAGGCCGGTTGTGAATGTGAAGGGCTCGTCTCCCGAGTTGTGGATCTGCAGGAGGTGAGCGAGAAAGACAGAGAGCCTCACAGTTTGTTCAATGGCATGCAAATGGGGGCAGATGCATGCGGCACAGCAGCACAGCATGAGCCCGCTGATGGCACCGGCAGCAAATGTTATCGTGCCGCCGCCCCGAAAAAAAGGGGAGCAAGCAGGCAGCCTTGCAGAGTCATGCACCCTGCCCAGCGGGCACAGCACGCAGCCACGCTGCGCACGCTGTGCATGCTGCGCACCTGCAGCACGCAGCGCAGCACGCTGGGCTGCATGGGCGGGAACTCTCCCTCCAGCGCTGCCAGCTCCGCCGCCCGTGCCGCTGCCGCCGCCGCCGCCGCCTCCTGCTCCTCTCGCTGCTGCCGCTCCTCTGGTGACTCATGGGCGCGCTTGACCATCTCTGCAGCAGCAGCAATGTGGGAGAGGATAACACCTATTGTTCACCAGGAATGGGTGGTGCAACCACTGGGGCACAGGCGATGCAACTGATGCGGCACTCTGGGCACAGCACACCGCACCACCATGCATTGGGCATCATGCAGCCCAGCTGCAGCCTGTCAGGAATTCGCCCTCCCTCCCTCCTTGCTTACCGAGGTCGGACAGTGTGGGCGGGTCAGGCGCCATCAGGCAGACTGTGTACAGGGCCTCAAACTGGAAGGGCCACTGCTCCGCCCAGTCGCTGTCTGCAGGCGGCGGGGCAGGGGGGAGCACAGCGGAAACAGGGTGTGAAGGTGGATGCAACTCGGCAGGGCAGGCGGAGGATGCGGCAGGGCAGGGGGGGAGCGCAGCAATGGGAGTGAGAAAGTAGAGGTCAGCAAGTGGCAAGTTCTGCAGAATGGACCGCACTCAGTCAGACGCCTGCAAAGCGGCACCTTGCATGAACGTGCATGCATGCCAGCCTCGCAACATGCCCCGCCAGCCAACAAGCACAGCTTGCTGGGCTGGGCAAAACGGCAACCCGCCCGCTGGGCAGAAAGGCTGCCCTGCCGCACCTGTGTCTGCGTACAGGCTGATGATGGGCCGCAGGTCGTGCCCCTCTGCCACCGCCTGCTCCAGCCCCTTGATGTCCTCTGGCCGCTCTACTGCTATGCCGCCCTCCGGGCCTGGCCGCAGCTGCTCGCCCTGCTGCCCGTCGTCGGGCTGCCGCCACGCCGTCTCCACCACCGACCAGTGCAGGTTTTGGAGGAAGCCGTGGCGCTGCAGCGGGCCGGAGCCGTACTGCGGCCAGCACAGCTGGATGCCGCCGCTGCGGGAGGAGGAGGAGGGCCGGGGAGGGGTGGTGAGAGCGGGGCGAAGCACTGCAGATGCAATGCAGAGAGGTGTGCCGCTGAGGCTGGGCAGGGCACAGCAGAACTTGCGAGCCGCCTGCAGCATTTGGCCTGCACGACAGCGCGGCCGGCTGTGGCGCGCTCACCAGCCATCATGCCGCACCGCAGATCACAGTGTTCACGCACTCACATCACACACTTGCAAGTCTACACCCACATACTGCACACTGAGCATGCAAGCATGTCATGCAAGCATGCCAACCCCCCGGCTGCCCCGGCCCATCCAAAGCGCATGCAAAGCACACCTGATGGGTTCTCGCCCGTCAAACGTGTTGCCCTGCCGCAGGTGCAGCATCTCCCGCCCGTCTGCGTGCCTCCACGAGGTGACTGTGCTGCCGTGCAGGTACAGCTCTGCCCGAGCTCCGCTGGGGTGCTGCAGCACCGCCTTGGGGAGCCCGCCATACCCTGCCGCAAACTCGATGAGGCCCGGCACGCCGTAGGTGTCGTTGCAGTGCGCAATGTACTCCTGGTTGGCCTCCCACTGCGCTGCCGCCTCCTCCGGGCTCAGGCTGCTGCTGCTGGGCGGCTGCACCACGTCGGCGCCGCCGCGAGGCGGTGGCATCACCTCCCCCCGCTGTTTCGCCAGTGTGGTGTATGCAATGTCGTCAAGGTTGTAATCGTAGCCAGCCGCCACCACGCTGCTGCGCGGCCCTCGCCGCCGCGGCTGCCGCCGTGACGTGCATGCTGCAGCGGGGGGTGGGCGGCCTGCAGGTGCAGCAACGGCAGGGGGGTGGCGGCGT
>JADXDR010000046.1:262784-274390 GCA_025026875.1 Chlorella ohadii | reverse complement strand
GCGCTGGCGGCAGGCGGGCCGGGCGGCACCCGCACGCGGCGGCTAGCAGCCGGCAGGGGCTGTGCTCTCGAGGCAATAGCGGCATGCAGCGCAGCCAGCCACCACGCCCAAGTGCCACGCAGCCATTGCTGCCCCGCGGCACACGGCCGCCGCTCGCTTGGCCCTCACACCGGCCCCTGATGCGCCCATGCCGCACGCTGCGGCCACCCGCATGCCCGGCTGAGCCCCCGCATCGCTCATTGCCCGTGCCATGCCTCGGCTACCTTTTGCGCAGGCGGACAAGAAGGCCAGCAACCCCATGCGGGAGATCCGCGTGTCCAAGCTGGTGCTGAACTGCTGCACCGGCGAGAGCGGCGATCGCCTGCAGAAGGCCGCCAAGATGAGTGGAGGGGCTTAGTTAGGGCAGGGCTGCTGCTGCTGCCTGCGCTGGGGTTTTCCTGTGAAGCAAGCTGCTGTGGTGATGCTGCAGGAGGGCTGCCGTGCCGCAGCGCTGGCTGCGCTGCGTGCTTGCCATCGCGGCCGCTGCCCGCTCCTTGCACCGCGTGCTGCTGCACTTTCGCTGCCGCCTGCTCCGCCCGCCCCTGCGCTGCCTGATGCGCCTATCTTACCTGTGCCTGCACCGCCCGCCCGCCCCTTCTGCGCCCCGCACGTGCTGGAGCAGCTGACTGGCCAGCAGCCGGTGTTTGGCAAGGCGCGCTACACCGTGCGCCAGTGGACCATTCGCCGTAACGAGAAGATCTCGGCCCACGTGACCGTGCGCGGCGAGAAGGCGATGCAGCTGCTGGTGCGCTGGGCATGCTGTGCATGCTGCTGTGGTCGTGCTGTGCATGCTGTGGTCATGCTGCAAGTGCTGTGCTGCGCTGCATGTGCTTGATTGCTGGCTGTGGGCTGGGTGGGAATGGGCATGCGCGGCGAAGGGTGGTGCAGGCCGGCAGGTGCGTGTTGCGTTGCTCTGCTGGCTAAGTGGCTTCTAATGAAGCTCAGCAACTCCACTTGTGGCACTGCTGCCCAGTACCCGCGAGCATTGCTGAAAGCAGCTGCCGGCGCTGCGAGCTGCTGAGCTTGCAAGCGTGGCAGCTTAGGTACAGCGGGCGGCGAACGCGGCATGTGAGCGGTGCAGCCGAGCAGCGGAGGGCAGACGAGGAGCGCAGCGCAGGCGTGGAGCAGCTCATGTGCAGCACATCTGGGGTTTTGATGATGGCAGCTGCATTGGAGGCAACTGGCAGCAGCTGGGTGCGGCAGAGCCTGCGGCAGTCGGCTCCCGGCAGCATGCAAGCATGTGCCTCTTGTTGGTGGTGAAGCAGCAGCAGCTTGGGAGGGCACCCACGGCAGGCAGCTGTGGACAGCGCAGTCGCAGTTTCAGGCCAGGATCCAGCCATCTTAGCAACCGCAGCTGACAGCAGGGCAGCTGCAGGGCTGCAGCAGCGGTTTTGCCGCCCTGAGCAGCATGGTGCAGTGGCTCAGGCCAGCAGGCGCTAGCGCAGCTGCTCAGCGACCGGCGGCTTCCTCACTGCTGGCCGCCTCACAGTCTGCACTCTGGCGCATTTCTCGCCCCTTTGCTCCCAGCTCCCTCATTGTGCACTCTGCCGCCTGGCCCCCAACATCGCCCTTGCTACAGGAGGCGGGCCTGAAGGTGAAGGAGTACGAGCTCGCCGCATCTTTTCTGTGCAGTCTGCCTCTTCTCCTGACGTACGTTTGTCCCATGCTTCCCTGCCCATTTGAACCCTTTACAGGAGGCGGGCCTGAAGGTGAAGGAGCACGAGCTCATCCGCCGCAACTTCTCTTTTGCCTCCTTCCTCACCGTTTTTCGCTCCGCTCATTACCTGTCTTGTACTACAGGAGGCGGGCCTGAAGGTGAAGGAGRACGAGCTCATCCGCCGCAACTTCTCCGACTCGGGCAACTTTGGCTTTGGCATCAACGAGCACATCGACCTGGGCATCAAGTACGACCCCTCCACCGGCATCTACGGTGCGTGCGTTGCGAACAGAAACTAGCCTATCGGTTGATTGGTTGAATCGTTACTAGTAAGGGTTGGGGGTGGGTGACGAGAAGCTGGCGTTTGAGATGGCACATGGAGCACCTATGTGACTTGCAGTTCAGCATGTGCATTGCTGCTTGGCACGTGCAATTGCACACACACACACAGCACGGCGGGCCCGCCCGCCCCCAGCGCACTGAATTTACTGATTACATGTCGGCATTGTCCCCACCTGAGGGCGACCATGTATGAGCTCGGTGCGAAAGGAAAGCCCAGCCGCCTGCGGCGCATGGGGGAACCTGTGCGSCGGCCCCAGCGGACGCCGGCCCACCCTCCCTTGGGCCGGCTTGAACGCCGGGGGCGCGGCACACACCTTCGCTTGCACACACATTACATTGCACATCCTGCTGCTGCTGCCGACCTGCACGCTGTGCTGTGCGGTGCTGCTCGGCGGCCCTGAGCCACCCATTCCTCTCTGTGCTGCTTGCGCCCTTGGCAACTTGCTCATTTTGTTTTATTCCTCCATCCAGGCATGGACTCCTACGTGGTGCTGGAGCGCCCGCCACTCCCTGTGTTGTTCCATTTGTCAACCACTACTTACCTCTCTTCGTTTATTCCTGCCTTCAACTGTCCAGGCATGGACTTCTACGTGGTGCTGGAGCGCTCTGCGCTCTCCTGCTACCCAAGTGTTAACCGCATGTTTCCAACCTAATCCTCTGTCTTTTTTTACACGACTGTTTCAGGCATGGACTTCTACGTGGTGCTGGAGCGCCCCGGCTACCGCGTGGCGCGCCGCCGCAAGCAGCTGGCCAAGGTGCGCTGGGATGCCCTTCCTCCTTGGATAGAGGATAGTTTGTGTGCTCTGTGTATCTTATCTTAAGCTACCCTGTGTTTAGCCGATGCAAGTGCTCGCTCAGTTGTGCATGCCGGCTGTATAGACAGTCGGGCAGCGTCAGGAAGGCTGGCTGTGCTGTGCGTGCTTTGATGTCCGGCCCGCCTGGCTCGCCTAGCCTGGTATGCAGCAAGCTCTTCTACCTGCATTACACTCCTGCACCAGCTTTTCTGGCATTCTGCTGCATGCCCAGCCACAGAACAGGCGGCCTGCGCGCCGCTTGCGCGCCGCCGCCCGCCGCCGCTCCTGCGCCCGCCCACCCCGCTGCTTCCCTCACCTCTTCCGCTGCCTTTTGTCTCCTTCATTTCTCCAGGTGGGCGTGCAGCACCGCGTGACGAAGGAGGACGCAATTAAGTGGTTCCAGCAGAAGGTGAGGGAGCGGCCGGGATGTGGCGGGGTGTCCGCTGCTCTCCGGCGGCTCAGTTGCGCCGTCCGGTGCCTCCTCGGGTGCCCCATACCCCTCTATTCCTTCCAACATCAATTCACTGACAATATACTCTTCTTCTTTTTAATTGCTCGCAGTTCGAGGGTGTGGTGCTCAACAAGGCCCACGCCGCCTAAGCGGCAGGACGGCCACCGCCTCGGCGCGCCGGCACCTCTCAGACGACAGGCAGACAGCACACCCCCTGCACCACGGCGCTGCGCTGCACTGCCCCGCTGGCTTGTTGCTGCCCATCGGATGTAATAGCGGACAAGTGCACAAGTTCATCGGAAGCAGGGCGGCAGGCGTGCAGGGGCCGGCGCAGCAGGCGTAGCATGAGGGCGGTGTTGCACCGTCGCTCGGCTGCCCAACCTAGCGTGCTCCTGCATGGTGTCTGTTGGAACGGATGTATGCTTCACTCGGCGTTACAAGCAAGCTGGCATCTATCGAGCAGCACTCTATCAAGCGGATGTGCCATCCCATGGGCAGGTGGCGGCAGCAGCAACAGGAGGGGTGTTGGGTTTGGGCAGAGGTAAGGCAAGGCAGTGGGCGATCGCAGCGGTCGCAGCGGACTCAGCAGGTCGCTAGCTTATCAAGGCCTGGAGAGGCTGGCGGGGGCCTGGGAAAACGGCGTGGAAAAGCAGTGCACGGTCATGGGAGGGGGCCGGAAAAACAGCTCTGAGGGGCAAATACGAAAGGACAGGTGTAGGGGTGAGCCTGACTTTGGTATGTGATGCGATGGAACGCTGTGATGGTGGGAAGCAGGTGGCATCAGGATCCTGAGAGCGGGGATACATCAAGTGATGATGGGTGCACCATGGCGTGTGTGCGAGGCATCGACTAAGCTTGGGGCGAAAAGGCATACAGGCATGAAACGGCGGGCAGGCAGATGGGCACAAGCGACGTGCTAAGCACAGGTTGCCAAACACGGCTGGCAGGAGCTTGTACTTGCAGCCGGTCCTGTGTTGGAAAGAAAGCTAGGGCGGGGATGGAAAACTAGGCGAGCGCCGCAAAACGCAGCGGACAGGGCCCTTCAGGTGTGGACAGGTGTCTTCCCTGCAGCACCACTGCTATGCAGCGCCAGGCTGTGCAGCGCCTGGCAGCACTGCAGCTGCCTGGAAGCCCTCAGACTAGGTAGGGCAGGAAGGAGAGGGCGCTCCACCCTGCAGAGTTGCCGGCCAGCCCGCCGTTGCGCCTGGCATACGAGTGGCGAGCTGCCTCCCGCTCCTCTAGCTCAGCTATGTAGGCTGCACGCAGAGCTTCAGCCGCACGGCGCTCTGCGCGGCTAGGCTCGGGGCGGGCCGGTGCAGCGCTGCCGGTCTGCGCGCCTGCAGAGGCGGCTGCAAGGTGCGGGGCGGGGCGGGCAGGCGGGGAAAGGGGGTTTGGATGGTGTGGAGCTTGGGCTGCAATACCGATGTTAAATCTGCTGCGAGGGCGTGCAGCTGACCTGCCTGCGCTGCTCTGCATTGCCTCTACACAACACACGCTGCCGCAGGGCAGCCCGCTGCAATACGACAGCCCTGCAACTCGGTCACCCACCCACTCCCACACCCACCCTGAGCCTCACCTTGCGGCGGCTTGGCACCAGGCACCGTGCCCAGCGCTGTGGATCCATCCGGGCCGATGACAATCACCGGGATGGTGGGTGCACGGGTGGCTGCGCAGGCCGGGTCTGGCGCCGAGGGCTTGGCCGTGCTGCCCGCCACTGCAGGCACCGGAAGGGGCAGCTCAGCGGTCAGTTGGCGGCAGCTAGGGTTTGAATCGCTGGCCCGGCAAGAGACGGGATGCCTGCGCACAGCCCTGCCTGCTGCACGCAGTCAGCCAGGCGGCATTCACGGGCCACCCAACAAGACTCTTGGAAGTTGCATGCCGACAAAGCTTGCCTGAGAGCTCCGATCCAGCGGTGGATGCGTCGCTGTCGGCCCGGGCGCGGGAGCGCCGCCCGCCTCCCCAGCAGCAGAGCCTGCTGCAGCGCCGCTCGCTCCAAAGAGCCCAGGCAAACACTCCAAACATGAGGGTGACTACGAGGGCAGCAACACCGCAGACAATGGTCACTGCGCGGGTAGGGCAGGGTGGGAGGGACAGGCGGCGAGTGAGTGGACAGAATCGAGCGCGGCGCGGCGCAGCGGCGGTGGGAGGCCGTTTGGACGGGGTGTATTCAGGCGCCTGTAGGACCCTGCACGCGCCTCGCTACACACCCCGGAGTACGCAGGGGCGGACGGGGCGCCCCCGAGCAAAACGGATAAAAGGGGCAACCCTGGCAGCGCCTGCAGCGGCAGCGCACGCCTCAAACGCACCGATGCGGTTCTCGGGAGCCGCTGAGGAAGGCTCCATGCCCCGCCGCGCCGCAGAAGAGCAGGCTGCCCTGCCCTGCCGGCCCTGAGGGTCCCCACACGGCGGCCAAGACGGCACAGCGAAATGAGCAAGCACGCACAAACAGCGAGCGACGCCTTGGACGCGGCTGCAAGACCGAGCGGCGCAGTTCATTTCCTTCGACGGTCCTGCCATCCACCCCAGAGATACTCGTGGCCTTCAGCCCCGGCCTGAGCCGTTCCCTCAGGAGCCTGCATGCCACGACTGCAGGATTGACATGACCACGCACAAAGGCCGATCCCCTGCATCGGCAAGGTGCAGGGACGCCCAGCATGGCCCAACATGGCCCTCGGCCCCACAGGCCGCCGAAATGCGGCAAGTCGTGCGTGCACCCACGCAGAGGGACAGTTACAGCTGGGAGCGGAAGCAACAAGAAACAGAACAGTATAGCAAGCAGCGCTGCGGCGGCCCCAGGGCCTCAGGCCCATCTAGCAGGCATGTGCGCCGCAGCGCCGCGACTAGAGCAGCGGCAGCAGAATGGAGGCAACAGTGTGCAGCAGGGGTTCGTACGGCGGCCGCCTCAACAGCTAGCGATCGGGACGGCAGCCGGGGCTGGGCTGGCTATTCATGTGCGCCCGCCCGCTGCTGCCGCAGATTAGCTAGCTACGTTGCCCGGCGCTGAGGAGCAAAGCTCCCACTGATGCGCATGTGAAGGGTCTGTGTGTGAGGCGGCACGCCACGTCAGCCTTTGCTGCTGCTGCCTCACTTCTTGGGAGGGGCCTCCACAGGGGCCGACTCCTTCTTCTCCGTGGCAAACATCTGCAGGAGAATGAAGAGGAGCAGGTTGGCTGAGCGGGCAGGGCATGAGAGGGCTGGTTGCAGGGCAACACCACGGGGCGGGCAGCACCACAGCGCAAGGCTGCACCCTCCGGGAGGGCGCGCAAGCACGAGCCAGCTGCGGCAGCTGGCTGCATCCCAGTCGGCGGCCTGCCCTGGCAGCAGGATGTGCATGCCGCCAGCTGCTCCAGGCGCGCAAAGACCGGCATGGGCCACCAGCACAATGCACCCGCCCCTGGCAATTTCCATGTGCGGCAAGCTGCAACCAGCTGACCTTCATCGCGCCCCAGATGCCCACGCCCCAGCCGCCAAGCACGAGGAACACAATCTGCACGAGCAGGGGCAAAGTGACAACATCGGGTCAGTTGAACGCAGCAGCAGCAGCAGTGGGTTTGGCGGCAAAGTCAGATGGGTAAAGCGCAGCATGCAGCATGCAGCAGCGAGCGCTTTGCGGCATGCTGGTTGCGGCGCGCAACGGGCCTTCCTTGATGCTTGTCGCTGCGTCTACAGGCAGCAAGCAAGCAGTGGCGGCAATGCTGCTGCACACTCGCGGCATTCAACCAAGCTCACGTGCTCCTCCTTCCACTTGCTGCATCACCGGAGGGCATGCACAGCAGGGGAGGGAGGGGACCACATAGGACTCAGCAGCAGCCCATGGAACGGTGCGCATTCGCCCACTTGCGGCAACCCACAGCTCGCCCCGGGCAGCAGGACAGCGGGGGCTTCCTAATGCAACCAGCAGGCCGCTGCAGCTGGTGGGCTCTGCCCGTGCATGGTTGCGCACCAGATCATCAATGCGCTTACTACAGATCATCGCTGGAACTTACGCAATTTCCGTGGGCGCCTCCCAGGCATTCAGCTTCACCTCGCCATGTGCATCTGCAGGCCAAGGGGCAGAGAGGCGGCAGGGTGGCACAGCGCAAGAGGTCAGCAAGAAGACAGCTCAAACGTGCTGCACACGCAGGTTTCCTGGCACACAAGCCATGCAGCGTGCTGGACAGGAACAGGCATGGTGCCAAGAGCAGCTCAGCCGGCAACAAAGCGGGGGCGAGTGCGCTTGGCCGCGCCCGTCACCGCCGCCGCCGGGCCGTTGCCACGGGCGCTGGGGCGCTAACCGCAAGCCTTGCGGCGCAGGATCGGCTAAGGAATGGCCCCAAAGTTCAGCATCAACCTCGACCCGCCTCCCAGGCAGCCAGGGCACGGCGGACGCAGCGACCCACCTGCCGCCATGCCACGGCGCTGCAGCAGCTGCTTGCCATTGCTCCGCGTGATGCGGGCAGCAAGTGGCTGGAGGTTGCGCAGCATTTTGGCGTACAGGCTGCGAGAGCGCGTGGCAAAGTCGTCAAACCCGGCTGGACAGGGCTGGCTGGACTCCGTGAAGCGCTCGTGCAGGGTCAAACCAGGCCGATGCCGCCCCTTCAGCCCCGCAGCGAGCAGCCACCGCGGCATGGGCGCATGCAGGGTTTGGCGCTCTTGCCGGCGCTCGCCGCAGCGCTCGATGTAAATGGTACCGGGCAAAGTGCACTCTCAACCGATCCCAGCAGCCAACAAGAAGAGCTTCACGCCGGCTCAACATGGTGCGGCTCAGTATGGGGCTCTGAGGACCTGCAGAGCAGCTAGATGCTGCAACAAAACTTGCAGAGGTGCAATCAGAGCCGCCATGCGCCAATCAGTGCACGCAGAGGCGGCACATTGACACCGCCCGCCGGCTGCCGCCGCTCCCGCTGCCCAGCGCCAACTTGCTGCTGACCCACATTTCAGAGCCCTCTGCATCCTTTGCAGGAGGCTCAGCTGCTGGCGGATGCGATTGTCGAGTACCGCCTGTCGCTGGAGAGCGTGGCGGAGGGGCTGGCCGCCAGCCCAGCGGAGCCAGAACTGCTGGAGGTGCGAAGGGTGCTTGCTTTGATTGAGCCCTGCTGGCCCAGTCGCCCTAGAGCCCGGTGACTTTATAGCGGCTGATGGGCCGCCCTGCGGCGTCTGCTCGTGGTCGCATGTGTCACGTGTGCAGCTGCTGCCTGCCGGTTTGGAAACATGTGCAGCATCACGCCCACTCTGCTCAACGAGGCTTGTTCTGTGGTCTCTGCTTTCTGTAGCTGAAGGCGCAGCTGGAGGCGGCACTTCAAGATGCAGAGGCGGCGCTGGCTGGCCTGCAGCCGGAAGAAGAGCAGCAGCAGCAGCAGCAGCGGCAGGGTGGAGGAGGCCCGGAGCAAGCCCCAGCAGGGCCGGCGGCAGCGCCAGCGGCACACCCACCTGCGGCAGCTCAGCCGCGGCGGGCGGTGCCTGGCAGCAGCAACGCGCGCATCCACCCCCGCAGCAAGTACGCTTATGAAGAGCCAGACTTTGCAGCCCTTGCACAGCTGTACCCGTCTCTGGCACCCTTCCTGCTGCGCACTGGCGGTGGCGGTAGTGCAGCGGGGGCAGCAGCGGCGGCGGCGGCTGGTGTTGAGGCAGCGGCGGCAGAGGATGCAGCAGAGATACCAGCAAAGCCTGGTGCTGCTGCGGTAGCCCCTGGCAGCACACCGGCCCGTGCGTCCATCGATTTCACGAGCCCCGCTGCTTGTCGGGAACTGACGCGGGTGCTGCTGCGGCATGACTTTGGCGTGGAGTGGTGAGCCCAGCTGCTGCTGATGTGCTGCTTTGGTCTGTTGTCCTGCTGCTATCGCTGGAGACCCTAAAACGGCCCTGCAGATGCACCAGGCATTTGCCTAGACTAGTGCATGGGTCCCTTGGCAACCATGCCCCGCCGAGCCGCTTAATGTTTGCCCCTATCTGCCCCCAACTGTACAGGTGGGTGCCCTTGGGCCAGCTGGTGCCGTCCGGCACCAACGCGACCAGTAACTTCCAACCCTGACTCACTTTCGTGCACCCCACCTGCCCCAACCCACACCACACTGTGCAGGTGGGTGCCGCTGGGCCAGCTGGGGCCACCTGTCACCAACCGGGCCAACTACATCCACTGGCTTTCTTGCTGCACTCCACCTGCCCCAACCCACACCACACTGTGCAGGTGGGTGCCCCTGGGCCAGCTGGTGCCACCTGTCACCAACCGGGCCAACTACATTCACTGGCTGCAAGACCTGCTGAGCCTGTCGGCCCCCGGTGGTGAGCACGTGCTGTGCTGAGCCGCGCTGTGCTTTGCTGTGTGCTGGGGTGCCAGCGCTATGGGATGCCAGTGCCACCAGCAGCATCAGGTACCTCCAGAGGCGGCAACGTGCGCCCAGAGGCGCATGTCATGTGCCAATTGTGCGATGTTGACTGGCCAGGTATGCCCAGCAAGCCTTGGTCGGCACAGCGTGCATGCTGGCACTCTCGCAACGCCCATTGTCTGTGCTGCACGCTGCGTTGCGTAGCTCCTCCCCCTCCCCTGCCTGCCTGCCACAGGCGGCATGGTCATAGGGCTGGACATTGGCTGTGGCGCCAACCTGATTTACCCTCTGCTGGGTGCTTGCCTGGCTGGCTGGCGCATGATTGGTGCCGACTGCACCCCGGCAGCCCTGGAATGGGCTGCTCGCAACTTAGGGGCAAACCCACAGCTGGCAGGGCTGATTGAGCTGCGCGCGGTTGGCATGCAGCCGGAACAGGCGGCCTATCTGCAGGCCGCAGTGGCAGGCGCAGCGGCAGGCAAGGCAGGCGCAGCAGGGACAGCAGGCGCAGCGAGCAAGGCAGGGCCTGAGCCAGCCGCCGAGACGGGTGCACCGGCGGCGGGGCAGGACGGTGCAGCCGCAGTCCCGGCAGCTGCAGAGGGCCCAGGCACATCAGGCCAAGCAGCAGCTGCTGGTGCAGCAGATGGCACTTCAGATGCACAAGCAGCAGCCGCGCAGGCACAGGCGGAGGCAGAGGTGGAAGCAGAGGCGGTTGCAGCAGAGGCGCTGGCTGCTGCGCCCGCTGTGGCCTCTGCTGCGCCCGCCCCCGTCCTGCGCCTCAGCGCCAGCCAGGCAGCCGGTAGCGGCATCATCAGCGGCGCGCTGCGCAAGGGCGAGCAGATTGCATTCTGTATGTGCAACCCGCCCTTTTTTGAGAGTCTGGAGGAAGCCGGGCGCAACCCGGCCACTGCCTATGGAGGCACCGCCCCTGAAATGGTGTACCCAGGTGCGTGCGGGTGCAGGTGTGTTGGGTTTCAATGGCGTGCCACACGAGTGCAGGAAAACGCTAGGCTGCTGGGAGGCATGTTAACCGAGCCATCTCACGATGTGCCGCTACGGTCCAGTCTGTCGAATCGCGGGCGCTTTGTCCACCATGCGCTGTGCAGCACGAGAATGGCATTTCACTCCTGCAACATGCTCCCTACCGGGTGTTGTCCTGCCCTTGCGAGCTGCAGGCGGCGAACTGGCGTTTGTGAGCGGCATGGTGCAGGACTCGCTGGCCCTGCGGGGCGCGGTGCACTGGTACACAACCATGGTGGTGAGAGTCGGGTCGCAGTTTGTCTAGTCTGTCTAGTCTTATTGCTTTTTGCCGGCCCCTTAGGGCGCCGTTTGTGCACCCCCACACTCCCGCACGGGGTTGGGTACTTGACTCTGAGCGTGCATTTATTGGTCAACCCCACTTGGCCATCCCCACTTGGTCAACCCCACCCCATGCGCAGGGCAAGAAGAGCACGCTACGCGCGGCGCGCAGCCTGCTGTACCGCCACGGCGTGCGGGTGCTGCGCACCACCGAGTTCTTCCAGGCAAGTCCCTATGCTTGCTTGTTATCATCAAAAATAATGTGAAATGGTGAGGGAATCCGGGGCGATGACAGGGGCGGGTGCTGCGCACCACCGAGTTCTTCCAGGCAAGCTCCTGTGCTTGCTGCTGGACATCTGTTCCTGCTGGCTTGTTCTTCACGCTTGTCACTCCAGCTTGCTAGCCCTCATGGCCACTCTTCGGTCTGCAAACCTCCCTGGCTGTGCTCGGCAGTGCACATCTGCCGATGCAGGCCCATGGCGCTGTCTTCTGTGCCTGACCGCTGCTGCATGCCTCCTAACCGCCCTGTTGCAGGGCAAGACCTCTCGGTGGGCACTGGCCTGGAGCTATATCGCTGACCCTTCAGCCGCCACCAAGCCGCTGCCGCGCTTCCCGGCCGCCTTGGCAGCCGCCGGCGCAGCAGCATCCGGCAGCGGCAGCACAGGCGCAGCGCGNCRGMNCGSCTSMSSCAGNGCTGNGCSKGCAGNGCYAMRRSAGNTYGC
>JADXDR010000046.1:244317-259817 GCA_025026875.1 Chlorella ohadii | reverse complement strand
CGGCCCCCCTGCTGCCGCTGCTCCTCAAGCTCTCCTTCAGAGCTGGTCCAGCAGTCTTCTCCCTCCAGATCGCTGCCGCCGAAATCGCTGCCTTCCTCGTCCTCCTCCCCGGCGTCGCCCGCCGCTGGGTCGCCGCCTTGCGGCGGCGGCGGCAGCAGCATGGCGGTGACCAGTGCGGCCATGTCGCACAGCGCTTGCCGCTGCTCGATCACCAGGGTGCGCGCCAGCAGCAGGGCTGCCTTGAGCGCCGCCCCGCTGACGGCTGCCTCACTGGGGAAACCCACTGAAAGAGCACCCAAGCAGGGCGGAGGGTCACCAGAGCCAGCGGCGGCGCTGCTGTCCAGCAGCGGTAGGCACACCAGCGCGGAGCAGCCGTCAGCAATGGCAGGGGCGTCTTCCGGATGCCGCGGGTGGGGCCTGCGACAGGCGGATGGGGGCGACAGGCAGGGTGAGGCGGGGCACCAAATTGGCCTCTTCGGCGGCGGGCGGTGGCGGCGCCAGGCACATAGCTCCCCCGCGCTCACTCTCGCAGCAACTTGGCGCGTCGAGCGGCTATGCAAGTCGAGGCGAAGGTGTTGCTGGCCAGCAGCGAGGTGGAGCGCTCCGCCGCGAGCAGGTTGCCCGAGCAGAGCAGGGTGCTGTCACCACAGCAGAGCTGCACGCTGCAGTGAGTTGCACCGCTGAGCAGCTCCTGCAGGGCGCCGTCATCGGCCCCTTTGCAGCAGTGCAGCGCCTGCACCGCCGCCTCTGCGGCCAAAGCCGCAGGGCTGCGGCTTGGAACGGGCTCTTCGCAGCCCATCGTGTTACGTACTCACCGCTGGGCGGGCCGCAAGGCCCTGAAGGCTGCCGGCGGGGCCGCCGAGGGGGGTCACAGCGGCGCCGGGCACAGCGGCGCCACGGGATGCTTCTGACTATCCAGCGTTCGAGCTGTGGTGTCGCAGGTGTGCTGCAATCTGCTTGATAGCTTACGTTGTTGCAACTGGAACCTGATACAGTCGGGAGTGGATTTGGAGGCGCGGTAGGCATGGACGAACGGCAGCAGAACCTAGTGGCCAGTACAATGCGCATTTGGGGGCGGCATGTGGGCATTGCCGATGTGCTGAATGGCAGCAGACAAGATGCCCAGCAAGTATCAAGGTATGCAGGCGTCCAAAACACAATCGAGGGTGGTTCAGCAGAGCAGGCAGGAGGAACGTCGCTGACCCACGTTGCTGCTTAACCATGGCATTCGCTCCTGCTGTCGGCAGCTCGGTCAAAATCAGGTACAAAATGCTGCACCTATTCACCATAAAAAACCTGACTATGTCGAGGTGGGCCGATCTGCAGCTGAGAGGCCTCCGGAGGGCGCCGCCGCCGTTGCGTGGCCGTGCGCCCTCCTTCTGCGGCGCCCTTCTATCAAATTGTGGACGTGTGTAGGGCCGTTTGGTTTGCTAGATGGATGAGCACAGCCATACAGCAGCACCGATAGAACCCGGGGGCGAGGTGGGTGCCGGATGATGCGGGCCGCTGCGCCGCCGCTCCGCTGCCGCCCAGCGCGCCGCTGATACTCGGGGCTGGGGTTTCTCGCGCACAGAGCTGCCGTTCCGCCGCCGATCATCTCGCGGATCATGCTGCTGGCTGCTCGGTGCCTGCAGAGGCCGCTGGCCGTCCCCGAGGCGCGGCTGCGCACGCGGGCCCCTCCTAGGCGGCCCGCCAGGCGGCCAGCGGCTCCAGCAGTGGTGCGAGCAGCGGCTGACAGCGGCAGCGAGTCTCCTGCGGACGCCACGAAAGAGTGAGCGGCACCGGCTGCTGCCGCTCTCCAGCCGCCGGCGCCCAAACTCCCGCCGAGGCCATCGTCATCCTGCCTGACCTGCCTCGATTCGCCACTCACCTGCTCGCAGCTTCAATAAACTGGAATGGGACTACTATGGCAAGCAAGTCTGGGGGAATCGTTGTTGAGCACCGCCGCATTTGGTGCTGCGGCAGCAGGTTGCAAGTTGCGTCGCCACCGCTTGCCGAGCGTTTCCAGACTTGTCACGGAAGCTTGCTGCCTGCCCTTTGTTCATTTCACTTGCAGGGTGCAGTCGTCAACAGACTGGCAGCTGCGGAAGAGCATCAGCCGCATGTCAAACGTTGACAATCTGCTGTCGTTTGCAAAGGTGCGCTGCTGCTGGAGGGTGCAATTGATTGCAAAGGTGNCGCTGCCATCGAAGGTGTGCTGCTGTCGCTTGCAAAGGTGCGCTGCTGCTGGAGGGTGCGAGGTGCGCTGCTTTGCAAAGGTGCGCTGCCATAGAAGGTGTGCTGCTGTNCGNCTTGCNAAAGGTGCACTGNCTGCNTGCCGGMWGCGAGGTGTGTTGCTGTCGTTTGCCGAGGTGCATTGTTGCCGCTCACCCAGGGCGCTGCTGCCATTTGCNAAAGGTGCGCTGTTGTCCTTTGCCGAGACACGCTGCCATCGTTTGCAAAGGTCTGCTGCTGTCATTTGCCAAACAGGATGCGCTGCTCCACATTCCAGCCAGCCAGACCTGCGCACCATTGCCGCGCAAACTGCTGCACATGCTACTTCGTGAAATGCTTCATTTTGAAATGATGCATCTAAATGGGATGCCTCCCTCTGCAGGTGCTGGACGCCTGCGGCAAGCCTGGCCTTGCTGACGAGGCGCGGCAAGTGCTGGCCCGCGTCTGCCCAAACGCCTCTGAGCGGCTGGCACCCACTCCGGCAGCCGGCGGCAGCAGCCCTGCTGGCTCCTCACCAGTGGCGAGCGGCGACTCTAGCAGCACACCGGCTGGAGAGGGAGCTGGAGAGGGGGCAGCAGAAGGGGAAGCAGCAGAAGGGGGCGGGGGGCTGAAGCGGGCGATGCTAAGTGAGCTGGACATTGCGCTGATGAAGAGCACAGCTCGGGAGCTGGAGCGGCACGGGGCGCAGGTGGGCTGGTGCTGGATGCATGGGCTGCACACAGTTTGTGCTTTGTTAGGGCTTCTGCACACAGCCATGTCAGGGCGCAGGTGGGTGCCTGCCAGGGCTGGGTGTATTTTCGTGGGAATCGTTGCACAGCGTAGCATATCAGTGCGCGGTCTTGGCGCCAAGACGCCCAGCCCTGCGGGCTTGTACGGACGAGCGCTGGTTTGCTGCCCCCCGCTGCTGCTGAGATTTGGGCTGAAGCAGCGCCTTGCCCGTGCACTGTTCTCTTCGCAGGTGCACCTGCCGACTGCCAACTCGGGTGGCAGCTCATCTGGAGAGTTTGACTGGGGCTTGCTGGCAGGTGAGGCAAAGGTGTTCATTCTGCTGCTTGCCCTCTTATGTCAGATGGGACAGGGTGGTCTGCCACTGCAGCAGCAGACGGCTGCTTGTGATGCGCCAGGGCGAACTGCGCTGCCTGCAAGTGCCCACTGGTTGCATGCTCGACACTCATTTAAGACGCCGGTTTGCACTTTGGCTTCCACTATGACCAGGCTACGAGGAGCAGAAGCGGCAGATAGAAGAGATGGTGCTGCTTACGCTGTCCTATCCAGAGGCACGGAGAATGTCTATCGATTGTTGTTTGTGATGATAAGAGGAGATGGTGCTGCTCACGCACGTGTTGTATCCAGCGGTTCGAGAACACAGCAACTGTAGCGTCCTTCCGTAGAAGTGTCAAGCGATTTGGGGCAGACTTGTGGGGGCGCTTGCTCCTGTATGCGGTTTGTAGCAGACCTGCCAACTGTGAGCGGTTGTTATTGGCCCCTCACTCCCTCATTCCGCCTAAGCGCTGCAGCTATACGACGAGCTGGCCAAAGCCACAAAGAAGGACCCGGCGGCCGCGGCCTCCAACCGCCCACGCGCGCTGCTGCTGGAAGGGCCGCCCGGCACCGGCAAGACGACATGTGCACGGTAAGTGTTGTTGCAATGCTTCCTTTTGGGCGCAATTGCATGTTGTTGGGATGAGCATGCTCGGTTGAATGTGTGTGGCTGCACTGCGAAGGCCATCTGATGTTTGCCTCGCCCCCAAGCATTGCAGGGTGCTGGCGCAGCAGGCGGCCGTGCCGCTGGTGGTCGTCAACTTTGCCCAGATCCTGAGGTGCGGCTTGCGCTTGTGTCGCTGGTGTGTGGCGGAGCGGCTTCACAGCCTGGTGCACAGTTGCTGGTACGGCGAGAGCGGCGGTACCATGTGTGGCGCCCAAGGTTTTTCCNCCTGTTACCCAAGTGGTGGCTTTGTTGTTTTCTATTGCACGTCCAACCGCAGCTGCTGGTACGGCGAGAGCGAGGAGCGGCTGCACAACCTGTTCAAGGGTGGGTGGGATTCAAGGGGCTGCATGCATGTAAATATGCGGTTTGCAGGTTGTGGCAGCACACCAGCCGCCGCCGTGGTTGTTGTGCTGTGCCGCTCAGCTGTCTCTGGTTGCTGCCTTACGAGCCCAATCGCAGCGTGCGACAAGTTCAGCATGGGCGCCATCATCTTCATTGATGAGCTGGACGGTCTGGTGGGCTCCAGGTAAGCTGACAGTACTTTGACCTTTGATTGCTGCATGAATTCGCTGCCTCTGCGTTTCTGAGTCGCAGCACTATGTTATAAGCTGGCATTTTTCCAGGTTGTCCAAGGCAATTGATGAAGCACGTCATGCTAAATCGGGTTCTGCTGCAGGGAGGGGCGCATGCACGAGGCGACTCGCCGCCTGCTGGGCGTGCTGCTGCAGCACCTGGACGGATTCAACCACCAGAAGAAGACGGGTGGGTAGCAAAACAACTAACAGTAATACTAGTGGAAAACAACGTGTTTGAGCATTGATGCAGTAAACCTGGACGGCTTCAATCACCAGAAGAAGACGGGTGATTGGTGCAATTGTGGCGGCGGCATGTCTGCGCTGCTGCGTCGCTGCTGCTCCTGTTGCTGCTGCTCCTGCTGCAGGAGCTGCTGCTGATTTCTGCACTGTTGCATTTGCTGCCGCCGCCCCTGCAGTCATATTCTGTGGCTTTTTTTGTGGCCTGTGCAGCCGGCTAGGGGCACCCCGACCACTCAACCTCAGCTCTGTCCAATTTGCAAGTTCAAAGCTCGACCATTCTTCCCTACCTCCCACTTCCCTCCAGTGTTCATCGGGGCCACCAACCGCAAGGCGGACTTGGACCCCGCGCTGCGGTCGCGCTTCGCCGCCAGCGTGGCTTTTGGCCTGCCAAACGAGGAGGCTCGGTGAGCTGGAGTGCTCAATTTGGAGCCGGGCAGGTTGGCTGTCGCACTGCTACCTTGTTGAGGCCAGCGCAACCTCATCATGAAGTGGTTTGATAGTTGGCTTTAACAAGCGGCTCCCTTCCCATGCAGGGTGGAGATCCTGCGGCAGCACGCCTGCCAGCTCAGCGGCCTGCACATCATTCAATCACTCCCATTCAATCACTCCACTTCATTCTCATCCTCCGGTACAATGCAGGGTGGAGATCCTGTGCCAGTACGCCTGCCAGCTCAGCGACTCGCACTTTGCTTGTTGCACTTCAAGATAGCTTCTCTGTCGTTTCTTGCTGCAGGGTGGAGATTCTGAGGCAGTACGCCTGCCAGCTCAGCGATTCCGACCTGCAGACGCTGGCGCGCGCCACACGTGGCATGTGAGCGCCACTGCTGTGTGCTGGTTGCGCAATCCATCCTTTTTTGGGGGTGCGCTTTCCGTCTGGCTGCTGTGCTGTTTGGCAGATGCTGAGAGCATACGTCCTGCAGGCTGCGCGTTTCGAACATGCATTCGTTCGCAGTGCTGCACGCATGCAAGCTTCAAACCCTAATGCCGCTCTCGCCTGCCGCAGGTCGGGTCGCGACCTCAAGGCGGTGTGCGACCACACAGAGCGGTGAGTGAGCCAGATCAAGACAGCAACCATGCATGGCTGCAGCAACCTCAGCGCCGCGCCTGCTGGCGCTGCCGGTGTCGGTGCAGCCGCATTGCCGGTTTCGTTTTGCTGCTTCGTCGTCACTCCCTGTTTCCTCCCTGTTTCCTCCCTGTTTCGCAGGCGATGGATCTCAGAGGTGAATTGGTTTGCATTCACAGTTGTCCCGGCTCTGCAACTGAGAGAGCGCAACTTGCTCAGCAGCCCCAGCTGCCTGCTGCTGCTCAGGCCGCTGACAGTGCTGCCGCCGCTGCTGCTGCTGTGCTTCCCTGCCCTGCCGCCACGCCGTCACGGCTGCTGCCACGCAAGACGGCTGTTGACCACCAGCCAGCGAGCCTGAAATCTCCGCCCTGCCGCCACTGCTCCCGCCTTGCCTGCAGGTCATTCGGGGGCNGGCGGACCGCAGCCAGCTGCCCTCGCTGATGGGATACCTGTCCAGCGCTGAGCACCGCTCCAGAGAGGCGGCCCCTCTGCGGATGGACATGGTCAGCGACGAGGAGTAGAGGCTGGCCTAGCAGCTAGGCTCTGAGAGCCTGTGCTCTGGGAGATGTGGAATAAGGCTGGTCGAGTGGAGGAGGGGCAGCCCAGGGGGGCAGCCAACGGCTGTGTTCAGTTATCCTGTACAGTAGATGCGGTTAGCCGCCAGCTCAGCAGGCGGAGCAGCTGCAGTGCATGGGAATACAAGTGACTCCCGCCTGCTTCGTTGCTGTTTCAGCCTGCTTATGTAGCATGCATGCCTTTTGTTGTATCATTTTGTCAGCGGGCCTTGCATCCGGCGCTGTTGTGCTTCAGTGTACATCTCATTCTATCCCCATTGCATTTTGGTTGTTGTAAACAAGAGTGTAACTTGTTGATTGGGCGGCGCAGTTGAAACGTCAGTGCCGCAGCATTGTGTATCAGTTGTTTCTGGCGCCAGCGAACCGCCACAGCCGCTTCACTTATCAATGGGCTGCCCTCGCTGACCCTCGAGCCTAGCATCTGCACTCCCCAGCCAGCTGGTTGGTGCACGAGGCTGCGGTGCAGGCTCACACTCCGCGCAGCAGGCTGCTCAGGCGGGGCACGATGTGTTGGAAGGTGGGCCGCTGCTCGGCCTCCTGCGCCCAGCACTCCCTGCAGAGGGGCAGGCATGGAATGGTGCATGCCGTGACAGGGCAGCGCAGCAGGGACGCTCACTGACCACCCGCACAAGCTGAAGCAAGCCCACCACACTACCACCAACCCCGCCAAAGAAACCAGACCGGCACACTGACTGCATCAGCGCCACGAAGTCGTCCAGCCCAGCAAATGTGGCGGCATCCGGGCCGGGCAGCTCTTCACGAGAGGGCACCTCGGGGCGCAGCCCCTCCAGCACCACCCAGCGCCGGACCTGCACACACAGCAAGAAGGCATGTGTTGCTGATCAAAAAGCAACGGGCTCACCCAAACAGGGAAAGGCAGCCTTGCAAGGGCCTGCCCCTGTCACGGAAGCAAATGGTGCTGCGCGCGAGCTGGCGCCCTACGTAGCTGTATACATTTCTCATTATCTTGCCGACTTGCCTTGTAGGGAGAGGCGTGCCAGGGCAGCGTCCACGTCAGCAGCTCGTACAGTACCTGCAAAAAAGAAATTGTTCCGCCTGTGGGTTCCATATGCATCGTTGTGAAGCTCCGCCGCACAGGCGAGGCAGCTTCGTGGATGGTGCATCAACAGGGGCGGGCAATGCGCATCACGCGCGCGCATGCACAGAACGTCTGCCCGCATGCGGCACCTGGCTGCACCGGTGTTTCCCAACGGCAGCGTGCGTAAAGGTTTCAGAGCGGCAGCTAAGGGACAGTGCCGCCCTGCACAGGCCTCACCATGCCGAAGCTGTACACATCGCTGGCGGCGGAGGGTTTACCGCCCTGCATCACTTCAGGCGCCTGCACAGCAGCAGGGCTTGCAAGCGACGCGGGGTCACAGGCAATCGTGCATGGCATGGGCACGTGGCAAGGGGTGGAAACTGATACTCTGGAAGCGAGCATGCCAGTGCCAGTGCTAGCGGGCGAGCACCAGCTGAGGAGCTGCCTGCTGCTGAGCATGTATCACTTGAACCAGAAACCCTGCCAACTTCAGGCAGCAGTGGACCGATACTGACCAGCCAGATGGGGTTGAAGGCTGTGGCGTCCTCCCGCTCCTCCTGGCCCTGCGGCTTCAGGATGGTCGTCAGGTTGAAGTCGCCAACCTGCATGGGGCGCATTGCACAATTTCAAAAGGTGTAGCATGGAAATAAAGTGGCCCCGAGATGGTCGTCAGGCTGAAGCCGCTGATCGAGATGCGCGCAGCCAATGCACACGATTGTTTGGGCGATGCCTCCCGAAAGACGCACAGGCCTGTTGTGCTTGCCTTGGCTCGCCAGCTGGAATCCACCAGTATATTAGGGGACTTGACGTCGCAGTGTATCAGCGCCGGCGTGGACAGGTGCAGGTACAGCAGGCCGCGAGCCGCGTCCAGCGCCATGCCCAGGCGCCGCTCCCAGGTGAGGCCTGCGGCACACTCTGGGGAGCCGTTGCCCTGGCGCAGCACGTCGTACAGGCTGCCCAGGGCGCAGTACTCTGCATTTCACGTGTTTGAGGAGGAAGGGAGGGGGCAGGCCCGGCTGAAGCACAGAGCGGCGCAGCAAAGGGGGCACGTCGTGGGCGAAGCGTGCCTGGCGGGCGACGCTTCGCCGCCTCGCCGCTCGAGCTTGTGTTTCCCCCTATTCCCAAACACCAGGTACAGTGCATTATTGCAGTAACTGTACATGAGGAACAGGCTGTTCACCCGTGAGGATGCAGGGCGGCAGGGTGCAGAGGCCCATGAACGAGACCTGCGGCCAGCGGGGCAGCAAGCGGCGGCAGCAGCAGTGAGTGAGCAGGGCAAGGTTGGGCGCTTGCACACTCCACCCGCGCATATATGGCTGGTGCACTTGTGGCTGCCTGTGACGTACCAGGTTGGGGTGCCGCATCCGGCTCATCACCGCCGCCTCCTGCCAAAGGACACACATGCAGAGGGGCAATTCTCAGAGACTTTGGGGGAGGCGTTGCAACATGTGAGCGCCCTGGCAGGAACCGCTTGAAGCCGGCAGCAAAGCTAGAACGCAGTAGCAGGAATCGCTTGAGGTCGGCGCCGTGCCCCTTGCAGCGCTGCGCATGCGCCCAGGGGCAGGGGCAGACGCATAGCATGCACAGCGCACCTCTTGCAGGTTGTGCATGACCGTCTCAGGCAGCTCCAAATCGTTGGCGCTGGGGTTGGCGTCTGCAACAGGGTTGGATGAAAGTGCAGGCGGAGGGTCTTAAGAACACCGATGTGGCTTGCACAAATCCCACTAGACAGGCAGCGGAGTTTCCAGGTAGTGGGCAGCAGCTGAGCAACAGTAGGCAACAATCGCAAGGTAAGCCGTTTCCCCCAGGCATCCGCACCATTGGCAATCAGAACCTTGATGGCGACGTCCGTCTCTCGCCACTTGCCCAGGTACACTCGGCCAAATGAGCCCTGCAGGTGCGCACAGGCAGGTGGTCATTGCGTTAATGTAGGGCTGCGGGTCCACTTGACCAAGCACAGCATGCACAGCATGCACCCTCACACCAAGGCAAGCAGGGGGTGGCTCGCACGACGCAACTTCAGCTGTGCAAACCCCCACGTGATGTGTGCATCACAAGCTACACAGCACCGCACCTTTCCAACCTGGCGCACAAGCTGCAGCTCCTCCCAAGCTACTTGCAACAGGCGCAGCCCGCAGATATGCGTGCCAAAATGCACAGGGCCGCACCTTTCCAATCTGGCGCACAAGCTGCAGCTCCTCCCACGTGACCTGGAACAGGCGCACCGCGGCCGGCAGCCGCGCGGCACGGCCGCCCGAACCGGCGGATTCCATGCTCGGCAGCGCCTGGGCCGCCAGCCGGGTGGAAATGAAGGAGAGGAGGGGGTCGCTGCCCAGGGAATGTTGGCTGCAGAGTGCAAGGTGAAGGGTACCAGGCGGGTGCTCTGCGGGTCAGCAGTTATTGCACAGCATGCATTCATGCCCACGAACAAGCGTTAGGCCTTCTAACATTTGAAATGCCCTNCCCCAGCCCCATGCACCTGACGCTCCTGGGTCCCGGTTCGCGAAAAGTGAGCAGCGCGCTGCTGCTGACGCCCGTTGACACGTAGCTGTCAGGTAGGGAGCGCGAGTCGCGCAGCGCGCTGCCTTGCAAGCTGCGTGATGCGTGCTCCGGGCTGTGCGGCGCCTCCACATCTGATAGCATGGACAGGGCGAGGGGCTTGCTGCCGGGCAGTAGAGGGGGCGACCCCGGCTCGCTCTTGCAGTTATCTCCATCGTATTC
This sequence comes from Chlorella ohadii, assembly GCA_025026875.1. Taxonomy (NCBI): domain Eukaryota; kingdom Viridiplantae; phylum Chlorophyta; class Trebouxiophyceae; order Chlorellales; family Chlorellaceae; genus Chlorella; species Chlorella ohadii. The sequence continues at coordinate 249,682 of JADXDR010000046.1, read as the reverse complement.
GGAAGCAAGCGAGAGGATGGGAGTGGCCAGCTTGCTAGAAGGGCGGCTGCTGACGCTGGTGTGTGGAGTGGGCGCCGTTTGGCGGCGCAGCCAGCCCTTGCCGGGGCGCAGCGCAAAGAAAGCCAGCACCGCCAGCACGACCACTACAGGGAGCAGTGGCAGGAAGGGAGTGTTGGTGAACGGGCGTGTGGGTGTGTGGGTGTGGATGGTGGGTGATGCAAGGGGAAGGTGAGAAGCGCTGATGCGGGCACCTGCGCGGCTGCGTCGCCGGTTGTGGGCCACTCTGCTTGCATACTGTCCCATGCTTGCATAATGTGCCATGCCAACCAGCTGCCTAGCTCACCGCCGCCAATCACGCCACCCACGATGGCCCCAACCGGCGTGGAAGACGAGGAGCCTTCAGTTGCAGAAACGGGGGCCTGGGCTGAGCAGGCCAGCTGGTCGCTGTTGGCTTGGCACTGATCCACACGAGCGGATGCGCCGGCCGTTCCCACATCCACCTCCCGGCAAACCTGCATTGAGCGAGAAAGAAAGACTAGGTGGGTGGCCACGCTGGATGGTTGCACAAGGCTGGCAGAGCAACAACCATGCCTTGGGATCTGTTGCACTGCTTGGTGCATCCCGGCTCACTGGCGTCGTTAGGCAGGAGGGCACTGCCCAACAGCAGCCCAAACAACGAACAACAACAAACACAGCAGGTGAACATGCTGCCATCCGCTCTCACCGCCGGCAACAGGTTGGCAGGCACGTTGCCACAGAGCTCTTGGTTGCCAGCGACAGCACTGCATTGGAACGGAAGAACGAAAGCACGTTCTGCTGCTGTACGCTCGATCACGGTTTATCAAAGAACATGCAGCCAGGCATGCGAGCCAGCCCGCAACTTACAGCAGTGTCAGGTTGGGGAAAGCCCCCGAGCTGCTCCAGCTGGCAGGGATGGCACCTGACAACCTATTGTTGTCGATCCACAGCTGCTGCAGCCGCGAAAAGGCGCCTGGGGCGCCCCAGGCCTCAGGCAGACTGCCATTGAGCTGCAGCCGGCTGAGTTTGCTGCAGGGCAAAGAGGAGAATGAGGCATGTTAGTGCAGCACGGAGCTACGGTAGAACAGTGCAGTCAACTCACCAACCAACCGACCCCGTTGAGCAAAAGGGAAGGAATGGCAGAAAGAAGCAAACACCAGCACACAAGCGGGCAACACTCACAGCTCGGTCAGTGCCGGGAATGCCCCGTCGTCGCCCCAGCTCTCGGGCAGGGAGCCTGCAGATGATAGTACAGCGCGTGTGGGAAAGAGTTGCATGCTGTGCCAGGCACAGCTGCACTGCTCCAAGCAGCGCGCGCCGCCCACTGCCTGTCGACCGGCCACAGCCGCCACAGCCGCCCTCCACCAAATGCAACCAAAGCCAACTCACCAGTCAGGCTATTGTTCAGGCCGAGATAGAGCTTGGACAGCCTGGGGAACGCCACGGCTGAGCCCCATTCGGGCGGCAGGTTGCCGACCAGGCTGTTGCCTTGCATGTCCAGGCTGGTCAGCGCACTGCAAAGATTGTATGCCAGTTGCAAGGGCCGTCAACAATCTGCCACACTGCACAAGTCAGCACACGTGTGGGTCGGCACCGTTTTGCATGGCACGTGGGTCTAACTCCAGCCAGCCAGCACATGCATATGCACAGCTGTGGGCAACGGCCTGCTTGCTGAAAGCAGGCATCTGCTGAGGCCTTGAGCCCACACAGACAGGCTCACATGAGGTTGCCCAGAGCCGGCGACAGAGCGCCTTCCGCCTGGATGGCGCAGCGGCTGGCGTAGTCGGTGCTGCCGGGCGCGCAGTTCCAGTTCCTGCAAGGCGCAGACGGGGAATTTTGATGTGCGGTTTGGATGGGCAGTTTGGGCAGTTGGGCAGTTTGGACGGGCACGGTTGCCCCAACAACTCACAGATGATCCAGGCAGCCTGTTCACAGGCAGCAACGTTGCCATCCACACAGCTGACGGTGCTCCAGCTGCCCACGCTGCCCACCCCAAGCCCGCAGCCCCCCAGTAAGTGAGCTTACAGCGTAGCAACTTGGCCGTCCACGCAGCTGACCGTGCTCCAGCTGCACACCGAGGCCATGGACTCCTCGCTCCACCCCTGCAGGCCCTTGCCGTTCTTCTGGGAAAACTCGTCCCAGTTGACGATCAGGTCGCGCTGGTCCAGCAGCGCCCCTGCGGGAGCTCCTCGAGGGAAAGGAAGGCAGAAATGCTGTGGACACTGAGCCCTTGGGGCAGGGGTCGAGGGAGCCAAGGCGGTGGCAAGACGGCGGCAGGGGCGGCGGGTGTTAGATGCACAGCGCTGGAGTCCGGTCTGCGACTCCTCAGCTGCAGGGTGCACAGCCATACCACTAGATCCTGCTGTCTCCATAGCCCGCCACTCACGTGCATCGTCCAGCGGGCAGTGCAGGGTGGTGGAGTTGGGGAAGCAGCTGTTCAAGGAGTTGACGATGCCATTCCGTTCGGGGTCATAGTCCTGGCACACCTGCAAGGAAAGAGAGTGGTGTATGAGAGAGCAGTGAGAAGGAAGGGACTGTGCTGGCTTGGGAGACGCTCGGTTGTACGCGGGCTGTGGTTAGCAATGGATGGTAACTGCACAGCACGCAAACCGCATAGCTTGTGCGCACAAGTGCCATTCCAGCGTTCAACGTTCGAGTCGACAATATGCACTGCTCCATTTTTGCCGCAGGCTGCAGCTGCCTTACCTTGGGGGCGAGGTTCTCAGGCACTTCGCCACACAGGGTCGGGTTGCCGTACAGCACCCTGCATGCGATTCAATTGAACAACAGATCAGACTGCAGCCTGCGCCAGTGCCAACCTGAGCAGCATGTGCTATTGACCGATTGGGCCTCAGCAGCAGTTGTGACTGTGCAGATCTAAACTATGTTTGGCAACCCGATCACTGTGGCTCACAGGTTTTGCAGCACTGGAAACGCGTCCTCGGTGCCCCACTCCTCCGGCACGGTTCCCGTCAGGTTGTTCCAGTGCAGGTTCCTGCAACAAGACAGTAAGCAGTTGAATTGAGTGGCAGAGGAGCAGGAGATCAGTGAGACTGTGCACTGGTTGCTCTGCAGCGCATGAGCTGAAACCCCTTGAGCACAAGCTGGCCTCCAGTAGCCCGCAGCGGCAACGCAGGCCCGCACAACGCACATTTCAATGAGGGAAGGGAAGGCGTCGGGGCTCGCCCAGCCCGCCGACAGGGGCCCTGTGAGGTAGATGTTGCCCTGAAGGTACACAAACTGCAGGCGCTTGAACAGGCCGGGGCCCGCCCAGTCTTCGGGCAGAGTGCCCATCAGGTTTTGCCCCGAGAAATCCAGTGCAGTTAGTGTGCTGCAGTGGAAGTGGCAGAAACACACACCAGATGAAAGAGGAGCTGAATAAGCCGGGCTGGCGGTTTGAATAGGCACAGATCTCTACACTGCCGCAGCCACATACCCATTTCACACCTCCTGCACAACACTTGGTGTCTCACGTGATGTTGGCCAGCTCCGGCGCCAGGCTGCCAACCGCTTTCACGGCGCAGGGAAACTCGGCATACTCCTGCCACTTGGCCGTCTGCACGCCCGCCTGCTTCCAATAGCAGCCCCAGTCACTGCATGCAAGTTAGTTAGGGTTGCGGGCAGTTGGCTGCACGAGGCGTTGAGCAGCAGGCTGGCGGCTGCGTTGTGGAGCTATGGCAGCAAAATGACGCCAGCGGGCACAGCAGACCCGAGCAGTCCACAGCAGGCGCGGCGGGCACAGCAGTCCCCAGCCTGCCGGCCACAGCCGTAGGCAACTGCAACCCCGTGTGGCACAGTGCATGGCGCCGCTCAACCCAGCAGGTCACAGGCATGGCATTATTGAACTCACAGCTGCTGTATGATAGCAGACTCGTTGGTCCCGATGCACTGCACGCCCGTCCACTGGCACACGGGCAGCGTATCGTTGTCCTTCCACCCAACCATGCTGTTGCCAGCGTAGAATGCCTTCCAGTTGTCGATGCGGTCCCGCTGGGCCAATAAGAGAGCTGCAGGGCGGAGGCAGGCGGGCGAGTGTACGGTGTTGAACTGATGAAGATGCATGGATCAATTGTGCCTGATGCACATCGCAGGATGCAAGGCATCTGGCAGCCTGCGGGCACGCCTCCTGCCCAAACAAATTCTGGTGACTTACGAGCTGCATCCTCGGGAGTTAGCAGGCCGCACAGCCGCAGCTGGCCATTGCTGTCCTCACAGGCTGTGCGGCAGGAGGGGCGGCAGGAGGTGGCAGTGAAAAAATTGCGGCAGCAGGTGTCTGCGGCGGCAAGACAAGGCAGCAGCTGGCAGCACTGGCAGTAGAGGCAGCAGCGGCGCACGTTGAAGCGTCTGCGGTGATGAAGAGCCCCATGCATGATTAAATAACTCCTGCCCGGCCCTTGCTTATGATCAACCAGGTAGTCCCCATTGGCGGGGTCCTCCCAATCCCGGCGAATGGCAGCCAAAAACATCAATACTCACGATCAACCAGGTAATCCCCAGTGGCGGGGTCCTCCCAGTCCCGGCAGATTGCCGCCGACATCTTGCCGGCAGGCACCGGGCCGCACAGAGTGGTCGTGCCCTGGCGAACAACAGGCAGGGAGGTTTGAACTGATGAGCTGGAATCAGCATCGCCTCCTTCAGCTTCCCCAAGACGCTGCTCCCTCTGCTGGATGATTTGGGTTGGGCGTGTAAGCCGTGGGCGGCGGCTGGTGCGCCGCTTTGCCATAGAAAACCACGCCTCAACTTCCCTTATGGCTGGTGCCATGCTTGGCCTGCTGAGCAGCTGTGCCCCAGCTGTGCCCCAGCTGCACNAGCAGCTAGCACCCGCGCCAGCCTCACCTCCACGCTAAAGTATTCCNAGCGNATGGGAATGAGGTGGCAGCGCTCCACTCNTGGTGGCACTGCGCCTGCACCAGGGCCAGCCTTGCACTTGCACGTTAACTGGTGCCTTGCTAGCAGTCAGTGAACCAAGATGGCATGCCACGGCGGTCCATGACATGCCACAGCAGCTGTGGTGCACATGCACGTGCACCGGGCAGGGCTGGGAGCACCAATGCGACAGCACTGCGTCCAGAGCGAGCACGCACCGACAATGTGCACGCCATTCAGCCACAGCTGCTTCAGCTTGGGAAAGGCTCCGGCTGATCCCCATGACGGCGGCAGCGAGCCTGCACACAGCAAGCGGCATATTGTTGCGATGGTGGCTCGGCACGCATGCGCGTGACAATAACACACCGTGACAACAGCATGCATGCAGCAATGCGGGCATGCACGCACCGTTGATTGGCATTCGACTCAGTGACCTGCAGGCAGCTCAGGAAATGCACCCAGCGGCGAGTGTGTCAGCAGC
>JADXDR010000046.1:211822-228715 GCA_025026875.1 Chlorella ohadii | reverse complement strand
GCGGCATGGGGGAGGCCAGCGATGGGGAGGAGGGAGATGAGGACGGTGCAGCGCTGGATGCGCCACCGGAGGCTGAGCAGCCGCCAGACCCCTGGCGGTTTGGCGGCCTGGCAGGGGTGCATGTGCTGGACCAGGCAGAAGATGTGCGGCAGATGGTGGGCCTGCTGCTGGGGCCCGCACAGCAGGCGCAGCAGGGGCAGCAGGGGCCGCAGGCACAGCAGGGGCCGCAGGCAGGCCGGAGATATGAGTGCTTTGGGTTTGCCTTTGATACAGTGGCCACCGGTTCGGCCACTGGAGCTGCGGCCTTGCTGCCCAAGGGCCCCACGGCGGCGCAGCGGCGCGACAACGCTGCCCACGACAAGCAGTCGGCAGGTGTGCGGAGGAGAGGGCTGGGGCGGGGATGACTCACCAGCCTGCTACAGCATGTATGTCCCTGCGAGTCGCCCTGAGCTTGTCTGCTCGAGATTTTCCGTGCAATCCTGTGCCCTCCTCACGCTATGCTTTCCACAGACGTGGGCGTGCGCTTGGAGGGTGTGGCGCTGAGCTGGCGCAGCGGGCAGGCCACGTATGTGCCCCTCAACCGGCGGGACGATTTGCTGGCAGAGCTGGCGCCGCTCTTCAGCTCTCCCCTGGTGGGTTGCAGCTTGCTGGGGAGTCATGAGGGCCACAGAGTGGGAGGATTTGCGGGCAGCACAGTTTGGCGCCCATCTCCGGCTCTCCCGTGATGAGCTGCAAGCAACTTGGAGCTTTCTGAGGAGGGCGAGCGGGTTGGACGAGCGGCGGTGGGGAACACTAGGTGCACTGCACCACCGAACGCAAGGCAGCACTCAGCTTTGGAAAGCACGTGCATGCAACCTCGAATGCCCTTGCCCTAAAGCGCAGCTGGAAAAGGCGACCTGGGACCTGAGGGGCCAGCTGGCGGCCGTGGCCCGTGCGCTGGGCCGCGCTGCGCTGGGCGTGCCGGGCGCTGATGTGCCAGGTGAGCTGTTGAATATGTCCTCCTTTGGCTAGTGGCTGCCCAGGGTGGGCGGTTGCTTGCACATGGTTGCATGGTTATTTCTCCCCTTTGAGGGCTGGCGATGTGCCACCTCGCAACTCCACCTCTTGCGCTTGCGTTCTTCCCGCTTGTGCAGCGGGCGCCCTGGCGCTGAGGGACCCCCTGGTCGATGTTCGAGTGGCTGCTTGGCTGTCCACCCCCGACGACAAGAGGCTCAAGGCAAGGCAGTTTTGCTCTGCTCACTGCTGCACTGAACAGCTGCCAAACTCCAACACCTGTTTGGGACAAACACAGAGCAGTGCACGGGTGAACGAGCAATGTGAGCGCTGTGGATTGTCTCATCTGCTACACCCCCTGTGCGGCTCACAATTGTTCCCCTGCCTGCAGGACGAGAACGCGTGCAGCGTGGGCGGGCGCCAGGAGCTCTTCACCCTCAGCAGCATGCTCAAGTGAGGCGGGGCTGGGTGGTGCAAGTGAGTGCGCTGGTTTGGATCAGTGCGAGGCATCTTTGGCAAACCTCAAGAAAGCAAACTAATCTTGGCATGCTGCTTCCGCCCTACAACCGCAGGTGCCAGGGCGGCGCATCGGTCTGGGCCGATGCCACGCAAGGCATGGCCAGCAGTGCGGTGGCGGTGGGGCAGCGGCGTGCGGATGCAGGGCGGGCAGCGGCGCAGGCTCGCAAGATGTGGCACCTGCTGCGAGCCCGCCTGCGCGGCGATGTGAGTGGCGCTTTCGGGTGCTGCTATGCTGTGCGATTTGCTGCGGTCAGGGTTTGTTTTGTGCAGGCACGCTGTCTGCTGTCTGAAGGTACCCTCGGAGGTGCCTGATGTGGGCCTCTGACTTTTCGCCTCTGTGTGCTGCATACTCATGCTGTTCTGCTGTGCTCATGCCATGCCTCCTGTGCCCGCTGTGCTGCAGGAGCTGCTGCCGCCGCTGTGGCGCACTGAGATGCCGCTGGTGCGAGTCATTGTTGACATGGAGGCGGCTGGATTAGCCATCNAACNGANGGCCATCCTGAACACAGGCAAGCCAGCCCTGGTTTTGAGTGGGCAGAGAGGCGATGCAGGAGAACGTGCGGGGCACAGGAAAGCTGCATGACTCTGACTTGGAACCATGGCCATAAGAACCATTATTGATCTGCAGAGGAGCCGCAGCTGCAGCAGCGCAAGAGCTGGAGCGCGGCGAGCTGCTGCATTTAAGGTCCATCAACCCACTGTTATCCATTGCTGGTCTTCATCCTGCACTGTCCTCCCTACCAACTTGCAGAGGAGCCGCAGCTGCAGCGGCGCATTCAGGAGCTGGAGTCGCTGGCGCACCAGGCCGCCGGCCGAGAGTTCAACCTGGGATCGCCACAGGAGGTAGGCTGGGGCGGCAGGGTGGGCATCAAATTTCTTGTTGGGGTTGGCAGGCAGTTGCCGGATGGGTTGTCTGCTCAATGCACAGTGTGCCGTGGCAGCTTACGCAAATCGCCAGTCCGCTTGGCCACCTACGTTGTGACCAGGGCAGCGGATTGGTCACTCTGTTAACCCATCAGCTATCTCCTTGTCGGTGCACTGCAGGTCAGCCACGTGCTGTTTGAGGTGCTGAGCATCCCGCCTCCCCCCAACGCCCGAGACCTCAAGGGCGGCGGCTTCTCCACAGGGCAGGAGGTGGGTGGGCATCTGTTCAGTTTGTGTACACGTGTTAGCAAGCTTCACGCAAGCCGGTATGTTGGGTGCATGCGCATTGCACAAAGCGCTACGTTGTGCAAGCACTGCTCGCATGTAAACAGTACTGGATTACAACACCCTGCAGGTCCTGCTGGAGCTGGCCACGGACGATGCTGTCACTGCCTCTCACTGCATACAACCGGTCCTTTCTATCGCGACAGGTCCTGCTGGAGCTGGCCAAGGAGCAGCCCATCGCYRGCATCATCTGGGYGCACCGCAWGCTGCGCACCCTGCTCAACAGGTGTGTAANNNTTAGGTTCAAGGATGCCATGGCATTATGCATCTGCACCCACAATGCCATGCATCATCTGGGGGCACCGCAAGCTGCGCACCCTGCTCAACAGGTGCGCGCCTTGCATGTCCGGGTTCACACTCGGGTTCCTGCAGGAGCATTGCAACACAGAGCGGGCCTAAGGGAGATGTGCGTGCGCCTGGCCTCCACTGCTCACAGCCACCTCAACACCCTCATTCCCCCTGCAGGTTTGTCCAGGGCTTCAAGATGCACCTGGTCCACGCGGAGGCGGTGACCTACCCTGGGGGGCTGCAGCTGAAGCGCATCCGCGGCTCCATCAACCAGACCTGCGCCGACACGGGTGGGTGGGCAGCAGATCTTTGCACTGCGACCTCATAAAATGGCTGCACAGCGTCGTTCAAGTGCGTCGGCGGCAGGCATTGAGTTGACCCGCCTGTCCCCTCCCTCCTTCCAGCCGGCCCCCTCAACCCACGCCCATGTCGTATTCTTTCTTTTCTTCCTTTCTCCCTCCTTCCCCCACAGGCCGGCTAGCCATGGATGAACCCAACCTGCAGTGCGTGCCCAAGCCACGGGCCTACAAGGTCCTACTCTCGCCTTCGGATGCGGCAGCTGCAGCGGTGGCAGCTTCAGAGGAGGATCAGGCCAGTGGGCACGCGCTGCGCACCGCCAACCTGCGCGCCGCGTTTGTGGCTCCGCCGGGCTGCGTGCTGCTGTCGGGTGCGTGGGTGTTGCTGCAGAGTGGGTGGGTTGGTGCAGTGGGTATTGTAGCGCTTCCTTGTGGTTACGGTCTGTGAACACCTGCATCCATGTCTCGTCAAGCAGCCCATTGCTTCCTTCTGCAAGCAGCGCTGCCTCACCATTCCTCATTCTGTGCTGACCCTGCAGCCGACTACCGCCAAATCGAATTCCGGCTGATGGCGCACTTCAGCGGCGATGAAGGCCTGTGCCGCATCTTTGGAGACTCTGCCGGCGCCGACCCATTTGTGCTGCTGGCGGCGCAGTGGCTGGGCATCCCGGCCAGCCAGGTGGGGGAGTGGCATGGCGGCTGCTGCTGGCACTTGCACCAAACGGCACAGCACACAAAGCGTAGCATTGTGCAGCTCATGTTGAGCTGCCATAGGTGCCCACACGCCTCACTCTGCCACCACTTTCTTCCCTCTTTTTCTTTCACAGGTCACCCAGCAGCAGCGGGACCACGCCAAGCAGCTGACGTACGGCCTGCTGTACGGCATGGGTGCCGCCAAGCTGGCGGATGAACTTGGATGTNGGCTGGAGGAGGCAAAGGAGGCGCAGGTGCGACCTGCCTGTTGATCATATAGCGTGTTTGGTAATTGGTCAAGCTGGCAGATGAGATGGGCTGTGGATTGGAGGAGGCCAAAGAGGCGCAGGTGCGACCTGCATCTTTATGTATGCTGTGTTGCTCTGATGAGCAATCGCTGGATGGCTTGATTGCAGCTGCGGCCCGGACAACTGCTGGGGCACAATTGGACATTCGCGTATGGTCCCAAGCGACACCCCAACACGTTCCATTATTTGGCGCGCTGTACTAATTACTCCAGTTTGCCACGTGCCCAACTGCAGGAGCGGTTCCGGCGCAGCCTGCCTGGCGTGGAGGCCTGGCAGGCTCGGGTGGTGCAGGAGTGCAAGCGGCAGGGCTATGTGGAGGTGCGCTGCTGGCAACTCTGTGGCGTTGGTGGCTGGAATGCTGCTCGTTGGGGCTGCAGGGGTGCACGCGCCAAGGCTACATAGAGAGGCGACTTTTTGTCTCATGTGGCAGCATTCTAGGGTGCAAGAGGGGGATTCAGAATGCCTGCGGCACAGCACAATGCTGCTGCTTCTCAACATTGCTCCTGCAGACCATCGCCGGGCGGCGGCGCTACCTGCCCGAAATCAACTCCAAGAGCGGCCAGAAGCGGGCGGCAGCAGAGCGCAAGGCCAAGAACACGGTGGCGCAGGTGTGCGCTGGGGGGTTGCTGGGCATGCTGGGCATGCTGTGCTTGCTGCGCGTTGGCTGGGTGTGCTGGGCATGTTGAGCTTGCGCCATCGCGAGTGCATGCATTGAGAGCCATAACAACCGCGCCCCTCACTGCCTTCGTATGCTATTGACGTCTCTGCAACCCAAGCATGATTCCTCAACACCATTCCCTCAATCCCCCTTTGCAGGGCTCCGCGGCTGATCTGGCCAAGGCGGCCATGATTGGCATCCACACGGCGCTGGCGGCGCAGCTGCCGCCCGGCTCTGCTCGGCTGGTGCTGCAAATTCACGATGAATTCCTGCTGGAGGTGGCAGGTGCGGCATGCTGGTGCAGGTATGAGTTGCATCCAGTCAGGTGGCGGCATTGCACCCTGTCCCAACCACTGCCTTGCTTGCCCCCCAGCTGCCAACGCACGAACCCCCACCCCACCCCTGCCCAACCGCACAGAGCCGCTGCTGCCGCGTGTGGCCTCCCTCGTCCGCGGCTGCATGGAGGGCGCCGCGGCCGAGGTGCGCCTGCGCGTGCCGCTGAGGGTGCGGCTGGCGGCGGGCCCCTCCTGGGGCCAGCTGGCGGAGCTCCAGCTGCCGCCCTCGCAGCACGGATGAACACGAAATGAAACCCAACCTGACAGCAAGGGACTGACATAGACAGCACGGTAGGACCGTCCCAATAACCCTCTTTGACTGATTCGTTTATTCGACTCGTTTGCACTCGCTTTTGGCTGCTGCTTCTGCTGACACGCTTGCTCCTCAGCTACTCTCAATTTCATTTGTCAAGCACAGTCACACCAGCAGCAGACACGGGGACACCGCTAGAAGTTGAGAGCGGCGCAGCATCACCATCCTGGTGCTGGGCAGGCAGGCAGGGGGCGGGCTGAATGCGTAACAACCTGAAGACAAAGCATGCCACCGCCGCCACCTCTCCTGCGGCCTCTCACGCACTGCCCCATCCCAATCTGCTCCGCGTTACAACAAGAGGGAAAAGGAGAAAAGAAGGAGGGCTAGTAAGGCAGAGGCTAGATAGCAGCGCTAGTTAGCAGGGGCGGCGGGGCCGGCGCGCGGGTGAGAGCGCGCACAGCTGCCGCTGCTTGATGAGATTCGATGCAATCGATCCAAGGCCAGCTGCTGGCGGCAGGTCCGGGGACGAAAGAATTGGGGCGTGGGGCAAAGAAAAGAATGGCGGTGCGCTAGGGGGGTTGGCGCCGCAGCGGCAGGAGGTTGAGGGGCTCGTTCGTTGGTTGTACGGCTGGGGGAGTGGCCGTGGGGGCAAGCAGAGGCTCTGAGGTAAAGGAAGGGAAAGAATTGGGGGGCTGCTGGTGAGCAAGCAAGCCGGGTGGAGAGAGAGGATGGAGGTGCAAGAGCTACTTTAGGCGTGTCTGCGCGCAGCGCAGTTGCAGCGCTGGCTGTTGCGGGCAAGGCAGGAAAGCAAAGGGCCCTCAATCGGCGGTGGGGTGGTGGGTTGGGTGGGTGGAGCAAGGCATGCATACTTATGGTATGGCGTACAGTTCGAGGGAGGTCACGCGTCGGCAGCGAGAGAAGGCGATAGCGTTGGGCGATAGCGCGGTAATGGGTGCGCTAGTGAGCGGGGGCCGGCTCCTGGTAAAATGGGCAGGGCCGGCGGGGTGGTGTACAGTTGGGCTGGYAAAAAAAAGGGCAGGGCAGGTGGGYGGGGYGAGGCGGTGGCGAATGAAAAATTAAAAACCCGGGACAACCCCAAACGTCAACGGGTGGGTGAGTGGGTGGGCAGCCGCAAAAGGGCGGCGCTGCCCGGAAGAATCAAAGGAGGTGGGAGAGGGCGGAGGAGAGAGGGCGCTAGGGCAGTGCTGCTGAAAAAACGCAGGAGGGCCATCAACGCCTGCTTATGCAAAAAAGGCACGGCTATGGCGAGGGAGCAACGCCCATGGCGGGGAAAGCGGTGGAAGGGGCAAAGGGCTGGAGGAAAGTGCGGTCCGTTGCGGTCGAGTAGAGTTGCGAGCGGGGGCGCTGGGTGCTCACAAGCGAGCAGAGCACTAAGTAAAGCGCGGGTGAGAGGGAAGCGGTCACAGCACGGGACACACGTGGATAAAACGGCTTTGGGCACAGCATTGCTGGGAGACGGGGACGCGGCTGGCAGAGTGTCAGGCCGAGGCAGCCAGCCAGTCCGGTACACAAAGGGGGCTGACAACGAGGGGTGGAGAAGAAGGGCAGACGGGGGCAAGAAATCGCGCTTCATGTGTTGCACGGTCTCAGGCGGCACACGAACGGGGCGCAGCTGGGCATGCGTAGGCTCGGAGGGGGGCCCAAGGCGGCCCCGCCTCCATTGGAGCTGCGGTCATGAGCTTGGGTTGAAAAGGATGGAGGTGAAAAGGTGGGTGGGGCTGGAAAAGGCGCTAGTATGGCCGGCAGACCACAAATGGGCTGGCCGGGGGGTGGGGTGACGGGTGGCAAAGCCAGGTACAGTCGTTGGGGGTGGGTCTTGTCATGCGGTAGGGTACAAGCCTGAGTTTCGTTGGGGCGGTTGGTTGACCAGTACAGCAGGTTGGCTGGCTGGGTTGTGCAGGGCTCGACATATGGGTGCCTGCAGCAAAGTGGGGAGGGCACGCACAGCAGCGGGTTGCTGCTGAATATGTGCAGCGAAGCAGCACACAGGCAGCTCCCTTGAGGCCCCTTGCAAACCCCCACAATCGCTGCTTACAGCAGTAGGCACCAGCTGGCGGGCAGCATACCGCACCTGACAAGCTATAGTCGCGCTCAGCGGTGCTCGGCGGGCTTGTGCGGGTGCGCCAGCGCCTGCAGCTCGCTGTCGTCTTGGAAGCTGCAAGGGCAAAGAGAGGAGGGTGCGATGACGAGGGAGGTTGCAGGAATGACTGGGACGGGGCCAAGCATAGGAGCAGCCTGCGCGGGCCTTGCCCACAAGTTGCCGGCCCTCTGGCAATAGGCACTGCAGGCACAGCACACAAACTCGCAAGAGAAACAGGGGAGAGCGGCCACCCAGCGCACCTGCCCTGACGGCGCATGCCGCCCGCCGCAGCTGCGGCTGCATCCAGCATGGGCTCATCGCCGCTGTGTGCCGCGCGGGCGGGCGCAAGGCTCTTGCGTGCGCGCTTGCGAGGAGAGGTTGCCATCTCAGCTGCCAGCTGGCTGGCCGCTGCTGCCGCCAGGCGCGCCACGGCAGCGGGCGGCNGCTGCGGCGGGCCNSCTGGGYAGGAGCCAGCAGGTCGGCAAACGAGGCCTCCCGGCGCCACTGCNATGGGGGAGGGGCGGGGGGNTCAGGYGGGYGAGGGAGGAGAGTGTGAAGCGGAAAGCGGCGGCAGCTGGTGGGGCGGGTGGCGGGACATGCACGTGCTGCAACCCCCGTGCAGTGTGCTGAAATGGCTTCACCCACAAAGCCGTGCGCTTGCAAAGCGCTTCCCAAGAAACAGGCGCTGTGCGGCTGAAACAAATCCTTCCCGCACCTGGAACGGCACGTTGGCGCTGCTCTGGGGGCTGGCCGCTCGGGTGGGCGCAGGCGCCTCGAGCATCCGCCCGGCCTCTGCTGCAGCCTTGGCCTTGGGCTTGGCAGGCGGAGCGGCAGCCACCACAGCAGGTGCCACAGCGGGCGCCACTGCAGGCGCAGCATGGCGCAGCGGGGCGGTGGCGGCCGGCGAAGCGGCCGGGGATGCAGGGGGTGCCATGGGAGTGATGCTGTTGCCCTTGAGGCGCACCGAGCCGGAGAGGCGGACGGAGCAGGGACGCATGGCTTGCAGCGCGCGAGGCGAGAGCGGCAGGAGCGGCGGGGAGGGCATGGTGATGGGAGCGCTCAAGATGCTGCAAAGGGCAGGCAGGGAAGGGGAAGCAGGGGGGTGGCAGGGATGAGTCGAGGCCATGGAAAGGGAGCTGCGGACCTTTGCTGGCACACCCAGCTTCTGCCGGTTTTCGAACTCCGAGCAACCTGAAACGGGCTAGCCGGGCTAGCAAGCGAGCGAGCAGGCGGGCAAGGGTGCACGCGCAGGCATAGCGCAGTCAGTGCAGCCAAGCTGGCTACACAGAATCAAGCAGCAATCCATGCCCCGTCCCCTATTGTTGCTCGCCTGCAGCGCGGGGTAGTCAGGGGGCTGGGCTCTGCCGAGCTGCCTCCCAGAGCCAGCCCGCCCAGGGCATGCGCCAGCGGGCTGCCAATGGGGCTGCCAAACTTGTAGGTGCCAGGGGAGGGTGTGCCTGGCTCCGCACCAGCCAGCGGGCAGCCCGCGTGCAGCCGCTGCGGCGTGCGTGCTGCGGCAGGCGGCAGCAGGTCCATCGGTGGCAGCCGCGGCGGCGAGGCTGGCAGGACAGCAGCCGCTGCTGCGGGTGCTGCCTCCAGCTGCTCGACGCAGCACAGCTCCATCTGCTGAGGCCCAGTGACATCCCCGCCGCTGCTGCCGCCGCCGGCAGCCTGTGCCGACGCACGCTGCTGCTGCGGCGGCGGCACTTGCTCGCCGCCGCTCTGGGGCTGGCAATCCACGCTGCCCTGCTGCAGGCGCTGCAAGCCGTTGGGGCGCTCCCGCCGCACCACGGGGGTGGCGACTGACTGGCTGTTGGGGCACTGCGGCGGTGCGTGAAGCGTCGCCATGGCGGGACTGTTCCACGACGGTAGGMGGCGCGAGCGGTGGAGCTGCCKGCGACTGGATGGCTCGTCTTGCGGCCTGCAGGGGCGGCAATGGACGCCGGTGACTGCTTGTGGCGGAGCGAAAGCGTGGGAGGGGGCGGRAGGGCTTGGGGAGGGCAGGGCGAGAAATGGCGGGYASSGCKCAAYGATRCTCCACCCGCCGAATCGGGCTCCAAAAGTCCGTTTGTGGTTGGAGCAAGGAATTCGCGGGCGGCAAGCGGCTGAATTGGCCGCGCGCGAGGCAAATGGGACCCAACCCCGCTCCCAGGCCCGSGCTCAGGCGTGCAAGCCCCTGCGAACTTACCGGGTGTATATGGGCAGTTGTTGGGCGGCCCGGCGGGGAGGAGCGAGTGCCTGTGAGAGCGCGAGCGAGGCGGCCGTAGCTGCAAGCCCCCTTCTAGGCAGCGCAGCAGCGCCTTCAATTGGCACGGAACTACGAAGCGCTGATCCGGTCCTGGCGTGCGCTTTTGCGGCCGCGCCGTGGCATGCGCGCCATGCAAAAGGTCCGTTGGTGCTGGCGGCGAATTGGGACTCGATCGGGCTTGCTGCATTGCTGATCAGTCCATTCCGCAGCTCGTTAGCCCGCCAGAAGCCCTCAACATGTCGGCGAAAATTGGCCAGCCCGGTGAGCGCCGCCATCGGCCCTCCAGCCAATCCCGATCTCATTGGGACAGCGGGCTAGGAATGTTGGCAGTGCGATCAGCTTTGCAGAGCAGTCCGCCGCCCTGATGGCATTCGACTTGGGGCCAACCCCAACCAGCTGCTGCTGCAGCCACAGCCCCATGCGTGCATCTATGTTGCCAACCTAAGGAAGCAGCCGCAGCTCACGCAGCCGCCGCTGCCGCCGCTGCCGCTACTGCCGCCGCCTGCTGAGCTGACTTGCTGCCGTCTTGCCTGCCTCTGCAGCTCCGGCGTTCACCGCCCAGGCTGTTGTGGACGGCGACTTCAAGAGCGTGTCTCTGGCTGACTACAAGGGCAAGGTAAGGCTGTGCCTCCCAGCCCGCAGGCTCGCTGCCGCGGCATGCCAATGCGACTCGCATGCACTCGTGCTTCATTTCTGGGATGTCTGCCACAATGCCGCATGGCTGCTGACAGCTCTCACCGCCTGAAATCCCTTATTTTTGCACAGCACGTGGTGCTGTTCTTTTACCCGCTGGATTGGACGTGAGTGGGGCAGCAGCAGCTGGGAGTTGGGCACTGGGCACGCACACGCACGCAGCGTGCGCCCCACCGTCACCATTGTCGCCGCCTTCTCCTGTGGCGCCCCTGCTGCATTCCCTGACCAGCGTTCTTTGCACCACATCGCTGCACCTTTGTCCTTTGGGCGGGCAGTGAGGTCATCGCCTTCTGCTGGTGCAGGCCAACTAGATTGCCTAACGAGCTAACTTGCACCATCCCCCCAATGCAGCTTTGTGTGCCCCACCGAGATCATCGCCTTCTCCGACCGCATCCAGGAGTTCAAGGCCCTGAACTGCGAGGCAAGGCTGGCATCGACATGCTTGATCTTCTTGAATGCGTGTGTTTGCTGGGTTGCAGGAGTTGGAGGTGCGGAACTGCAAGGACGTCTGGCGACTTGCGCATGTTTTTGTGCAGTGTGTCTCGCTCTCATGGCCGCCTTCCTGAGCCATTTAGCTGCCTATCCGCTCTGCTTTGCAGGTGCTGGGCGTTTCTGTCGACAGCGTGTTTTCGCACCTGGCCTGGATCCAAACGCCGCGCGCCAAGGGCGGCCTGGGCGGCCTCTCCTACCCGCTGCTGGCAGGTGAGGCTGCTGAGCTTCGCCTTGTGTGCTNGTCCCCTCGTAGACCTTATGTTGTCGCTGCATGCTCGTCGGCTGTGCCTGGCACACGTGGCATGCATGCGTTGGCAGCAGCAGCAGCAGCAGCAGCAGCAGCAGCAGCAGCAGCGTCCAATCGTCCAATCTATTGCATCCTTGCTTTGCAGACATCACCAAGTCGATTTCCAAGGATTACGAGGTGCTGATTGAGGAGGGCGAGAACGCGGGCGTCGCGCTGCGCGGCCTCTTCATCATGTGGGTGCAATTTACCTGGTTGCGCGGCCTTTTAATCGTGTGTGCGTGCTAATTGTTCATGGTAGTTTATGGTAGTTTGAGAACGTTGGAAGCATGCTGTGAATTGTTCCTGATGTATGCCCTTCTGCCTGGCCAATGTCCCTCATTCTGATCCTCTACTGTGCAGTGACCCCCAAGGGCAACCTGCGCCAGGAGCAAGTCAATCAGTGCAATGCCACTCCATCACTCACCCGTTGCCCTCTGGCTCTCTGCCTGCAGTGACCCCGAGGGCAACCTGCGCCAGAAGACCGTCAACGACCTGCCCGTGGGCCGCAGCGGTGCGTTGGGCGCCAGGCTGTGGACTTGTGCTCAGCGTCGCAGTGGGGACTCAGCTGCCTGTTTCTGTGCTGTGGTGGCTCTGGCACTGGGCTTGGCGCAGCCTGCTTGCCTACAACGTTGGCTTGCTGCCATGGGCAAGGCGCCGCGCACTTCACCGTTGCTAAGCGAGCGTACTTATCCAATGCTCTTCGTTCCCCGTGTGCAGTGGATGAGACCCTGTGCCTCATCAAGGCCCTCCAGTTGCTAGGCAGCTCGCTTACAAAGCTGTTTGCTGCTCATTTCCCTCGTGTTTGTTTCACTGTTCATTGCAGTGGACGAGACGCTGCGCCTCATCAAGGCCTTCCAGTTTGTGGCTGAGCACGGCGAGGTGCGGCAGCAAGGGGCCGGCTGTGCGGCAGGGCTGTGGGGTGGGTAAAAGTTGCTTGCCTGACGGAGGCACGGCAAGGTGCGCCAAGGGGGCGGTCTGCGCGGCATGAATGTGGGATGAGGCGCAGGCGTGATTTCCCAGCACGGCTTTGAATGAATGCGCAAGAGCTGTGTTGAATGCAACTGACCCAGGAAGGTCGTGGCAGGTCTGATCCACCCGTTCTGGCCCCCGCCGCCCTGCAGGTGTGCCCCGCCAACTGGCAGGAGGGCGCCGCGACCATCAAGCCAAACCCCAAGGAATCCCTTGAGTGAGCAGCTGTTTGGGTTGATGGGCAGGCCAGCGGCTGGCTGGCTGGCTGGCTGGGTCACCAGGGCAGCATGCATGCAGATGCAGGCTGTCGGCACCGTCTGCAAGTTGCAGCCGCGAATGGCTGCTTGATCATGACGTGCACTCGTCTGCCTGCTGTGGAGTGTAGTGAGCAATTTCTTGCTTGCCTTCCCACTTAATGTTGCAGGTACTTTGCCATGCAGCAGTGAGGCAGCAGCCGGCCAGCCAGCAGCAGTCTAGCGGCTGCAAGCAAGCGGCTGCCTACCGTCTGCTGGCGCTGGTTTCCAACATACCTGCTGCAGCTTTGCACCGTCTCACCAGCATTCTTTAGCACCCCTTTCATTCCTTCTAGCTTCTAGCACTGGTTGGCGTATCAGCAGGTGCTTCCTTACATGGACACACGTGTGCAAGGCATGTGATGTAAGGAAGCATGGCATGCACAGACAAGCAGGGCAGCGGAGGCAGGGCAGCGTCGCCGCAGCAAGGCACACATGGACAGGCGGCACGGGCAGTGCAAAAGAACAGGGGTGAGGCGCCGGGAGAGATGAGCTTAGGGGGATGAAGCATGAGGGGCTCAAAACAGGGCAAGGAGTAGTGTGGCCTGCGGTGCAGTGGACAGCCCCAGGGGAGCAGCGCAGTCCGGCAGCATGCATCTCGCATACCAAAGGCAGTTGGGGGCCAGTAATGCGTGGAACAGAACAGCAGGCTCGGGTTTTCGCGCAGGGACGGAAGGGCGCGGCGGGGAGGAGAATCAAAGGTGCATTAAAGATGCATTGCAGCCCGAAAGGGCATGGGCCCCCGGCATGATGGATTGGCTCGTGTGGTTGGTTRAGGTTTGGTGTGGCTGGGCASCCCKTCCCGCCGCAAGTGCTGGTGCTTCGTTTCTCGGGTGATACACTACAATATACGCGGCGGCAGCGGGCCATGCTGCTGCCAAGCTGTGCGGAGTGGCTGAGGCGGCTGGTGCGAGCTGTCAAGGTCAGCCGGCAGACGGCGCCGCCACGGGCGCAGCCACCGCCTCAACAGCTGCCGGCAGGCCGGAGGGCGCCGCTTACGGCCGGCAGGCCGGCACCATGTCGGCACATACGTCACCGCCATCCTCTTCTGGGTCATCTGCTGGCTCCTCTGTGACCTCCTCGTCCTCAGCGTCGCTCAGCAGGCGCGCTGCGCCGGAGAACGGGGTCATGCCCTGTGCAGGTGTGGTGGCAGCAGGCGAACGTGAAGGGTGGGTCTGGCATGTTTAGTGCAGCACATGGAGGCAGGGTGCTGTTCATTCATCACACGCATGCTCCTGGAAGGCACATCACACCGGTCCCCCAGCCCCCTTCCATGGCAGACCTTGCCGCCCCACCTGCGGCGTGACCGGCGCGGGTGCATCTCCGGAGCCCGAGGTCGCGATGGTGATGCTCTTCAGAGTGGCAGCCGCTGCATGGGCGGGCGCGAGAGGGCAGGCGGGTGCTGCGCAGCGTGAGCATAGAGGTCCACGCATGAACGGCAGCCGCTCCCACGGCGGGAATGTGCCCGCAGGCCAGCTTCCACCCAGCTGCCGCCCCACCTGCGGCGCCATGAGGACGCGCCCCTTGCAACCTCTTCTGCAATCACCCACCTGGCGAGGCGGGCGATTTGAGCAGGTCTGCCTCCAGCTTCAACGACTCGAGCTCCTCAAGCTCCTCAGGCAGCAGGCCGCAGGGCAGCAGCGCGGCGCACGAAGCGCTCTCGTGCAGCTCAAAGCTGGCCGAGGCCTGCGGGGCAGGGGGACGCAGGGATGGTGGGGAGGAACAGTTCAGGTCTTAGTGAGGGCATTTCGTGCAGGTGGGAGCGGCTGGCGGCAGCAGAGACAACATGCTTGGGAGGCGGCCGGGCGCAGTCAATGGCGGCAACAGCTGTTGTGGCACTGCGCCATGTCATTTTCTGCCCTTCCTTCAGTCTGCCTGCTTCACCGCCCTCGCACCTGCTTCAGCGACTCCAGCGATTCAAGGTAGCAGTCGTCCTCATCGTCCCAGCTGAGCATGGCGACTAGCAAGCCGTGGTGGGGATGTGGGCGGGGGCGTGAAGGTGCCTGCGAGGGGCGGCAAGGAGCAGCGCAAGGAGTGTGCGGTTAGCGGAGAGAATGACAGGCCACTTGCATGGCGATGCAGAGTGTGCGAACCCAATATCGCAAGGCTGACAGGCGGGGCAGCGATTGGGGCAGCTTCCCCAAGGAAGCCCGGCGAGCGCGGCGGCGGACGCCGCTGCCCCCAANCCGCCCCCGGCCGCCCTCGGCCGGCCCGCTGCGCACGGCAACCGCCTGTTGACGGTGTGCCGAGGCGAGGAGGGCTGCCGCTGGCCCGCCCCGGCGCCCTGCTCGCTAGGGCTCTCACCTGGCTTTGTGCAGAAGGAGCGCTTGGGACTGGCTGCCGCCTCGGCTGGACTGGGGAAAAGAGGGCGGGGAGGGCAGCACGCCCAGTCTTGTTGGACGCCTGGGGTGCATGGAGCCGACAGCTGTCGGTCTGACTGGCGCGCAGACCACAACGCCTGCCTTTTCTCACAGCTGCACAGGGCATGGGAGATGATGCCCAGGGCATAGCATAGGAGCTGCGGCAAACAGGGCCGGGAATCTGCCGCCGGCACCGCCACGGCTGCTCTGCGGATGGCGCTTGAAGAGGTCATCGTCGAGCCACCGGCTGTCGCCGTTGTATGTATTTATGAGCTGGCTGCTGTGCTCGATGCAGCCAGCAGCATCATGCATGCAGGCGTGTCGATGAATAATCGAATGATGTACACGAGTCAAGCACAGCGGTGGTCAGTCGGCCAGCCAACTTGAAGCGGTAAGCAGAACCGACGCTGCTGCCGCAAGATGTGGCAACCGCACATCCTCCTGCAGGAGCGCCCTGGCCGGTGGATAGCACCATTGACCTGATGCGGCTGCTGGCAGTTCACACGTTGCAAGCATGCACAGATGGTGCAGGGACCGCCGTAGGCCGCTGCCGACGTGCTGCCGCCTGCACAGCGGGCCAGCGGCAGCGGCGACGGCAGCAGGCGACCCTCGGCGGCGCTTGCCGGCATTTCCCTCCCGCTCACCGCTCATCCAACACCATGGCGGCCCTGGATCAGCAGGCGCTGCTTGCCAAGCTGCAGCAGCTGAACATCGCGCACGAGAACCATGCGCACGCGGCCGTGATGACCTGCGATGCCCAGGTGTGTTGCTGGCCAGGCCGATGGGCCGCTGCTCGCGGGACATGCGAGCGGGTTCTCCCTGCACCCGCGCTTGTTCCCAGCCGTGTGCGCTGCCCCAAGACCTGTGAGCTCAGTGGCGATCGTTGGTGGCAGCGCAGGGGCATGGCGACCAAGCTTGCTGCCGCCGCCGCCGCCCTCCTGCCGCCACCGCCTGCTCACAACTTGCTGCGCATTTGCCGCCTGCCTGCAGGCCCAGGCGCTGTCGGGAGTGGAGGGCGTGATCACCAAGAACCTGTTCCTCAAGGCACGCATCTGGTTGAGCAAGCTGTTGCTGTGCTGTTGGCTGGTGTGCATCAGGAGTGCCTTCTGTGCTGGCGGATGCTCAACTGCTGCAGATATCTATCGCTGACGTCCCTCTCAGTGCAAGGAGCCTGCGGCGATCTCACCCGCATTGCGTTTCATCTATTGCAGGACAAGAAGGGGCGGCTGTACATCATCACCGCGGCGGCAGACACAAAAGTGGACCTCAAACGTGCGGTACAGCTCATGGTGCCTTTGTGGAGCCAACCCATACCCCTTCGCAGCAGTTGCCTGTTCGTTGGCCTGTCTGCATTGTTGATTTCTTGGCTTGGCAGCAAGGTTACCATCTCTCACTCACAGCCTGCCATGCCATCACTTCCCTTGCAGTGATGTCTCTGCGGCTGGGGTGCGGCAAGGGCGGCGTGCGCCTGGCGCCGGATGACCTGCTCACAAGCGTGCTGCAGGTGGGTGGTGCCGGGGCAACTGACTGGTGTGATCATAGATACCGCTGCCCTTTGGGGCGCCCGACGACCTGCTTACAAGCGTGCTGCAGGTGGGTTCTGCAGTGATGCTAGCCAGATGCGGTGCAAAGCCACACACCAACATTGCTGCCCATGTGTGGATCGCCTCGTGCACCTCGCTGCCTGCCGCTTGCCTCTCAACCTGCCGCGGCTCACATGCCTTGTGGCAGGTGCCGCTGGGTAGGCTGACGCCGCTGACGGTGGCGCAGCCCAGTGCATTACTTAGCTCCTGCTTACCCCYCCCTCTACACACCACACAACCCACGCTGGCAGGTGCCGCTGGGTAGGCTGACGCCYCTGYCGGTGGCGCAGCCCAGRGCWMWYCTTAGCRCCNNCAT
>JADXDR010000046.1:177998-211816 GCA_025026875.1 Chlorella ohadii | reverse complement strand
CNSCTCNTYCANNCACKAKWCNWCCCWRGCWNGNGCKGSTNNGCKGCMMGNNASGCRGKRGSCMSTGYCNGRYGCSCAGCSCWMTYCCTAGGCCCCATTCTGATTTGCTCTGCATCCACAATCCACTTTGGCAGGTGCCACTGGGCAGCGTGACGCCGCTGGCGGTAGCGCAGCCCAGCGCAGCGGGCGTGGCGCTGCTGCTGGACGCGACCCTGAAGCAGCAGCCGCGCATCTGTGTGCACCCGTTGGACAACCGCACCACCACGGTGCTGAGCCCCGAGGGCCTGGAGGCGTTCCTCAGGTGGGGAGTTTGCCGGCATAATTTGCTCTATGGCCACAGGTTGAGGTCTGCCTGTGAACAACCGCACCACCACGGTGCTGAGACCTGAGGGCCTGGAGGCGTTCCTCAGAGGTGGGTCTGGTGCTGTGCGCTGTCGAACACCTGCATGTGGGATTGCTGTGGGGCTGGTGGCAGAAAAGCGCATCACTGCAGTGCTGAGCCCGGAGGGGCTGGGCACCTCATTGTTGCTGCCCTGCCACCTGCACGCAGGTCTCTGGGCCGCGAGCCGGTGTGGGTGGACCTTGAGGCGGAGCCGCAGATCAACAAGGACAACCCGCCCGACCTCAAGCCGGTGAGCTATTAGCTCCTGGCCTGCTAGCTTGCGGCTCAACTGTGGGCTGCTGCTGTGCAGTAGTCATGCACGGGGGCTGAAGGTGTTTTCTGAGCTGCTAATCCTGCTGCAGCCAGCCGCCCCTGCCTGCACTCCCCTCTCACGCTGACCAAACCTGCCCTTTCCTTCTTCATTCCTTACCAGATTGCGGACGCGGCGGCGGTGCTGGCCCCTGATGAGAAGGGCGCCGCAGCGGTTGCCAAGGGGGAGACCACCGTGCCCAAGCACACCAAGCTTGACGCCAAGGTGGAAGCAGCAATCGCGGCGGGCAAGGCGCCGGCGCCCATGCCGGCCGCCGCCAAGCCCGCAGCAGCGGCGGCCAAGCCGGCGGCAGCGGCAGCGGCGGGGCCGCGGGCGGCGCGTGAGCCTAAGGCAGATGATGTGCTGCGGGTCACTGAGGACTTGGTTTCCAAGGTGAGCAGTGAGAAGCAGCCGGCGGCTTCTCAATCTCTGCATTGAATCTCTGCATTGGAAGCACAGCCACAGATGTGGGTGCTCAGCTCGCCTGCTGCCTGCTGCTGCTGGCATCTTGCTCCTGCTCGTTAGGCTCGGTCCTTTGTGCTCTCTCCGTCTCTGCCCGCCCCACTGCTTGCACCCTCTTGCTGAGCCCCCACCACCCCTCCCCTCTTGCAGATCGCCACGACCCTGATGGGTGCCGAGGCAGCAGCGGCGGCCGACCCCGATAAGCTGCGGCAGCTCAAGGCGGATGTTGCAATGGAGCTGAATGCGCTGCGTAACGCGGCCTATGCCGGCGGCTTTACGGCGGCTAAGGGCGCCATGACGGCTGCTGCTTCCGGCCTGTTTGCGTGAGCGGCAGCTTGAATGTTTAGAGTGTGGGGCTCACCAGCATGCTCCTGCTTGGCCGTTGCAAAGCCATGCCATGACGGCTTGTAACAAGGTTGTCGTACATGCACACGGTTGCAAGGCTGAGGGACGCAGCCAGGTAGTGCAAGCGACACAGCGGCTCGTTGCTGCCATTTGCTGCGGTCAGAGGCTGCGCAGCTGCGCAGCACCCAACCCCGGCAGTCCGTGCACAGTGCGGCCGCCGCGCTGGAAGAACGTTGCGATGGCGGCAGCGGTGGAAGGGTCCAGGTCTGTCAGCGCCGCTATCTCTTCTGCCCGCCGCTGGCTGTGGGGTGGAGAGCAGGTGGGTGCAGGCCCGTTGGTTGTGGGTTAGAATCACGTGCAAAACCACCTTGAGCTAGTCAGCCTTGACATGTGGGTGCTGGACGCTTGCAGGTCCGCTTGCCCCCACCAGAACCACCTGCAGCTCACCTGATGTCTTGCAGCGAGCCCAGCATGCGCAGCATGGCGGCTTGGTGCATGGCATCCTCTGGAACGTCCGCCGGCAGGGGCAGGCCCAGCAGCGCTTGGGTGACGGCCTCGCCGCTCTCCACGGCCGCGGCTTGCTGGTGCAGGAGGGAGGCAGGCGGGCACCTGATGTTTGGTTGGGTGAGGACACAGATAGCGCAGGCAGCTGGTTTGCAATCTCTTGTCCAGCACCCACCTCTACAAACGCACCCATACACAGCCCACCTGCTGCCGCCAGGCCGCCACCTCTGCCTCTGCTGGGAGCAGCGCCGCGCTGAGCGCCAGCGCTCGCTCTGCAAAGTCGGCTCCTAGCGGCATGAAGACAAAGGTGACCTGGGCCTCCTCGCAGAGAGCACTGGGAAGGACGTGGGGGCACGATCAGTGCTGGTGTGGGCAGAGCAGGAGGCAACAGCATGGCAAGGCAGCTCCCCACGCTGCAGGCGGCGCTGTGTGTTGCCCTCGCCCACAGGCCCACCTGGCAGCGGCGGCCAACACTGCCGGGTCGGCGGCCAGGTTGTTGGGAACCAGCACAAACATGCTCTTGAAGCTGCCGGCTGCGCGGGCGGTGCGAGCGGCGGCGTCAACGGCCGCGCCGCGCCAGAGCAGGAAGGCTGCCGTCTGCCCTCCCCGCGTGATGATGAGGTCGGCGGCAGCGGCGGCGACGCGGCGCACCCGCAGGTCTGCAGCAGAGGCCAGGCGCTGCAGGGAGGGCTCGTTCACCGCCCCACAGTCGCAGGCGGCCTGCAGGGCGATCGCCACGCCCGCCATGGGAGCTGAGCAGCCACAGGACAGGCAGGGGGAGTGGGAGGAGGATGCAAATCAGGGCCCATGGTGGCAAGCGCCGCCGCAGCGCTGGCAGCGACATGGAGGCTCGTGTGAGCGTGCGCCTTATTCCTGCGCTCCTCTCTCGCCTGACCGGGCAGGGAGGCCCAGCAGCCGCCTCCAAGGGACGCCAGGGCCACACACCGGCTGGTCAGCCGAGAGCCATCCGGTCAAAGCGTTCAAACCTCGCAGGCGCAGCTAGGAGCAGCTCCAACTGGTGGGCCGAGTGAGCCCAAGCGCTCCAGCCCGGCCTTCAGCAGCCGCCGCGCCGCCGCCTGCCGCCCCAAGCGCCGCTTGCTGCGCCCACGCCGCTGCAGTGCTCCCCGCGATGGAGGACAGCGGCACCCTGCGCTGCAACGGCTGCTGGTCGGCGTGCGACAGCAGCCAGCCCAGTGTGGCCACTGCCTGCCAGCATCTCTACTGCCTGTCGTGCTGCCAGACCATCCTGGAGAGCGATGACCCCACGTGCCCGATCTGCAGCCAGGCAAGCGGCGCCAACCGCTCCTTTCCTGCCAGTGGCCCTTTGCCGCCATGCGCTGCCTGTTGCCGCCAAGCCATGCAGCTGGACCAGCCACCGCCACCAGACTGAGTCAGGTCTGCCCTGCCCCAACCTTTTCCCACCTGCCCCTGCCCCAACTGCTCTCTACCCGCAGCTAATCCAGAAGAGCAGCGTCAAGGCGGTTCATGTGCTGTCCTCCGCCGCCGACCTGCGGCTGGCAGTGGCGGGGCAGACGCCCAAGGTGGCGCTGGAGGTGGCCCACGCGGCCATCCAGTTCTGTGAGTTGGCAGGGGGCGGGGAAGCGGGCGGTGGCTTGAATTGAGTTGGGCAGCAAGGGGTGGACTCCCTGAGTGGCACAACTGCAAAAGGAACGTTCAGATTGCTTGCAATAATGCATCGCCCGTCTCCCACACTGCCCGGCCTCCATTCATGCGTGCAGACAACCGGCAGCAGGCCCTGTACGCTGAGTACGCGGCGCAGCAGGCGCAGCGCAAGATCGTGCGCACGCAGGAGCAGTGCCGCAAGAAGCTGCAGGCGTGTCGTGCTTGAGGAGCAGCAGATGGTTTGAAAAGATGCTAGAATGACTGCTGCAGCCTGCTGGTGACAGCCAGCTGTGTGGGTGCTGGCGATTTGTGCAGGCGCTTCTGATGACATACATGCCCCGCTGCAATCTACTGTTTCATTCTGCCTTGCAGGAGGTGCACAATGGCTACCTCGCAGCCAAGCGCAAGTACCAGGTGGGCTAATCCCGCTGTGTGTCTGCTTGCAGGCTGCACGCTCTGCAGCAAATGTACGCTGTGTGCCCACCCATCTCGCTTTCTTGGCCCCTGCTGACTCGTGGCTATGCAGGAGGTGCTGGGCCAGAAGCACGCTCTGCAAGAGGACAACAAGGTCAGCTAAATTGTGCTGCATGACAGCGGCGGCCGGTTTGGCGGAACCCGCGCCAGCAGCCTGCCATGCCACGCCCCCGTGCCTCCCCACCTTCCTGCCGTTTCGCCAGCATGGTTTGCAGCGACACTGGTTCATTGCCGCGCCACCCTGAAATGTGCTCTCATCCCCTGCAGGAGCTGCAAGACAAGTACAACCAGAAGGCCATGTGGGTGCTGGCTGGCTCGGGAGGTTTTTACTGCCTTGCTTGGTCAGCAGCCTCTCTGCACCCTGCACAGCATAAACACTTGCTAAATGGCCTTGCCATTGCTGTACCTGCATGGGCACCACCTGTTCACAAAGCGTGTTGCTTGCTGCCCTCAACCCAGGACACTCCCTCATGTTGGTCTCCCCTGCTCCCCTCACCTATGCGTCATATCGCAGGCAGGACAAGAAGCTGAAGGAGGGCTTTGCGCGGCTGCAGCAGGAGAACGAGGCGCTTCGGGCGCAGCTGGCGCAGCTGGCGGGGCGCGGCGTGCCCGTCAGCCTGCCGCCCGCGCTGGGAGGCCTGCAGGGCATGGGCGGCCCCAGCGGCAGGGGCCTGACCAGCCGTATGGGTGTGCTGGGCATGGAGGCGGAGGCTGGGCTGGGCGGCGGCGGGCGCCCCGGCACCGCTCTTGCCGCCAGGTGGGTTTGCGGCTATGTTTGGGGACGCGTGGCTGGGTGCACATGCCAGCTCAGGGATGCATTTCTGCCTTGGATGAGGATGTCCCAGTTTGTGCGGGCATGCATGCTGTTGTGCTGTGACTGATGAACTTGTCCTCTGGCTCTCTACAGGAACCCGCCGCCCGACCCCTCGCCCCTGTCCTCTGTACGCCTGGGGCCTGGCGGCGAGTTTGGTGTGACCGACGGCGGCGGCGGCGGCTACGGCTACGACACGCCTGCCAACCAGCCGGCGGCGGCCCTGCGCCACATGCACAGCGGCGGCAGCGGCGGGCTGGGGGGCAACGCCCGGGCGGYGCGCCACTTGAGCGGCGGCGGCATGGGTGCAGGCATGGCTGCTGGCGGCCTGCTGGCGGCGCAGCTGGGCATGGGTGGCGGTGGCATCAGCGGCGGCAGCATGGGCGCCCGCCAGGCCATGCAGAATGACAGGCGGCAGTCCATGGGGCTGCCGGGATCTGGAGGCTTCCAGTGCGCACGTGAGTGGCAAAGGCAGGCTGGGGCAGGAGGGGGATGTGCAATGCAGGAGGGGCTGGAAGGGTTGCTGGTCAGCATGCTGAGCTGGCTGCTACAGCTACACTACATTAGCCCGCCGACCAACATTTGGCTTCCTTCGCCATTGCCCTGCAGCCGGCACCAGCCTGTGAGGACAAACTTTACAAGGGGGCCGCTGGGGCGCGGCAGGCAGCAGTGCAGCGAGCAACACTTGGTTAGCGGGGGCCGTGGCGGCAGCACAAAACTGAGTCAATGAAAGAACTGAGATGCAGCAATGCATTGAGAAAAGAAGTTATTCACAATGTATGTTTATGTAAGTACGGATGGATGTACCAGAGTTATGGCTGGTTGTGTTCGACATCTGCAAGCTCCATGGCTGCAACTTGGAGGTACTTGTCTGCGCCTCTGCGCTGCCGCCCCGACAGCGCAACCGCCAGCTGTGCTAGCGAGGTCAGCAGCCAGCCGGCCGCCAGCACTACACATGCTACAATGTAGACAGCCTGTGCTCCGTGGCGGTGGTACACAAGCCCTCCCACGATGCTGCCTGTATCGCAGGAATGCYGGTGTGGGGGCAGTGGTATGAGTGTCATGGCGAGCAGCAGGCGTTAACTCAGGCTGGTTTTTGCAGCCTTTTGCTGCACTCATTGCCTCTACCTCATGCATGTCAGCTGTGGAGTGGCAAACGGTCCCTTACCTATTCCCACTCCAAACCCAAAGTACACGCCTGCAGCCATAAAGTGCAGTGGACCGGGGGAATGAGCAGGGCGGCACTTGAGCAACACAGCAGGATTGCCAAACTTGTAAGGCGGCGGCAAGGCTAGCCTGATTCCAGTTGCTCTTCATGCCCACGGCGGTGCGAACCACATCCCTGACGCCTGCGCATAGCCACTGCTTGCTTGCCTTGGAACAGGCCTTGGCTGGTGGCCTCCAGCCCGGGAGGGGCAAGATGAGCACAGTAGGCGCATCCTCCTCCCCAGGCAAGTGCGAACGTGAAGCCGTGCAGCACCTCGGCGGGCAACACCTGCGGGGCGTGCTTGGGTGTGGGTGAGGCACACTCCACCAGCAGGACAAGGCAGCTCGCGCCTGTGCTGCCCAGCTAGCACCACGGCAATGCTTCTACCAGCTAAGCCTGCTGCTGTGCGTGGCAAAAGACGGGATAACCAAGGGCTCACCAGCCAGGGGGTGGGGGCGTACGCCAGGCAGGCGTACCAGCCCATGCGCACGAGGAAGGCCAGAAAGACCAGGTGCATGCAGCGCTTGATGCCGATCGCCATAATGGCTGGGAGGAAGTAGAACACAAGCGATTCTGCCGCGCACGTCACGCTCAGGCTGAGCCCCATCAGCGTTTCGGAGCCGCCTGCAGCAGCAGTTGGCGATTGGGTGGGCACGTGATGGGCGTGGGGTGGGCAGTGGCTCTGTGCAAAGTGCACTTTGGTGCAGGCATGGCACGGTACGGCACAGCACAGCATGACCGACGGACAGGCACCGGCTGGTTGATAAATCAGGTGGGCACTGCACTGCATTTTGGGCCCGCACCTAGCTGGTCCAGAAACAGAAACAAGTAGCTCTCGATGTTGCCTGCAGCAAACATTACTTTCAGGTCAGCCAGGGCATGCCTGCTGCACAGCACGTGGCAGGCTGCAGGGCACAAGCTGTTCGGACAGCTGCGAATCGCCATAGCCCTCGACATATGGCACACGCACACGCACAATGCAATGCTTTGCCCCTGTGCAATCCACCCTCAGCGCACCTACTCCAAAGCCCATGGTCAGCGCTTGCACAAAGAAGATGGCCGCTTCCGGGTTGCTCAGCAGCTGGGCCACCCCCGCCCAGAAGCGCACTTTGGGCTGGCTGGCAGGCGGCAGCTGCTCCGCCGCATCCCGCTGCGCCGCCTCGCTGCTGCCACCGCTGCCGCCGCCGCTATATGTAGCTGCCTCAGGTTCCCCGCTCACGCTAAGCTTGCTGCGGGACAGAAGCGCTTGGGCCTCTGTGGCGCTATCAAAGCGTGCCACCGGGCCCTTGCCGCCTTCCGCCGACACGCTGGCGGCGCCGTCGTCTGCTGCACTGCCAGGGCTGCCGCCTTCTGAAGAGCTGTCGTGCCGCCCCGCCTGCCGGTCGAGCTTGGCATGCAGCGGGCCGAAAGGCAGGCGGGCGGTGGGSACCGCCGCTAKAACCGCCAGCACAGCATGCCCGGCAAAGGCTGCCCAYATGCCAGMGTGGCTGAMGGCTGCCCCTGCAAGTGCGGAGCAAATGCCCCAGCCGATGGCACCCCACAGCCGCTGCTTGCCATAGTCCGCCTGCTGCGCGCAAGCAGCCATGACGGCTGCAAGGCAAGAGTGCGGGAGGAGCAAAGGGTACGGTTGAGGGTTCTGGACCCAACGCACTAGAAGCAGGCTGCGCTGCAGGCACGTTGAGCGTATGCGCACTCGAAATGCTGTGCATGCTGCATCTGGTTGCTGTCCAGTTGTGGTGGCACCCACCTGCATCGACGATGATGGTCACAGGTGCTGCAAAGCCCTCCATGCCGACCACTAGAGCCAGCAGGGGCCCAAAGCCGAGGCGCGCCACCCCCGAAATGGACAGCCGCAGCAGCAGCGAGGCTGCAAAAGTGAGCAGCAGGATGGCGCGGTGCCGTCGCGACTTGTCCGCTGCGCCGCTCCACAGCGAGCCGGCTGGGAAGCTGACCTGGCGCAGAGGTGAGGGAGGGTGGAGGGTCGGGAGGGTCAGGAGGGTCTGGAGGGGGCCAGGTCTGTGCGGGTCGTGAGGGGGTGAGGGACAGGGTGGAAGCAGGCTCAGCAGCCAGGCTTCAAAGGGCTGCTTCGCAGAACACGGCAAGACAGCAAGGCTGGCCCACCATCTGCAAACCCGCGAGTAGCGGCATGCCAGCCAGCTGCACTGCATCCCTGCAAAGCTCGTTCAGCGCGGCGCACCAGCGGGCGCAGGCAGCCGATGATGCCAATCTGCTTGGCGCTGTAGCCCAGGCGGCGGAAGAAGAGGTTGAGGAAGGGGAAGAGGCAGGACAGGGCGGAGAAGTACAGCAAGTACCAGGCCTGCGGGGAGAGTGAGTGAAGGGCAGCAACGACTTCAAGTGCAGGCAGCAGCAGCAGACCTGCAGAAGCAATGCGCAAGCAAGCAAGTCGGGGCGGCAGAGCAAAGCTGCCGAGCGGCGGCGGCGGCGGCGGCGGCGGCGGCGGCAGCGGCAGCAGCGGCGGCGGCCGGCAGCGCCATCCAGGCCAGCCAGCCGGCGGCTCGCCTTGGCCACCGTCATGTCATTCATCTGGTGGCCCATGCTCGTTGCTCCCGGCTGGCCAGAGGCCCACAGTTAGCGGAACAGGGTTTGCATGGCCAATTGCCGCGTGTTCAGGGCCCGTGTTGACTGTTGGCAGTTTTTTTTGAGTCGTTTTAACATATCTGGCTGACACGGGGGCCTCCCTGGCTGGCCACGGGCATCTGCATGGGCGGCCTTTGGCAAGTTTGGGCCGTTTGGCTGCAGCGATCGCGTTGTTCATCTGCCAGCGATCCACTGTGCTCGATCCACGCCCCCCAGCCAACCCCCGCGCCAACTTCAAGTTGGTTCGCCAAGGTGCGTCTGCTGCGCCATCGCCGACACTGTGGGCCTCGCCGCATAGCACCCATTTCATCGAACGCCGCCATTGCCCCTGCAAGCTGCCCGACGACTCGTTTGTCTGCCGTTCTCCCGCTGCAGTGCCCCCGTAGCCCCGCCAGCCATGGCCGACACCAGCAGCGACGACGAGGTGCCGCTTGCGCAGCGCCTGGCGGGCGGCGGCATCCTGCTGGCCAGCGGCGGCGGCGGCGCCCAGCGGCCCGCGCCGGCGGTCAGCAGCGGCAGCGACAGCGACATCCCCAGCTGGCTGCAGGCCAAGGGCAAGGGCAACCAGGTCATTGTGCTGGAGAGCAGCGACGATGACGACGCAGTCATCTCCCCCGCCAAGCCAGCCCAGGCCTCGCAGCCCGCCGCCCAGCCAGCAGGCAACCGCGACACGCAACCGGCGGCAGGCGCACAGCAGGCGGCGGCCGCGCCGTCGCCCAAGCCACGCAGTGCAGCCAAGCCGCGGGCCACTCCGGGGCGTGGACGCACAGCTGTGGCAGCAGCGGCAGTGGCGGCAGCGCCGGCAGGGCCTGAGGATGAGGCGGGGCCACCCGGCACTCAGCCGCTCAGCACGCAGGCAACCGCCACCCAGGCGACCGGCACGCAAGCCACGCAAGCCACGGGCGGCGGCACGGCGCAGAAGCGGGCCGGTGCAGCGGGCCTGCCGCATGCCGCCACCAGCAGCATGCCGGTGGTGCTGCCCGACAAGCTGCCGCAGATCAAAATGCTGGTTGAGCTGGAGTGCAGCGCAGGTGGGAGYGGKMGSTGCTGCTGCTNGCRGCTGCTGCTGCTGCTGNNGCTGCTGCTGGCCGCTGCCCGTCAGGTGGTCGTGCTTGCAACCTGTGGTTGCAAATGATGCACGCTGTGCTTCCTATGCAGCCGACCCGCCCTGCTGTTGCGCTTTGTCGTCATTGCTCCCTTTGCTGCTTGCAGACGATGCGCACGGCGTGGCAGACCTGAGCGGCGACTCTAGCTATCGGCTGCTCATGCTGAGACTGCTTTTGAAAATACTGTTTCCACCCTGCCTCTGCTCTAGCAGACGATGCGCACGGCGTGACCGATCTGAGTGGCGATTCGGGGGCCATCGGCCGCCTGATCATGGGAGGCACCAAGGACGAGCCGCAGATGCAAGTGGACTTGAAAGGTGCGGCCTCGGTTTGGCGCCTTGCTGTGATCTTGCAACTCAACCTGAAGTGCTGGCTTCGCCATGTGGCGGCGTGAGTGTCGGCTGCATGTGCTCATGCTGCTTGCTGTGTGCACTACTGGGATCTCTGTCGACAAGTGGTTGTTGAGTAACAAGCCGCACTGCTACGCAAACTCTTTAAGATCGATTGAAGAGCCTCTGTTCCCCTGTGCAGGCGTGCTGTACAACACGACCATCGTGCCGTGCGCCGCCAGCCTGGCAATCGTCAACATGGGGCAGGCGGAGGCGAAAGTGGAGGCGCTGTTCTCCGAGTTTGTGCAGCTGCGGTGCGCTGTGGGGTGGTGTGCTGTGCTGCTGCGCTGCGGCTGCTGTTGGTGTGGTTAGCGAGGCGCTCCTCGGCGAGTTTGTGCAGCTGCGGTGCGCTGCACTGTGCTGTGCTGTGCCGCCTGCGCTGCGGCTGCTGTGCCGTGATGAGTGAAGCACCATTCAGCGAGTTTGTGCAGCTGCGGTGCGCTGCGCTGTGCTGTGCGGTGCTGCCTGCCTGCTCTGCGCTGTGCAGTGGCGTGCTGTGCCGCTGTGCTGCATAGACGGAGGCAAACTGCAGGCGCTGCTGGTGGAGCTGCAGTGCCCTGCCATGCCTGTCCTGCCGTGCCTCCCTGTTGTGCCATCCTTCCACTGCTTTGCTGCCCCCTCAGCCCTGTGCAGGGAGGACACGCGCTTTTCCTTCGTCGACACATACCCCACGCTCACCTCGTTTTTTCTCGTCAATGCCACAATCTCTGTGCAGGGAGGACACGCGCTTCTCATTCGTTGACACAGACCTGGGCGGGCTGGTGGGAGCCGACGACGATGAAATCTATGCCGGCCAGGAGGAAGGAGGCACGGAGGGCGGCGGCGGCGCGGCCAAGAAAGGTGCGGCGCTCGCGCTTGATGCAGGGCAGCTGTTTGGTTGCTGGGTGGTTGGCTGCAGGTGTGCGCCAGCTGTGAAGAGCTTGCGCAGCTGCAGGGCGTACAGAGGTTGTGAGGTGGGCATGAGGCCAGCGGTTTTCGGTCTGGGATCGCTCCGATGACCAGCAGTGAGCTGTAGGCAGCTGCCACAGTGCTCCTCTTGACGCCACCCGCCCACCTGCTGCTGCTGCTGCGATGCAGGGCGCGGCAAGGCGGCGGCAGGCGGCGGCGGCAAGGCGGCTGCGGGCGGCAAGGTGGCGCCTCGCAAGCGCGCGGCACCAAAGGCCAAGGGCGGCGTGAAGAAGCCGGCAGCCAAGCCCAAACCGAAAGCCAAGCCCAAACCCAAGGCGCCAGCCAAGAAGAAATGAGCGGCTGTATCTATGCTGCGCGGTGCTGGTATATGGTTGTCGCTGTTGCGCTGCTGACATGTTGTACAGTCCCTTGGCTCGCGCTGACTTGACCTGTTGACCTGACGGTTTATTACAGCTGTATTGCAAACACTGAAAGGCAGTTCTAACAGGTTGAAACAAGTTGAGAGCAGAGCAGAAGGGGTGGAAGATGTCACAAGGCCAGGTGGCTGCTGCGACTCTGCTGGGATTAGCCGGTCGCTGCTGAGGGCTGGTCAGTTGGGGCAGCCGGCGTCATGAAGCACCTGGCTGCGAGCTGGGCTGCGGGACGAAACGGACTCTCACGCGACAAATGTCGGTAACAGCGGCGAGCCGCAGCGGCGGCCGCGGCGCCGCCCAGCTACAGCAGCAGGTGCAGCAGGTACAGCAGCAGCACGAGGTTGACTGCCAAGATTGGAATAACGTATTTGGCGTATCAGAGGACCTCCGCCCAGACGCAGGCGAGCGAACAGCCCGGGCTCTCCGCCTCCCGCGCCAGCAGGCCCGCCTCTACATCCTCCTTGCGATCCATGGATGGCGCAGAGAGTGCTGAAGCGTTTTAGGGGCTCCAGAGAAGGGCGGGCGGCKGCGGCAGGCKCGCTGCCGCKTGCTGGGCCGTTGCTGAGCTTAGTCTCCTTTTGAGCTGCGGTGGCGGTGGMGGTGSTTGGTGATTTGGGCTGGGGAGGCGGTCTGGCGACCGTGTAATTGGACGTCTGGATGGTGTCAGGGGGCAGAGGTGGTGGCGGGGGGGCTGGCGGGCCATAGCGGCGCAAGGGTTGGGTGGCGGGAGGTGCGTGTGGGGGCTTGGCGGCGCGCGCGCACGCGTGGCGCTGGGCCAGGGCGCTTGGGTTTTTTGGCGTCAGCATTGGAGGTGTGTGGCCGGGGCACACGTCTGACAAACACATGCACTGCTGCAGCCATCCTGTCAGCAAACCCAACCGTCCGGTGCTGCCAGCGATGGAGGCGGCGGAGAGGCAGCCAGTGGGGGCGCAGCGAGTGGCGGCCCCAAATTTTGGGCTCCCTTTAAAGGGAGCCCCGCCACCGAGTCCTGCATCCATTTCCATTCTATTTTGGGTTCACATTCTTGCAGCAATGGTTCCTCTCAACGGCTTGGCCTTACATCTGGGCATCATGACCACTATTAGCAGCGCAGGCTTTACATGTAGTCAAGTTCAGACTGGCTTGCATATGCATGCTCACAAACTCGCCGCCGGCGCCGCATGCTGCTGCTGCTGCTGCTGCGTCTGCTGCGCTTGCAGCACCTCGCCGCTGGCGCTAAACCAGGGACCGCCATGCTGCACCCAGGCGCGCATGAGGTGGTGTGCGATGGCAAACGGGGGGGGCACGAAGAACCCTAAGGCGCTGGTCGCCGGGCTGCTGCTGCTGAGCGGCTTGAGGTAAGGGCTGTCTGGCGATTCGCTCTCCCGCACCGCTTGCGCCACCTCTGCAGCAGGCATGGGCGCAATGGAGGTAAGCGCACATGCGCGGGCACCCAGCAATTCAGCTGGAAATATTGAGAGCTGCTGCACAAGAGCAAGCCTAAGATCAACCAAATTGTGCAGCTGCCAGTGCCAAGGCCGCCACGCAACGATAAGGCCGCCACGCAACGCGCGTCCATGAAACAGCACATCAGCGCACACGCCCGTATCTCATGCAAGCCCAATCAGCCATGCCTTGCTTGCTCAAGGCACTCAGCAAACAAAAGTAGATTTTTCCACTATCGTGCTTCACATTATCTGTGGGCTCAACTGCAGTGACGTTGTTGCTCGGCCAACAGTGCGAAGCGCAGGCTGCTGCCCTCGCATTCCCCCCAAAACTGCCGCAATCCAGGCTGGCACCCCAGCATAGCAGCACTGCTGGCAGATCGCTGCGGATGCTACATGGCACTACACAAGCAGGCAAACAATAGCAAGGCTGACGCTCCCAGCGCTAGATTTGGGTAGAGTACAGGGGAGGAGGCACACCGCGGGCCAGGAGGAAGAAATTTGGCAAGTAGTTAACATGGTCGCTCGGTCAGGAGGGGGGAAGGGGTGGGGGTCGCAAGGGCAGGGATGAAATGACGGTGGATGGATAGACAGGGGGACGGCTAACGGGGAAGAATCGGATCGAGAGGAGGCAAGCGGTGCCGCCGCAGCGTGCGGCGTGCAGCGCAGCCGGGGGACGAATAGGCTCAATCTAGCACCGGAGGCGGTAAAGGTCACTTGTACGGCTGGAGTCAGCGATAGAGGGGTGGCACGGCTCAAAATGGCGGCGGCGGCGCGCGCAATGTGCAGGGGGCGCGGCGGCCGCGGCGGGGTGGGGAGGCGAGTGCGCCGTTCCGTGCCGCAAAGAATTGCGGTTCATGTGCGGGTGCATAGCAGCGGTGCTGCTCACTGCACCGCCAGCGTTGGGCGCTGCTCACTGCACCGCAAGTAGCACGTCCTTCAAGTCGTCAAGAGAGTCAGTTGGCAGGACGGCGATGCGAGCCGTGTCGACGGCAGCTGCCGGCTGCTGCTCAGCTGGCACCGGCGGCAGGCTATCGCTGCCCATGAACACTTCCTGCAGTGGTGGGGAATCGAGTAATTGTGTGGCGGTTAGCACGGAGGGCCCAAAGGGTTGGCCAATGGTCAGGGCAGGGACGGTGCAAGGGTGCGAGAGCCAGCGCGCAAGGAGCGAGCAGCCGGCCCTGCGGCGGCGGCTCCAGCGGCGCACCTGCAGCTCTGACTCGTCGTCAAAGACGTGCATCAGAGCGTCCAGGACGCTGTCTGCGGGGCGCAAGGAGGGGCAGCATGAGGACAAGTGAGGCTCGGGCGTGGCTGAGGCCGACTGGCAGCTGCCGGCGGCGGCGCAGCGGCGGGAGCGGCCGGCGAGGCCCGGCCGCTTTCGCGCGGCCCTTCTCGCAGCTGCCCGCGCCCGACGACACCTCGGCGGACGTCTCCCAGGCCCTGCAAGCGCACCGTGCGCGGCCATGGCGTGGTGGGTCATTAGGGCGGCGGCTGCTCTTGCGGTTTGTTGTTTGCAGGGGCGCGGGGGTCTCGGGAGACAGGCGAGGCTTGAAAATGGGGAATGGGAATGCCGCCGAGGGCGGGCGGTTGCCTTAAGATGTCACGGTTTGGTAATCGGTCAGCAGGGGATGCCGAGAGAGATGTGGCGCCTTCCCCGAAGGCCACCCCATGCCCAGCTCTTGGGGTGTAATTACATCCCCGTCATCAGGCAGCTACTCAAGGTGAATACGGGCAGAGAATGAAAGGTGGCAGGGGGGGAGGCCGGAAGAATGCGTGAATGGGCGCACCGCTCTGCGGCATGCCAACTGGCCGGCAGAGGGCGGGCGGGTGCAGTGCAAGGGACAAACGCAATAAGAAAGGGGGCGGCGTGGGCTGCTGCACTGCCGGCATGCTGTATGCTGTGGTTGGGGGTGAGCTCCGGGCAGCTGCCCATGCCGTGCAATGCCTGGCTGGACAGGTGACTGCTCACCAGCAGCAGCAGGCCGCCAGCTGTCCAGCAGACGCCACCCCAGGCAGGCAGCGTCTGCTGCTGCAGCTCAGAAGCTGGGGGGCACCCAGGCCTCGATCTTGTCCACCTTGTCGAAGCCGGCGCCGCTCGAGTGGATGCCGCACGAGTCGCCGTCGTGCGTGTACTGCGGGGGTGGGAGTTGGGGAGCGAGGCAGGGTGTCGTGAGCAGGGCGTTATGGGAAGACAGCAGGGCAGGAAGACAGCAGGGCATGGCCGCAGCAACAAAGCCTGAGTGGTCTGGCACCTCGGCAAGGCAGGTGCAGCACAGAGAGGCACACAGCAATGCGTGGCACTTAGATCTGCACAGCACAGCGCGGCGCAGCGGGTGCAGCGCACCTGCTCCGCGTACTCTCCCGACCGCCGGCGGCCGCCCTTGTTGTCGAACACGCGGAACCAGGCGTAGAAGCCGCTGCAAGCAGGATGAGGATGCACGCAGGAAACGAGGGTGAGCAAGGATGCACAAAGGGGAGACAGACTGGTTGCAAAAACACGCGGGACCAGGCGTAGAAGCCGCTGCAGTTATGAATCGAGAGTGTAAATGATCAATAGCAGGCGTGCCAGGGTTTGCTTGATCGCAATCATGCCGGAAGGGCACAACCAACATTCCGGCCCGCTGCAGAGCCGTACAAATGGCCATGGGTTGGCGCTGTGGCTCAGCCGCAGCACACAGCAACAGTGGGTGCAACAGGCCTGGTGCAGCCAGAGTACAGGTAGCCCGCCTCGTCCAGCAGCTCGAGCACTGAACCAGCCACAGCCAAAACCAGGTGAAGCAGCCAGGCGGGCGGGTGGCAGTAAGGCTCACCCCTTCAGGCCGACCAGGCAGGTGTAGCCCGCCTCGTCCAGCAGCTCGAGCGCATCGATCGAGTAGGTGGTGCCGTTAGAGCAGCCCACGATGATGGGGGTGTCCTTGTTGGGGATCTTCTTCTGGACCTGCGGCATTGGCACAGGCAAGGAGTTGGAACAGAGAGCAAGCGGTTGATACCAGTTGTAGCGCTGAGGCGCAGCTAACGGCAATGGCATGTTGGAGCAGCCTACGACAACCGAGGCACGGGCACCCGGGCAATGAAGTCCAGGTTGGGCCCCTTCACCACCCGTGCTTGAGTCGAACGAACAGTTGCAGTCCCCAGAAACAACACAGCAAAAAGCACCATGCCCACCTGGGCGATGAAGTCCAGGTTGTCCTCCTTAACGACCTCCTTCTTGCGCGTCTCCGCGTTGTACTTCCAGGAAGAGTTGATCAGCGGCACGTTGATGCAGCCGCGCCACTTGCCCACCTGCAGGCAAGTCATGGGAAGCACAAGGCATGCGTATGATTGGCAATCAGCTGTTGATCAGCAGCACGTTGATGCAGCCGCGCCACTTGCCCACCTGCATGCCAGGAGAAGGGCAGCAGAAGGCATGCAGCAGTGAGGAAGAGCTGTTGATCAGCAGCACGTTGATGCAGGCGCGCAACCAGGGCACACCTGCAGCCGAATGCAGTGCGGTCAGGGGGGCGCTAGTCGGGGCGGTGAGGCGCAGATGCAGATGCAGGCGTGCTGTCGCGTAGTGCGCTGCGCTGCGCTGCGCTGGCGCAGACGTTTGCACACCGCATCGTTCCCGTGCTCCAACCCCAAGCGGCAACAGCTGCTCACCTCCTCCAGCTCCAGCGTCGGCCGCACATCCAGGTACTTGTAGCCGGCCTTCTCAATCAGGCACTGCAGGGATCATGCGATAGATGAGCATGTTGAAAACTGCACGCAGGCGGGCGAGCTGGTGTGCCCAGCTGCCCGTCTCAACACTGCCCGTGGTGCCGTTCACGTCTCCTCGTCGCCTGCCCAGCTGCATTGCCCACAGCGCCTGTGAGATGTAGCGCGGCTGCAGCTCACCCGCCGGGGAGGCCCAGCCACCAGTGCAGCCCAGCCACCAGTGCAACCCAGCCCCTGGTGCCCCCACAGCAGGACATTTAGGCACGAGTTGGGCAGCCGCACAAGTTGGGTCAGCGATCGAGCGCCCCTCACCCGTGCCTCCTCCACAGTCGCAATCGCCTTGTCNGGGGNAAAGAATCCATCGTTTCAGCCGTAAACTCGGGATCTGTCCACTCCCGAACATACGCCTGGGCTGCCAGGGCTGCAGCAGCGGCGGCAGTGGGGGCGGCGCACGCGGCGAATAGAGTCGGGGCGGCGGCGGGGGCTGGGTGCCCAGGCAGGGTGCTGTGGGCATGTGATGGCATGCGCGGAACAGACAAACTGCAAACCTTGCAAAGTGCACTGCTGCCCAAAATCCAGCAGCTCTGCCCTGTGATCGCTGCCCCAAACCGCACCTGCCCGCCGCCGCGGCGCCGCTGCCACGCGGCGGAGCGCCGCCGCCCTGAAGGCGCCGCGCTGCGCGGGCTGCAGCTGCACCCGCTGACCTGCAGGTCGGCAGGAGGCAGGGAGGGGGCGCGATCGCGGCTGGCGCCACAACAAGGGGGCAGGTGCAAGGCAGGGCTTCCGGCCGGGCGGGCACCGGCTGGGCCGCCCGTCGCGCGCCCATATGCATTGTGAGCTGCAGATCTCCGCCACTCACCCGCTGCCGCCACAACTGTGCACCGCTGCGCTGCCGCCACGACCATTGTGCTGCAAACGGGTGCTATCTGCCGCCGGCCGCCTGCTCAACAGCTGTTGGTAGGGTGCACTTTGCAATGCGCCACGTGCGCCGGCCCGCAAGGCCCTTCCTTCGAGGGTGAGGCTGAGCTGGCGCCCCATGCCGTAACGGCGGCGCCTACCACCGGCGTTCCGGAGCCAACCCCCCGGCCAAATATTTATCTCCACTGTCCACTGCCCAGCTTCAGGCGCATGCTACCTTCCCGACCGTCCACTCAGTCCCAGCATGTTCTTTTGCACCCAAGGGCAGGCAGACAGCCAACCTGTACTGGCCGACGGCGTGTGCAAGTGCTTGCCCACCCTGCCGTGCCGGTCCGCAACAGCCCTGCTGCCTGATCTGCTGCGTCGTTACGGTTGTGGGACACGCTACGCACGCTACAACCTGTATGTGAAAACCAAATCAAGCGGCATGTGCATGCAATGGTTCATCGCAAGTGGCAGTGCATAAGAGATCGATGGGCGAATCAACGGTGCAGGTGCAAAGGGAGCAAGCAAGATGGGCGGTCAACAGGTGTGCAGGCCAGCTGGTGAAGACCAGCTGGTCAGACAAATCCCTTGTGCAATGTTACTCGAGTGTTGAGAGGTGCAGCATCCCGGCCAGCTCTTTCAAGCAGACTCCCAGGTGCGGCGAGCTCGAGAGTGCCATTTCCCGATCAGTCCAGCCAGCGGCCGCCCTGGGCNGCGGCGCGCGCGGAGCGCTTCCTCTCCATCTCCTCCTGTGCAGAGGAGTTGCATCAACTTGTATCAAACCTACGTACTGGCTGGAGCAGCTGCAGCACTGTGGCAAATCTAGGCCTCCAACAGGCTCCACTTGCACCTGGGCTGCTAACCCGCAAGTGAAGCAAGCTGAGGCAAGCTGAGGCAAAACCCTCTGCTTGCCTGCACCTCCGGCAGAGCGGCGTGCGCCAGTGCCGCCTTCACTTCCGGCTGGTCAGCCTGCATTGGGCACACGCAGAGGGAGTAGCAAGGGCTCTATAACTTGCAACACACTTGCAGCCTGGGCAATACTGGGCTGCAAGTGCATGTACGCCAGCACAAGGGACCCAGTGCTCAGCCTGCTGCTGTGACCACTGCCGCCCTGGCTGCGCGTACCTGGGATGGAAGGTCTCGGGGCATGTTCCCCTCGTCCATCCACCGCCCGCCTGAGGAAGGGAGACATTGAGTGCATTAAAGAGGAAATGGAGACGGGCTCTTTACTTGTACTGAGCAGGAATGTGGCATCATGCATGCCGGGCTTTGCTGCGCATCAGCTCACCCTGCGCAGCGGCCCGCGCCTCCCGCAGCTTCTCATCGGCCTCAATGAACTCCGGAGACTTGCGGCCAGCCAGGGCGGCCTGCACCTGCGAAAATGGAAACAGCGCCAGCACAACAACGCTGCAGTGTGCGAGTGATTCAATAGTTGGGCCTGCGGCCAGCCAGGGCGGCCTGCACCTGCACATGAAGGAGCAAGGTCCGGCAGGGAGGCAGGTAGCACGCCGACAAAGCCTGGCAAGCACTGCACCAGGAGCAGCGGGCCGGCACTGCCGCGCAAGCAGCAGCAGCAGCAGCACGGCAGCGGCAGCACTGGAGAGCGCACTATATGTGTTGATGTCCAGCGATTGCTTTTCAGCAACGGGGCGCTGCACCCACTACATTCAATAATAAGACTGTTTGTTCGGTCTCACGAGCCCCTTTCTGGCTCCGTGGACTGTAAAGTTTGTGAAGCAAAGTGAAGTGCACCGCACCTCGGGTGAGCCATGCTGGGGGTGGTGGTGCGCCGCTCCGTAGCCGCGCCGGCCCTCATGCTCAACCGTGCTCGACTCCAGCCAGCGCCCGCCCTGGAAAGGGACTCAGAAAAACAGTGAGAGGTCAGTTGGGTATGGCGTGCAGTGATTTGTGAAGCCGAGCCACTGGCTCATCGGCGTGCGCATGGGGTGAGCACATGGGAAAGATGCGACACAATGGGCCTCGCCGTGTGCGGCACGGTGTGCAGCCCTCAGCCTTGCTGGATGGGCACTGTGCCGCCCAACGCTGGCATGGCAGCATTGGCAGCAAGCACGGTGAGCAGGGCAACCATGGCGGCGACAACAGCACGCATGGGAGCTGAGCTCAGCACGCCTGCATGCTTGCCAAAGTGCCTTCATGCCAAACTTATTAATGCCAGCAGTCTCAGAGCACCTGTGCGGCTGACACAGCATCCAGGTGCCGCTCCGAAGCGGCCTGCGCCTCCGGAGTGTGAAGGTGGGCCATCGCCGCCTTCACCTGCAAGTGTCAGAGGGGAGGCGGCTGGGTGGGAGATATGATCCGAGATATTTGTTGAGGGGTGCAGAACACAAGCTGCCTCGCACCGTTAAGCCATGCAGGCAACGACGCCTCGAGTGGAAGAGGAGTGGGCTGCAAGCTACGCATGACACAGCCAACAAGATCTCTAGAACAGCGCTGCGGCAGCCCTTCGTCCCATCAAGCCCGCTTGGAGCAACGGCGGCAGCGCAGCCGCACCTCGGCTGTGTCCATCTGGGTCTCCCGGTGCTCGGCCATGGAGCCTTCCTTGATTTTAAGCTGCAGCACGCGCAGGTCATGGAGGTTGTGCANGCTGANTCAATGCGCGCCTCGCGCTCTGCTAACCGTGGTCTCGCCGAACGGCGGCGCCCGCGGCGCCGTGGCGGTCCAAGCCCCCTCCCCGGCCTCGGCGACCCTGAGCGCCGCAGTTCCCGTCTCTACGACGTTTGCCTGACCCGGTGCTTGCCTGCAAAGCGTTGCGCGGTGAGGGAACTGAGCACGTGCTCGGCAGGGACAGCAAAATCGTTTGCCTTTTGTGATCACTGCAGTTCAGTTTGGCATGGATCGCAATGAGAGAGTGACAACGCTACCCGGGACGGCGTGGGGAGTTTGGGGCCTGCCGCAGCGCTGGCGGCGCCCTGCATGGAGTGGTGGAGGCCGCTGGCGGCGCTTCCGGTGCATTGATCAAGTCCAAAGGCCCTGACCAAGATGCTGCGGCGGGCGCTTGCCGCATCAGCGGCGCGCTGCGGGTTGTGGACCCCGCAGGCTGCCGCTCCCTGCGTTGGCCAGGCCAGCCTGCTGGCTGGCCTTACGAGACGCCAGGCGAGTCGGCCGTTGCGCCGCCCACCCGCCATCCAAGGCATAGCCGCTAGGGTTCCGTCGCCGGCACGCGCCGCCGCCGCCACACGCCGCTACACCGCTGCTTCTATGCACTGCTGCCTGCCTGCCCGGCTCAGACACGCTCCGAAAACGATTCACACATCCAAAGACTCCTCATGGCTTCTTGCTCCTTCCCTCCCTTGCACGCAGGTGCACGGCAGTGCGGCGGCGGGCTGGGCCACCCTTGACGAAGCGCTTTCCAGCGGCAAGTCGGCCACCAATGTGCCGCCAGACGTCTCCAACACTGGCCAGGTGCTCAATCTGAACGTGCTCAGTATCAACCCGGGTTCAGTGCACTGGTCAGTCCGTTTACGGACGCCATGCGGAGCTGCGCATTACCGGCGCTGCGTACATGCTGCGCAACGCCGGCAGCGGCCGGCCGGCTGCTGCCGCCGCTGCCACCTCCGTCTGCCTCGCCGCTTGCCCGCACATGCGCCTGCGCAGCAATGCCGCCCGGCAAGCCATCCCCTCCGCAGAACACCTCCGCGCGTATGGCGGGCGATTTTGACAAAGCGGCGGACCTCTACCTGGGAGGGCTGTTTGAGAAGATCAATGCGGCGGGGCAGGTGCGCTGCTTGCTGGTCAGCAGGCTCGACAGGGCGCGGCAGGCTTGGCAAATGCGGCATGCTCAGCAGGCTTAGCAGGCAAGTGTGCTTGGGCAGGTGCTGCATGGCAGATCACAGCGATGACGAACTTCTTGCCAGCCCGCCATGGCACATTCCCTCGCAGGCCGGCAAGTTGGAGGTGCAGATGGTGCATGAGGGCATCAAGCTGCGCATGCCCGACGGAGGCAAGATCGCCATCACAAAGGTGCGGCTTGACTGGCAAAGCTGCTGCGCGACGTAGCAGTGGCGGGGCAGAGAGCAATGCTTGCCGCTGCCTCTGCATGGGGATGCCGCTGGTTGGCAAGCACACGCGGGTCTGGTTGGCTGGCATGCACTCCGTCCATGGAAACCATAGCTGCTTGCTTCCATGCTCTGTCTAACAGGACCCAGACTCCCAGGCGCTGGTGGTGCACTCCAACCTGCACGACACATTCAGTGAGTGGATGGGGCGACGCCTCGGCCAGCGGCAGGGGAACGTGAAGTGGAGGGCTGTTTCCCAGTGGGATGCTGCGGCGGCTGTGCTGCCCGCCCCACAGCTCTACGGCATTCCCAACTTGCGATCAGATTGCCACCGCGCGCTTCTAGGTCCGCCGACCTGCCGCTGTTCCCAACCGCCGCTACCCGCCTCTTCCCCTGCCGCAGGCTCGGACGGGGCAGCCGACACAGAGGTGCCCTTCAAGTGAGTGACTGATGGAGCACACATGCACTGCACGCTGTTGACCTGAAAACGCC
The DNA here is from genome assembly GCA_025026875.1 of Chlorella ohadii. Taxonomy (NCBI): domain Eukaryota; kingdom Viridiplantae; phylum Chlorophyta; class Trebouxiophyceae; order Chlorellales; family Chlorellaceae; genus Chlorella; species Chlorella ohadii. Next base: position 189,755 of record JADXDR010000046.1, on the reverse strand, counting down.
TGTGCACAAGCTGCCATGCGGCCACCCTGCCGTGCGTTCGGTTGGGTGGCAGCAGGCATGACAGCCAACCGCTGCTGGGAGCCAGCAGGGGCTCCGAGCTGCAAGAAGTGGCACTTGCGTTATGAGCTGTGCATGGCATTTGTTGCTCCCAGCCCCCCCCCCCCCCCCCCCCCTCCTCCCCAACCCTGTCAATGCCACCAGGATGATGCCCGACCGCTCGTGGGAGGCCAGCGGAGAGGAGCTGCACTCGTTCATCGAGGACGGGCTGGCCAAGCACCTGAAGGTGCAGGCAAGTTGCGATGAAGTAAAAGCGCAGGGCAAGGGCGCAGTGTGCAGGGGTGGGTGGATGGTGCAAAGGGTGAGCTGCTGCAGGGCCCGGTGCAGGAAGAATGCTGCACGTGCAGCTTGCCTGGATGACAAGCTGGCATGCCCGCCCTGCCGCTGCCGCTGCAGGTTGACCTGGAGCCCGATGCGCCGACGATCTATGGCCCGGACCCCACCTGAGGGCTGCATTGAGCTGGCAGAGCAGAGGTCCGGCATACAGCCTTGCGAGCNGNAAAAAAACGCCGCTGGCGGCGCCGGCGCCAGCGCCGCGGCGATGATCAGGGGGCGCCCCGCGCCTTGCGGTTGTTCTTCACCAATCTTCTTTGATGCTACTATCACCATGCGTGGAGCTGTGACCGAACAGGCAGACCAGGCGCTGCAGGTGGACAAGAGCGGGCTGCCCAGGCGGCTGGAGTCTCGCCGCCAAGCACTGCAGGTATCGGGCAGCGATGCATGCCCGGGTTTGCAGCATGTCGGGCGTCGGGAGGTCCTGTCGAGGCCGAGCCCGTCGCGGCCGGCCCACAGGGGTGCCGGCGTGCCTCGCTGCCCTGCGCAAGCATGATCACGGTCACTTCCAAAGTCATGGAAGCGACCGCCGACATGCGGAGCGCCCTGCATCCCGGCGGAGGGTGGCGGTCGTGGCGGCGGCGGCGGCGGCGGCGSCGCCGCCGGCATGCCATGTGACCAACTGCCCGCCATTCCTATCCACTCCCCGCAGGCGCGCTCCCTGGCCAACACGCTCAACGTGGTGCGGCGCCGCCTGGCGCAGCTGCAGGGCGAGCGGGCGCACACCAAGGAGGACCTGGCGCACTTCAAGGTGCACACTTCACTGTTTGGCTGTGGGAGGGAGTGCGATGCAGGGGCTCGAGTGCAGGCGGCACATTTGCATCGTGACAGACCGACAGTTGTCATCACTCAGCGGTCATGGTCAGGCTGACCGCACCCATTGATTTCTTGCTTGCAGAAAGTGCTGGACGACATCGATGGGCGCTGGCGGGATGAGGAGGGCACGTTTGCAGGCAAGCCTGGCCCAGCCCTGGCTTGGCGATTGGACCTGATACGCACCCTTAGTGAACCTGGCCGGACACCAAATGCAGGCGGCATGTGCGCCACTCCCAGCGTTGCCCTGCCACTTGTGCAAACTTTTGTCTTCACTCTGTGCGCCAGGCAAGCTGGCGGCGGCGGACGCCAAGACCGCGGGCCTCTGCTCCCGCCTCTTCAACGAGTGCTACGGTGCGTGACGGGGTTGTGCAGGCTTTTTGCGCTCGCTCTTAACCATCAATCGCAGCAAGGACGCTGTAATTTTCGACCGACAACCAGCCATGTCCTGATTGATCTATCGGCCTGCCTTGCCTGTGTGAATGTCCACCCTTTGATGCCGCAGACATGCGCTGAGGCAATGCAGCACTTGGTGGTTGAGACATTCTCGTCCAACCGCTCTTTCCATCTCTCCTTTCTTTGATTCGCAGACATGCTGGAGGCGATGCAGCACTCGGTGGTGGAGATGCCGCCGGAGCTGCGCGACATGCACGGGTGCGGGCGCTGGGATACATCTTCAAAGCATGGCTGCGCTGTATGCGCATTAGTGACCGCGCCTTGTGGACTGACCCTGCGCACCTGGACTTACCAGGCCCTTGCAGCTGATGGGATGGCCCCATAGGCATGTCCTTGTCTGCATGGCCCTTCCCTGCCCCTNCCCCGCCCCTGCTGCCGCGCAGGCGCCTCCTGACGCTGCAGGCGCAGCTGGCCAAGATGCAGGTGGGGCCTGCTGCTGCTGCCGCCGCCGCTGCTGCTGCTGCTGCTGCTGTATCGCCACAGGGCTGGGGCTTGAGGGGCCCTGGGTCTGCGGACCAGCTGGCGCGAGCGCCGCGGCAGTGCAAGATGCCACCATTGCATCCTAACGCCGCACACTTGCACTGTCGAGTGCCGCTGCTGCTTCCAGCTGTTCCATCCTTGTGAAATTCTCCAACTCGATGTAACGTGCTTGCAGGCGGATGCCGACCACACACTGGCCGAGGTGCTGCCGCTGCAGGAGCAGCTGGACGAGATCGACGCGGAGCGGTGGGTTGTTGCTTCCTGCTTGTGGTTTTATGATGAGAGATCATTCCATGGGTCAAGTCGGAGCTGCTGCACACAGCCCCTGTGTCCATATGCGTGGGCAGACAGGCCTACAATGCCGCTGGCGTGCTCGCGCTCTCTGTGCCGCAGGCTGTCCAAGGGCGGTTCGTTTGCCAGCGGCACCGACACGGCACAGCCGGGAGAGGCGGTGTGCAACGAGGTCAGGCCAGCAAGCTTTCAACTGGGCCCCCGTTCCCATGCAGGCTGTACAGCGCAGAGTGCGTCATCAGGCTGCTGTTCTGTGCATGCTGCATGTGTCGTGTGCATGCCAAGCTGTGCAGATGCTCAACCACTGCACCCTGCATTTGTTTTCCAACTTATGCAGGTGCTGAACCACTGCTACGAGCTGCTGGCCGCGTGTGTGCGGGGAGCTGAGGACGTGAGCGTGGAAATGAAGGTGCGGCTGGACCAAAAAAATCCACCATAACTCTGCCGCCCTGTGCACCAAGTCGTTTGGCAGGCAGAGCCTGGGCATCGGCATGAGCTGGGTGGCAACCATCGGTGGGGACATCTGTGACAGCTGTTGTCCAGCTCGCCTGTGCGAGCCTCGCTGCCTCATTCCGTTGCAGGATGTTCATGGCCAGCTGGCTACCTTCCAAAGGCGCCATTTTAACCCAACCGCTTTGAGGTTTGCAACCCAATTGCAGGATGTGTACGACCAGCTTCGGGGCACCAAGAACGCGCTGCGCAAGCTGCTGGGCAAGCGGGTGAGGAGGGCAGTGCGGAGCTGCTATCTGCTGCTGTTTAGCTAGTGTGTGTGGCAAGCTGCTGGGCAAGCGGGTGAGCGGTGCGGGGCGGAGGGTAAGGTTGCAGCTGCGGTTAGGCAACCTACCTGACTAGGGCACCACAGCTGCTGGGCAAGCGGGTGAGCAGGGCGGATCGGAGGTACAGAAACGGCTTCTCATCTACAATACAACCAATTCAAAGGATCTTGTTACCCAATCCAACCTGCAGCATCACAGCGCCGAGGACCTGGGCCACTACCGCAGCTGCTGCTCTTGTTGCCTGTTCTGCTTCGGATGCAGCAATGAGCCAACCCATTCAATGTGCCCATTCAATTCGACCTGCAGCACCACACAGCTGAAGACCTGCGCCACTACCAGCAGCAGCTGGAGCGGATCGACGGGGCGCGCGTGGACGGCGTGTTCTGCGGCAACCTGGAGGTGGGCTTGCCTGCTAGTTTGTTTTGCAAACTCTCGTTGATGCCTAGATTATGAAGTGAACTGTGGGGCGCGCGTGGACAGCGTCTTCTGCGGCAGCCTTGAGGTGGGTTGTTCGGGCATGATTCCGACTTGCATGCCTGCCAAGAGCGGCTGGGTCCCGTTTGCGCGGCATCGCTCTGCCCTGCATACTCCCCAGCACCACTTTTGGGCATCACACTCCCTGCTCTATGCTGCAGAAGGGCATCATCCCGCACGGCCAGGCGGCCGCCGCCAAGCTGCTGGACGAGTGCTACGGTGAGCTGGGAGGGAGTAGGTTTGTGCTGGTAGCGCAGCGCTGGCTAGCCAAGCCCTGCGGCTTTGGTGTAGTCGAGCAACAGCTGTCCTGCCTGCTCAGCGGGCACACATGTCAAGTTGTGTAGATTGCATCAAGCAGCTCGGTTTGCTGTGTGCATCCCTTCCGCAGACCTGATTGAGCAGCTGGCGGACAGCGCGGAGGACATGCCGGCTGAGATGAAGACGATCCATGCGCAGCTGGAGGCATACAGGTGGGCAGCTGCACACTGATGCATGTGTGTGTTTATGCATGAGGTGTGTGCACCCTGCTTCTCAATGGTTGCGCTCCCACCACAGGCATGAGCTGCAGGGCAATTAGCCAATCGCGTGGCTCCTGTGGTACCAGGCGCTTGATTCCTGCCCTTTCCTGCACCTGCAGGCACGACCTGGAGGCAATGCTGCGCCGCCAGCGCACGCACGAAGAGCTGCGCGCCATGCAGGTGGGCTTAAGAGTGATTGCTGAGGCATCGCATGCTGACTGCACGGCGGTGCAGTGTGCGTGCGCAGCGAGTGGCAGGGCAGCTGCCGGTTATGTGCTCACCTGCCATGCAGCACGCCCGCCACTGGCTCGGTCCGCAGTGTCGCCATCTGGCGGCTCTCATGGCTGCTGGCTCATGGTTGCTGGCTGATGACTGCTGGCTCATGGCTGCTGGCTCTCATGGTTGCCACCTGCTGCTGCAACCTGGGCAGGACAAGCTGGATGCCATCGACGACGAGCGCACCGCGCATGCAGGCATCTTTGCACACCAGCCGGGAGAGCGAGGTGGGTTGCAATGCTTCTTGTTAGCCTGCTGGAGTGCTTGGTCCTGTGGCACATGCTGTGGTCGTGTGTGTGCTGTTCTGGAGCTGTCACCTGCGCAACTCTTGCGGGTGACTGCTGGAAGATTCCGCCGCTGGTTTTGTGCTGTGCATGGGGTTGGTCCTTACCAAAGACACAAGTTGAACCCTAGCCATGCACAGCATGTTGCTGGCCCTCCCTATGCATTTCATTGCTATGTCTGCTCGCCTAATCTGTACTGATTCCAACCAATGCGCTCCCCCTGTGCCTGCAGAGCCGCCGCCCGGCCAGGCCGTGTGCTCTGCCCTGCTCAACCACTGCTACCGCCTGCTGCACGATTTGATGGCTGACCTGGCAGCGGTGGAGGCGGAGGCGGCACAGGCGGAGCAGTGACGCATGGAGCGCGGGCTGCCTTGCATTGGAGAGGGCAGCCGTTGCAAGAAACCAGCGCACCGCTGCGGTTGAGCGCAGCGAATGAGCAGAGCGGTCCGGCTCGCAGGCTGGGCCGATAGCAGCCGAGGTGGTTAGCACAGCCATTGCAGCGCAGCGGGGCAGGCAGGCAGGCCCTTGGCTAGCCACACCCTGCACGCCGTTGCGTCTGCCCAACACACAACCTTGCTTTGCGCACACGTGGCCAGCGAGCAGCAGCAGCCGAGGACGCCTGGAGTGCACCGCCATTTTGATCAGCCGGCACTGTCAAACGCACCCTTCACTCCATACCAAACGAAAGCATCACACCGCCCTGAATCACTCCTGCACAACCAGGCTTCTCTGTAAGTAAATGGAGAGCGAGCAGCGAGCGCATTGAGCGCAGTGGCAGGACTCCGCTAAGAGGTAGGACAGTGGGCTTCGGGGTGGCGTGCTTGTTCTGTCCAGGGATGGTATGACGGTCGATGCAATAACTTGCTGTACTTTTGTCCGAGCCACATGCGACCAAGGGCTTTGCCGGGGAGCTTTGCCGGGGGGCTTTGCCGGGGAACTCCTGGTGGTGTCGAGGCCCAGCGTGCCGCTCGCCGAAGCGGCGGCGCAATGGCTGCGCTGCCCCTCCCTTGCATGGCCATCCGTCGCCCCTGTGCCACAACTGTGGCGTTTCCCGGTTGTTGAGGGAGGCCAGGGGCTCACCCCCAGGTCTCCACACTCTTGGGCGCGCCTTCATAAGGGCGGCGGTCAGCTTCGGATCCTGCAACCGTCCCTGTCAAATCTGCGACACGTCTCAAGATCATCAGTCCAGCTACCATCCCCTCCCGCGCTTCGTGCGTGGAACCGCGATACGCAGCAAGCTGTGAGCCGCCAGGCAAGGCCGCGGGGCTACCATTGCATTGTACGCAGCCAGCAGAGCCCCATCAAGCGCGCAGGCCGCAGCCAGAAGCCATGAGGCTGCAGCGGCCCCGCCGGCACCTGCGCCGCCGCTCTGCCGCCGACGCTCAGGAGCATGAATGGGTGCACTGCCCCCACCCCCCCTGCAGACAAGCGCCACGCCAGAGCTCAGCTGCCATGGCGCCCTGCGTCCGTGCCGAGGGCTGGGCCGCACTGCCACGAGATGTGCTGGGGCCTATGCTCCGCCAAGTTGCTGAGGAGGCACAGGCGCATGGGCCGCTGACGCTGGGCGCCGCTGAAGAGTTGCTTGCGGTGCTCAGTCCCTGCCGGCACTGGCGTGCAGTGGCGCTTGAAGAGGTGAGAGTTTGCAACAGCCCGCTCACCTTCTGTCGCAAGTGAAGGCAATGCGGAGTGCTGTACCTGCTGCCTGGTGACGCATCAGAATCACGGCTCCTTAAACAACCTCTCCCTCCTGCACCCAACCGCAGGTCACATTTCACCTGCGCCTGGAATCTTACGACCAGCTGCAGCACCCCCTGCTGCTCCAGCTGGCCTGCCGAGAGCTGGCGCTGCCGCAGCTGCCGCTTCCAGAACCACCCTGCCCGCGCAGCGTAGCCAGCACGCGTGCCGCGACCGCAGCTGCGGAAGCAGCAGCAGCCGCAGAGGCGGCAGCGGTGGCGCAGCTGCTGGGGCAGCCGGCTTTCCAGCGGTGCAGCGGCGCCTGCCTGCAGGCCCTGGGAAACTATCCTCTGCGGGCGGCGGCACTGGCCCCCGCCCTGCTGCACAGCTTTCCTCGGCTGCAGTGCGTGGGGCTGCAAGCGGCGCATGAGTGGGCGCTCGACATTGGCCGGGTGCTGCCGCCAGGCTGCCTTCCACGCAGCTTATGCCAGCTTGAGGCTCGCCTTGGATCGCTGGAAGGCCTGCACTGGCTGCCGCCGGCGCCGCTGGCCCATGTACGCATCTGTGCACGCACCGTGCGGCTCTGGGACGCCCAGCCGCCGCTGAGGTGAGAACAGAGCGGAGCAGCCTGTTTGCTGGCGTGCGCCGCACTGCCTTGCAGCATAACAGGGCTGTGAGGCATGTCCCAATGCGCCTGCCTTTTCCTGCATTGCCACCTGTCTGCTGCCTGTGCCCAACCGCCCACTCTGTGCCGCTCTGTGTCTTATCTCCCCCTCGCAGCTGCTCCTCTTTGAGGCTGGAGGCGGCCCACCGGTTGACTGTCTCTGTGGAATCTCTGTGGACTCTGGATGGGCTTGAGAGGCTGGAGCTTGAGGTGGCGCATGGGGATCTCACGCTGCGTCCGCTGCCCGCCGACGAGCCCGCTGTGTGGGCGCAGCAGCCCGGCCCGGTGTACGACTATTCGCTTCCAGCCCCAGCACTTGCGGCCAAGTGGCTGCGCTGCCTCGCGCCGCTCTTTGCGCCCGGGCGGCGCCTGCAAGGGCTGTCGCTGGCGGCCCAGCGCATGTTTCTGCTGGTGCACAACGCTGAGGCCGACTTGCATGGGTATATGGACCCGGGTCTGGAGCTCACCCTGCTCAGCCCGCTGCCGCCGCCCCCGGACGGCGCGTGGGCAGTGCCCTTCCCTGCCGCCTCGCCGCCGCTCGCTTTGGAGGCTAGCGAGGCTGGGCTGGCCGGTGCGCTGCGTACCCACGTGCCTGGGGCACCCGCTGGCACGACTGTGCTGTCGGTGGTGCGGGAGGCGGCAGCTGCGGCTGCTGCTGGCCCTGCCGTCGCACCGTGACACTGTGCCAGCATCTGTGTGCCCTTCTGTACTTTACACATTCCGCATTTCTTTGCTCACTGGCCAGAGCTCCACTCCTGTGCACAAACTGACTAGATGCCATTTCGTTGCCTTGAGTATTGCACTTGGGCGCCCTGCCTCTGCCTCAGCTGCAGCGCCCACCTTTGATTTCTCTGCTGCTCGCCTGTCTTCCTCGTTTATATGTCACTCCCAAGCCTCGTCATGGCTGGCCGCCCTTCTACCTTCCATACTTTTCCTGCTCATTTGCCCTCCCTCGCACACTTTTCCGGTTCATTTCCCAGCTGCACACACCAGCTGCTGTACATCCACGCCCCTGTAAATTAGCCCAGTGTTGCCCATCTGGTGGCGATTCAAACCACGAGGGTGTCCAGCACTGCAGAGTGTATTGGCAGAGGAGGCGGCCTGGGTAACACACTTGCAGACCAACTTCAACTTTCTATGAGGAGTGTGCTAGCCAGCTGACGCGAGGGCCTCTTGCAAACTTTTGGTGCAAGTCGCACCCGCTGTGCACGTCGCCGCCGCCGCTGGCGACGACGGCCGTGTGTCAGGGCGTCACACGGTCGGTGCAGCAAACAGCTGCGGCTCGGCACTTGTCTTCCCAAGCTCTCCACTAACAGGAGCTGCTGTAGCGGCGCGCGCAAGGACTTGAGCGTGTTGCAGCGGTGCCCGCCCGAGCGGCGGCGGCCCACGTTCTTGGGTCGGGCGTGGCGATCGCGCCAAGCAGCAGCAGGCAAGCACGCGCAAGCAAGCAGCGACAACTGAACCGAACCGCTCCTGCTCTCTGCTCTGCACCGCCCGGGCGCTAGCTCGCATCGCATTGCAGCTCTGCAGCTGATCTGAAGTGCGGCCGGCCAGCACTGCCGTCGCCAGCGGTCCCAGCCGCTCACCGCCGCTGCCACTCTCCCCCCGGNCGCGCTGTTCTGCAGCGCTACCCTTCTCTTTGCCTCTGCCGGTCTAGGCCCGTCTCATGGGCGCTGCCGGCATGGCGCGGGTAAAGGAGGGCGCGCATGCGCTAGCCGGAGCAGCTGATGCACATCACTTCCGCCTCTTTGGTGCTTCCAAGGTGCGGGCGGGCGGTGATGCGCTTGTGTGCAGGCAGGAGGCTGCCTCCGTCCCCAGACAAGTTGAGAAGCTGGTGTGCATTGCAGCTGTGCTTGTTATGCCTGGCAGCCGCAGTTGCGCTGAAATCATGTGCTGCATTATCAACACTCCATTGCTGCTGCAGCTGGTCATTGCCATCGTGGCCAGCCTGGCGTGGATGACCGTCTCTTCAGGTGGGTGCTGCCTGTTTGGTTGATAAGCACTGCCTGCTGCGCACGGGTCGCTGCTTGGCTGCACCACGGAGCAGTGGGACCGTCAGCGCACTTAGCACGCCCGCAGACAGGGTTGGGTACAGTACAAGTTGCTACATCGCGCGCTGGAGCGCCCTGGTGCGTACTGGAATTGCGATGTCCAACCGCATCTCCAACTGCATTTCTGCGCCGCCTGTAGGCCTGATCCTGCTGAACAAGGACCTGCTGTCGCACGGCTTCCACTTCCCCATGGCCCTCTCCGGCCTGGGCATGGCCTTCAGCGGCACAGCCTCCTACCTCTGCTGCCGGGTGGGTGGGCAGAGGCAGCGTGCAGTGGCAGCGGTGGAGGCGCCAGCGGCGGCTGTGTTGCCGAGATGCTGCCGCTTCAGCTGCTGTTCACCGTGTGCATTTTCAACCCTGCTCTGCACAGCTGAACGACACCTGCTTTGTGCCATGCTGTCGCAGGTGTTCAAGGTTGTGGAGGTGAAGAAGACGATGACCACGCAGTTCTACGTGTCTAAGATCCTGCCCGTCGGCCTGTTCATGGCGCTCACGGTGAGCTGCGTTTCGCTCTCCTATTGTGGGCGTATCAGTCTGTCTGCTTGCTGTGGCAGTACACCCATGCAGCTGGTGCAGCACGGCTGGTGTCGGTCGGGAATGCCGCCGACTGCTGCCCGCACGTCTCCCGCATCCTGTGCCGCCGCTGAGCGTGTCTGCGTCGCAGCTGCTTTGTGAAACCAAATGTCTCTGGGCTTTCCACCCGTGCCTGCCAGGCTTGCTCTGGCCCTGAAGCAGCTGCAATTCGCTGCCTGCATGCCTCGCCAGTGGGCCGGCACCGCTTGCCCGGCGCCTGAAGCAGCGGCGGTTGGCTGCCCGGATTGACCGGCACTTTCTCCCACTGCCCCACCCTTGCAGCTGCACTTTGGAAACCTTGTATATCTCCACTTAACTGTCAGCTTCGTCCAAATCCTCAAGGCAAACTCGCGAACTTGTGTGTGTGTTGGTGTGCCCTCATCGCCTGCCACCAACCGCCGGCGCACCTTGCGGTTGTGGGTAATGTGTGCAGCACCAACACCGTCGCCCACATTTCTTTCTGCTACTTTGCACATGTGCAGGCGTTTACCCCCATCATTACCATGGTCTCTCTGTTTGTGGCGCGCCTGGAAACGCCCACCCGCCCGCTCGTGCTGTCGGTGTCCTTNCATCGNCCCTNGGGCACCGCACTTGCATCTGCGGGGGAGGTGAGACCGGCCAGACTGTTTTCTATCCAGCATACCCTCCTTCCTTCCTGTTCTATCGATTCCTCCTTGATGCCAGCTTGCATCCATCTGCCCTGCAACTGCTCCTCTATGTCCCCAACTCGTGTTGCCTCAACCGACWCCGTCAGCCCGCTGCACACGCTCTGCCACCCCTGCAGGTCAACCTGAGCGCCATCGGCGTGCTTATCATGTTCCTCAGCGAGCTGTTTGAGAGTGTTCGCCTGGTGAGGCCATGCAGCTGGAAAGAAGGATCTGCACACAATTATGCTCAATTGCCACGTGACTGGTGCCGCCGCTGCTGCTGAGTGCTGCCGCGTGCTGCTGCGAGTCGCCACCCTCTACGCCACTGTTGCAATGCCGTGGCTGCTGCATCTGGTGGCTCAATTGCTGCCCAGCCAGTGACGGCTGCAGCCGGGATGCAGACCTGCTGCCGTAAAATTGCTGTCCTACCCGCTCGCTCCGCCCCTCTGCAGGTCATGACGCAGCTGCTGCTGACCGGCCTCAAATTCCATCCCAGTGAGCTGCCGGGGCTGCTGTGCTGGGCCACGGCAGTGGCTGCTTGGCCCGGTTTGCGTGGCCGTCAGAAGCCCCCTGCACTCAGTGCATCATGCCCCGCTATGCACACACTGCTCTTGCTGCTCTCTGTTCCCAGCCCTGCGCGCATCAGCTGCCGCTTCTTGGTGCCGATCCAGCTGCCCGCCAGGTCTTGCCTCGCATCCCGACTGGCCTGACCTGCTCCCCTTGCGCTGCAGTTGAGGGGCTCATGTACCTGGCCCCCGCCTGCACCTTCTGGCTGTTCCTGGGCAGCCTGGTGCTGGAATTCCGCAGAATGGTGGCAGAGAGCGCCTTTGGGCTCATGGTGAGACTGCCTGTTGCGCTGTGTTGTGCTGTGCTGTGCGTGCTGCGCCATGCCAGGCCTGGTGCTCGAGTTCCGCAGAATGTTGGCAGAGGGCGCCTTCGGGCTCATGGTGAGGCTGCCTGCTGCCCTGCGCCGTGCCTGCTGTGCCGTCATGCGGCACGGCTCTCGCTGCCCGTACTCTGCATGTTCTCAACCTCCCTGCATGTTCCCCCATGAGGCCTCGCTTACCTCCATTCTACGTGCAGGCGGAGCGGCCCGGCAAGTTCATGCTGGCAGCGGCCATGGGCTTCATGGTCAATTCGCTGGCATACATCGTTATTCAGGTGCGGCTCACTTCTGTTTTAGCTTGCTCCAGGAAAGCTGTGCTGTGCTGATGCTAGCACACCTTCCGACTTGAGCCTCACCTGCAATCTGTTTCGTGCCGAGCCGTGCAGTGCTGTGCTTTGGTGCCTCCCTCATGCGTGCCTCCCTGCCCCCCGCAGTCCGCCTCGAGCCTCACGCTCAAGGTGCTGGGCACCGTGAAGAACGCGCTGGTGGTGGTGCTGGGCATCG
>JADXDR010000046.1:166311-177937 GCA_025026875.1 Chlorella ohadii | reverse complement strand
ATTTATGTGCATGTGTCCGGAGGGCGACGCAGTGGTGCGGCCGTGCGCATCGTGCTGCTGCAGCACGTCAGAGCGTTTCGCTTGTCGTCGAGGGGGGTTGCAACCAGCGTCCAACCAACACACCAAGCGGCACGTGCTGCTGCACTCACCTGGTCTCGCCTTGCCCCGCTGCCACCCGCACAGGGCGCTGGCTACGCCCTCTCGATCGCCGCCTTCTTTGTGTACCAGAGAATCAAGATGCGGCAGCTTGCGGCGGAGAGCGCGGCGAAGCAGGGCGGCGGCGGCGGCCTGGGCGCCGCCATTGCAGCCAACAGCAGCTCGCGGCTGGGCCCAAATGGAGACCTGCCACGGTACCAGGCTGTGCCTGTTGTAGAGGCACGGGCGGGGCCGCCGTCCCGCGCAGGCAGTGTGCCCACAACCCCGCTGACCACTCGCAATTGACCGACCGCCGCGCTGGCCCGCCGGCTGCCGCAGGGCGCTGCTTGGCAGCCCACCCTGCGGTTCATTGACTTCATTTCACCCACGCCTTCTTCTCAACGTAACCTTGCTCCACCCCCCGATGCTCCTGTATCCTTGCTTGCACTCCCCCCACTGTTTCCCTGCCGAGCCAACCGCGCTCAACCTTGCTCCCTCACTCACAATCCCACAGAACTGAACTGCTTCACGCTGCCCTGCGGGCGCCTCGCTTGTCCAACAGTACTGCCTAGAGCTGTGCATTTTGCAAAAACAGTCAGCATTGGCTGCAACGACAAGCTCCCGCGCTCGCTAAAAAGAAAGTGTCAGGGTCAACGAGTGCAGTATGGGCAGCAGATACACAACCAGACATGCAGCAACGGGGGCGGGCAGTGTGCCTCCAGCTCGACTGGAACTGTGAAGCCAACTTGGCGAAGAAGGACCAATTGGGATGAGAACGGCACCAACGACAAAGCGAGAGGCAACCATTAGAAGATGATTCTGAAGCGCTGCTCGGCCTCCTGCCCCTTTGTCTTGCCCTTCTTGCCGCTAGAGCTGCCCTCTGCTGCAGGCTTGAGCGTCCACATGCAGGCCTGAATCGCATCCGCCTCCCCTGCGCAGATGCCCACCATTGGCAGCTCGCCGGCTGGCACCGCCCTGCGGGCAAGGAGGGTGGCAGGATACGCATCGTTTCAATGCATCAGCAGGGCATTTGACGGACGGCACACAGGAGGGGCATGGAGTGGACACCTAGGCAAATGAGCAGCGTCCGCAACCCACTTGCAGTACAAGGCGAAAGCTCACCCGCCGAACATGAAGGAGGAGATGGCGGCTTCCTCGTTTTGCTGGCTGCTGGCTGCTGCTGCCGCCGCCGCGCCGCCCTGCTGCTTGGCGTCGGCCGCCGCCGCCGCCTTGCCGCTGCAGCACGGCTTGGGCTGCTCGCTGCTGCACGCATCAATGCAGCATACAGACAGACTGTCTAGCGTGCAATTGGGCGCAGGCGCGGGCAGGACGGGCAGCGGGAGGCCAGAGGTGCAGCAGGGCGGGGGCCTCACCTGCTGCCGGCGGCTGCCTGAGATGCAGGCTCCTTCTCCTTCTTCTTGCCAAACATTCTGGGGCACCGGAAGCGCTGTCGGCGGCGACCCACTTGGGAGCGTCTGCGGCTGGACGAGCAAGCGAGTGCGGTGCGACAGAGAAGAACGAAACAGGATGCGCTGCCCGATGCGCCACAGTTCGGCCTTGATGGCGGGCCGCAGGGACACAGCGGGCGCGCCGCCACCCACCGCCACGCTACCGCTCTTTGGCGGGGAGCACTGCGATGATGCACGACGGCTAGCTGGCGGAAATGCAGCTGCCTCGTTTGCTCTGCAGCATGGGATGTTGCAGTGTATTGAACAAGGCGCATGTATATATAGCTATAGCTGCTGAAGGGCAGCTTTGCTCGTGCTCGTTTGCCGCGGGCCGTAACCGGAGGCAGTGGCAGTGAGCCCAGTCGCATCACCTGCGGCTGCGGCGCGCAAGATGAGAAGCAGGCTGCGATAAAGCTGCACACCAAGCCAAGGGAACGCTGCAAAACAGTTTAGCGATCCCTATACGCTGTCGGCAGGCGGCGGCGCTGGCGGCGCATGGGGCGGCCGATCACACTACCAAACCCAACCTCTTGCCTCTGCTCTTATGAGCTCTGCTCTTCCAAGGTGTAGGAAGCAGCCCGATGAGCCTGCAGAAACCGCACTCGCCCACGGCTGAGACGAGAAGCTTTGCGGGCCCCTGGCTGCGGTTTGGCAGTGGCACAGGGCCTCAGGATGGTGATCAGTGGCGAGGCTCAGTGCTGTGCCTCACACGGGCGCACAGCCGGGTAGCTGCCGCGGCAGCTCCGGGCGGCGGCGGCAGCACCGGGCCGAACGGCGGCACTGCCTACCCTGGCTTCTCACCAGCCGGCCTAGCAGCCGGCCCAGCAACACCAACCGCTGGGCTCACAGGAGCGGCGGCAGGCACCGCAACAGCGCCGCGGCCAGTTCTGCTGCTGCGCGACGCTCGGAGCGGCGGCGGCGGCGGCAGCAGCGGCACCGCTGACCGGCGTTTGGATCAGCCCAGCCCGCTGGACAGCTGCGAGGGGTGGACCGCTTGGCGGTTTGAGCTGGAGCTGTCGCTGACGGAGTGGCAGCGGCCAGTGGAGTATTGCCTTGAAGCAGGTGAGCTGAGCTCGGTAGCGCGCAGTTTGCCGGCCCAGTAAGGGGGTAAGAGCGGGGGCCCCGAGGGGAAAGATGGCAGAGGGCAGCAGCGGAGGAGAGGTGAGGCGGCTGGCATGCAGGGCTGAAGGGAAGGCGAGCAGGCACTGGCTGCCCTGTGTTGAGCGGCAAGCAGGAGCGCAGAGGCGGCACATGGACTGCTGGCTTTGCAGACGCCTGCCTGCCGGCACAGGCGCAGGCGCAGTTGCAGGGCGAGTTGAATGAAACCAGGCCGGCTGCTGCTCTTCTTGGCTTGCAGGAGGCCAGTCCACGCCCACCTACACCTTTTGGCTGCCGGCCGTGGGCCAGCCCATGCACTGGTGCGCTGGGCAAAGAGCAGGGCATGCCAACCATGCCACGCGCGCCTCTGCATGAGTGCCAGACAGCATGTATGCTAGCTCTGTGCATGCTGTGCGTGCATGCACCTCTGCGGACCAAATGCAAGCAAGCTGCACCCCATCCTGCTGCTGCCCTGCTGCCCCACCAACCCATGCACAACCACAGGGGGTACTACAGCTGCAACGGCATGAGCGACGATGTGAAGCGGGATGCGCCCGAGCGAAACGACCCAACGTATCTGTGGCGAGACCTGCTGCAGGTTCGTCTGTGTGCGGCTGCGTGGCTGTGTGGGTGCGTGGCATGTGCGGCCTGTTGCAGGGGTTGCAGGCGTAGCCGGTGGCAATGCTGCGTGGAACACAGTGGCGGCATGTTTGCAACGCCCACGCCATGCCCTCCATGGCTCCCAATGCTGCGTCATGACCATGCCATGTCCATGCTGTGCTTGCGTGACATGACATGTCCGTCTGCGCTCAGAGAACCCCTTCCTCCTGCTCTCCCGCAGCTGCACAGCGCCTTCCCGCTGCACTGCCTGGTGGGCGGAGGTGAGCCGGCAGGCCACCCATGCATGGTGGCAGTAGTGTGCCATGGCAGCTGATGATGGGTTGCAGCGCTGCACTCAGTGCACTAGTAGTGAGATAGCCATGCCATGCCATGCCATGCCATGCCCCAGGACATGCATTGCTGTTCCATGCAGCACATGCTACAGCACGTTGTCAGCTTGCACGTGCGACACATGCTGCCTGCTACATGCTGCCGCCACGCACCGGAATGACCCATGGCCTGCACTGACGCCGATTGAGCAAGCACTGCCTTGTGACATGGCTGCAACCCTGAGCAGGTGACCAGCTGTACAACGATGGAGTGTGGCAGACGCCCATGCTCAAAGCTTGGGGCGCCAACACCGACCAGTGAGGCACACTTTTTGTTCGGCGGGCCGCGAGTGATGGGCATGATGCGGGGGGCGCATGCAGCTGCCGCCATGGCCCTGTTGCTGCTTGTGCTGGGCAGCAATGTTTGCTTGAGGTTGCTTGCAGGCAACGGGACACATGGCATGCCATGTGCATGGCATGGCATGGCGCAGCACGACGCTGCGCAGCATGACGTAGCGTGGCATGGCTTGCCGGACGCTTGGCATGGCATGGCATGGCGAAGCCATCAATGGCGTAGCCATTACCTGCCGCCATGTGCTAGCGCCATGCCCTGCTGAAAGGTCCTATCATGTGCCACACTACTGCCTGCCATGCCTGTGTCGCAGCGACAAGAAGGTGGAGGCGGAGTGGACGCCGCAGATGGAGGCGGAGGCCACGCACTACTACCTGACCAACTACATTGGTGAGCTCAGAATAATTAATTATGATGAAGCGCTGAATCAGCATTTTACGAAATAAAGCACTGAGGCCACCATTACTACCTGACCAACTACATGGGTGGGCAGTCTAGCTGTGCCATGAATGTTCTGCACATGAACATTCTGCGCATGAAACGTGCGGCTGGCCCGCTGCACTCAAGACAGCGCCTGCTTGCCTGCATGCCAGAGCAACATGCTGCAGAGCACATTGGACCATGCTGCACCTGACCATGAATGCCAACTGCGTTTCTTATGTGCCACCTGAGTTTCATGTTGTCCACCATTCCGCAGATTCTTTCTCGGCGGCCGACATCGATGTGGCCATGGCCTCCATTCCGGGCGTCATGATGTGGGACGGTGGGTGCTGCATTCAGCCACATTAACTGCTTGGGGACAGCCTGTCGCCCGCATGCCTGCATGCGGCGGCCGTCATTGGTCTGGGCAGCTCCGCATGAGCTGGCCTGAACATGGCAGTCCCTGCCTGCCAACCGTTCATTTGCACACCCAGACCACGACATTTGGGATGGCTACGGTTCGTACGAGCCGCGCACGCAGGGCTGCCCCGTCTTCCAGGCGAGCAGCTGCTGCTTGCCTGTACAGCTGCTGTTTGCTTGCCGCTAGAGCATGAGGTTCGTCATGGCTTCATGGCTTGCAGGCCAGGCCAACATGCAGTGCATCGTGTGCAACATGGCTGTGCGGCGCCACTGGACCAAGCCCCCTTCATGCATGTGCCACATGAAGCCCTGCGGTTGAGCGCTCCTCAATGTATCCATGCTACCTGCAGGGCCTGTTCAGGGTGGCGCGCCGGTTCTTCCTGCTTTTCCAGCAGGTCAGCAGCTGCAGTTCTGCGTGGTGCCCACCATTGCTGCCACTGCTGCCACCGCCACCGGCTGCTGCCATCGCTGCGCCTCTGCTGCTGGTCAGCAGCAGGCTACTGTTGCTGCCACCACCTCCGTCGCTGTCCTTGTGGCCATGTCGAGTCTGCCACCTCAACTGCCGCCTCGAGGCGCTGCCTCGGTGCCATTCTTTGACAGAACTTCATGCATGCTCACTGGCTCTGGCTGCTGCGCGCTACGCTGTCACCCTGTGCAGCACACCACTGATGCCTTCAACTTGCAGCGCCGGGAGTTCCTCACAAACGACAACACGTGAGCGACACCTCAGGCTGCTTATGCCGGCATGGCTGCTGAAGGGGCGGGATGGGTTGCATTTTGCCTGCTGCTGCGCAGAGTGCCCGCAGTGTTGTGTGCAATGGACACATGTGCAAGGGCTTTTGCGCAGCAGGCGAGATAGCAGCAATTCCCTCCCATCCTGCACTTGTTGATGCAGGGAGTTCCATTACGTCAAGTGGATGGGCCCGCAGGCAAGCCGATTGGCAGCAGCGGAGCGCAGCTTGTGTTGAGCGTGCCGCTGCACTTGTCACGTGTAGTATGAGCACCTGCTGATAATACGGACGGCTTGTTCTCTAACTTCAGCTGCTGAGTCCTCGTCCTGCAAGGTGGTGCTGCTGGGCATGGATATGCGCAGCCAGCGCACAAAGGAGCGAATCATGCCTCAGGCGAGCCGGGGGTGCTGTGGGCATTGTTTGCCCTGCAATAGGTTTGCGTGTTCTGCATGCCTGTGCTGCTGGTCTACCTCCCAACCGCTTCACCCAGCATGTTGCTGAGAGCACCTACCCTTTGTAGGCCAGCTATGATTTGTTCCGCCGCACCGTGGCGGCCCTGCCGCCGGGACCGCTGCATGCCGTGGTCCTGTCCGGCATCCCGCTCATCTTCCCAAAGGCGCGTGGCAGTCATGCTGATATCAGGCTGAATAGTTTTGTGGATCAGTGCAGCGGTGCTGCGAGAGCAATGTCCTCTGCCATGTGGCAGGCGGCAGCCCCCAACAGTCGCCATGCTGCAGGTCTGCAGTTTCCGCATGCACGCTTTGAACGGGGCGCTGTGCCCGCTGTGGTCCCTGCGCAGGTCCCGGCTGCCGAGACTCTGCTGGGCTGCATGGGGCGCGTCACACGCTCTGTGCCTGCTCTGAAGAATGCAGCGCGCAGCTCAGGTGAGACCCTGCCGGCGAGGTGTACACCTTGCAGCACATGTGCTGCGCCCCGGCCAGGCTGCCTGTGGCATGGGCAGCTGGCCTGGATCCTTGTCCAGCCCTTTAGTCCAGCCCTTTACGCGAGCTGATGGGAGTCGCAGCATGTACCAGATGCGCCGCATGCGCAGTCACGCATTGCAGCCGGGTTGGAAAAACTGGTGCTGGTTGAATCGTCGCCCTGCAGGCCTGCTGGACCGGTTCGACCAGCCGGAGATTCTGGATGATCTGGTGGATGGTAAGTGGCTGGGGGCGGGCTCCCTTCATACTAATCAACCGCCGTCTGGAGATGCATGGCAGTCTAATGGGTGGGTCATCCGTCYTTTTCCTCGAGCGCTGCTCTCCTGCCTGCCCCATGCTGCCATGCAGGCTGGGTGGCAGACGTGCACAAGGGTGAGGCACCCATTTGCGTCGCGGTGGTAAAGATGCATTCTGCTGCTAGTGCTGGCTGCCGCTGCGCATGCTGCCAGGGCAACAACAGCAGCACCGGCGGCAGCCGCGGCGGCAGCATTGCAGTGGGCCAGTCTGCACAGCGCCCTGTGGTTGCACATTGCAGATGCTGCCACATTGCCTCCTGGCTCAGACCTGCCGCTCAGCACTCACTCCACTGGGACTTGCAGAGGAGCGCCTGCAGTTTATCCGCATGCTCCAAGAGTTTTCGCTCACCAAGGGCCTGCGCGTCAGCATCCTGTCGGGTGGGTGCGCCCTGCCMGAATTGCTGCGCCTGCTGGGCTGGCTGGGCCTGCTGCTGCTGCRGCTGCTGCTGCTGCTGSTCTGAGCTTCAAGTGCATGCAGTTTGCTAGGCGTGTTGCCGCGCCACTGCATTGCTGCATGCCGTAGCAGCGGCTGCCGCCTTAACAAAGCAGCTCGTTGACGGCTACGCATGCACACGGGCCGTTGTGGCTGACCGCAGGCGATGCACATGTGGGCGGCGTGGGCCGGCTCTACTCCCGCCCCAAGATCAAGGATGTGGGGTGAGGCGCAGGGTTGTTGTAGCTGAACAGCCAGCCGGGCTTCAGTCCAGACTGGTCAGCATTGATGCACTCGTGCACTCCGCTGCGCAACTGTTGGTGCCTGCTGACGTGCAAGCCGACTGTGCTCCCACCATTGCGCCGCCGCTGCTTCCAATCGTGCAGCGAGGACCCGCTCTTCATGCCCCAGATCATCAGCAGCGCGATTGTCAACGCGCCGCCGCCGCACCCGGTGGTCAAGATGCTGATGCGCACCAACTTTGCGTGTGAGTGGCAGGGCTTGCAGTTTGCGCCCAGCAGAGGGGGTGGGAGAGCACCGCACAATACTGCTGGCATACACTGCTCTGGACTTGGACAGCGCAAGCACTTATGCATCAGCTTACCTTACCCGCCCTTCCTTGCAGGCAACGTGGACGAGCGGACGCGCGAGAAACTGGTGCGCTTGCTGTGCCTGCTGTGTCTGCTGTGCCTGCTGTGCATGCTGTGCATGCTGCTCCCCCCACTGGTCATGCAGCTTGGCCTTGCTGGCTGCATCTTCCAGCCTCACCTTGCCTGCCACAACACTGCCCCTGCCTTCAGGTGCGCGCATTCTACCCATACCACCCGCGCACCGACAAGCTGATTGCACAGCGCAACTGGTGAGCAAGTGTGCGGCTGGGCAGGGCAGTTGAGCTGACTGCGCTGAGCCAGCGGCCGAGGTGGCAATGTTATGTAAAGGCTAGACGAGTGCGTACTTCACCCGCAATTGGGATCCTCACGAGTAGTATGGGAAGTGTTGACACATCAGCAACCCGTGCCACCATTCCACCCGCAGGTGCGACGTGTCCCTGGTGGCCCCGCCCTTCTCGCCACCCACAGTGCCCGCAGACCCGCTGTTCGGAGGGCTGCGCTTCGTACTGAGGGTGGAGAACACAGACCACCGGTGCGTGTCACTGACAAGTTTGTAAATAGAAGGGCTTGGTTGTGACTAGGTGGGTTTGCATCAACAGAAAGGAGTTTGTTTGGGGGGCTGCGCTTCACACTGCGAGTGGAGAACACAGACCACCGGTGAGTGCGCTGGGAATGCGCTTGTGAGTGGGTGTGTTTTGCGGAAGAGGGAGTTGTCCACGGGGTGGCGCTGCACACTGCAGGAGAGCACGGGCGGTGCTGAGGCCGCTCGACTGTGCTGGACAATGGGAGATGCACAAGGCATCGCACCCAGGGCGCTCAATGCGACTGTGCACAACGTCAACTCCTGCCCCTGCCCGCTTCTGTCCCTGCAGGCGCGGCTATGCAGACGAGGTGTATGTCATTGTGGTGCCCCGCCACCCCTCGGCGCCCAAGATGGCGACCGCCGCCGGCGCCGCTCCCACTGGCGTGCCGCTGGCGCTGCCGCCCGCCGCGCCGGTGATAGAGGAGGAGCTTCAGGCGACCAAGGAGCAGCAGCTGGCTTCGCGCCCTGGGGAGGGGGCGGCGGGCGGCACAGGGGGAGCGCAGTGGGGCATGGCGGTGGGCAAGGCAGCTGGGTCGGGAGCGCCCGAGCCCGCCACCCCTGTTGCGGCGGTGTGAGCGGCGGCCGCGAGGCGGCTGGGATTCAGTGCATCGGCTRACTTGGMTCAGCTTTGATGAGTTGCTACAGGGATTGTAAATGTGGGAGGCAGGCAGCAGTGAGGCGCCGCTGCCGCCGCCGCTGCCGCCGCCGCCAGCGGGGCATGCACAGCAGGTGGCTCAGGGGCGCCGATCGCGGCTTGCACGGTCCTTTCAAGCAGCCAGGAGTTGGTTGCACGCCCGCCGCTTGCGGCCCGCCCACGAGGMGAGGCACCGGCCGCACGGGGGMCGCATTGCCTGCGCTTGCGGGMTGCAGAGCAGCTTACCGGCTTCAGCAGTCCATCGGACAAGCGATGGCGGGGCGCGGTGCAGCTGGGCGGCGGGTGGCTCGGCCAAAGGCGGCGCATGTGCCGCAGCGCTGCCAAGCAGTTGCAGCAGCAATCACATGTGCACATCAGCATTGCAGCAGGCCCCAACCAGTAGGTGGCAGCGACGGCAGCCGGCTGGGCGCCAAACCTGCAGCGCTGGCCCGGCTGTGGCGGGAATGGAGCGCTGCCCAGCAAAGCCCGATCGCTGTGCAGTCGCACCGGCGGGCCCCTGCACACCTGCTTGCTGCCTGCCGCCGCTGCCGCCGCCGCCTGCCGCCGCCGCCTGCCCGGCGTTCAAGCCGACGCCCGTCTGCTCCCTGCTGCAGTGGTTTCTTCTGAGGAGCAGCAGCAGCAGCAGCCATGCCGCCCAAGAAGAAGGAGGAGGTGAAGGAGAAGCCCATCCTGGGCCGCTTCAGGACCAACCTGAAGGTGCGCACCCGCCCGGCTGTTGGCAGCTGGTGCCGCCGGCGCTTGGCTTGGCTGCAGGTTGTGGGACCCATTCAGCCTGCAGCTGCTGCAGCCGGCAACTACACTCTCGCCTGCATGTCGTTGCAGCAACCAGAGCATTTGTCAGCTGATCTCAACCAGCTGTTCCGGNCGGCTGCCGTGGCGTGGGCGGTTCGTTGCGCTGCTGCTGCTCCAGGCTTTCATGCTGTCCATGGAAGTGACCAACGCTTCGTTATGATGGTCCTACAACTGCAGATGGGCATTGTGGGCCTGCCCAACGTGGGCAAGTCCACGCTGTTCAACACCCTCACCAAGCTGTCCATCCCCGCGGAGAAGTGAGGCTGGCAGTGTTGGATTTTTTGTGCTGTGCATTGCTGCTGCTGCTGCTGCTGCTGCTGCTTCTGCTGGGCGGCGGCGGCGGCGGCGGKGGCGGTCACGGCGTTTCCGCTGCACGACAATCCCACGCTGCTGCTTGTTTAACTCCCCTTCCTTACCCTGCAGCTTCCCCTTCTGCACCATCGACCCCAACAACGCGCGCGTGGTGGTGCCCGACCCCCGCTTCGACTGGCTGGTGAGCGCTCTAGCTCTGCCTTGCCGTGTCACGCTGCTGCTGCTGTCCCCGCGCTGCATTGCTTCATTGCATTTGTTGTTGCTGAACGCTGTGCTGTGACCATGCCTGACCCCCGTTTCGACTGGCTGGAGGGTGAAAGTACCTCTGTGGGGCTTGCTGGCTGGATGGGGTGTGGAGCTGTGCTGTAATGCCATGCAGCCCCAGTTGATGTCATGTGATGCCTTTACCAGGGGCCAACTGCCGCCAGCAGGCAGCTGGTGCAACTGCCGTGCGGCCACTGTGCATGCTGCTACACGCCGACGCTCCAGCTCCAAGCCACCACTGATGTGAATGCCTGGTTCCAGCAGCTGCTGCCCTTTTCATGCTGCTGCTCCCTTCAACATGCTGCTCATGCATTTTCCTGCCACTTGCAGGTGGAGAAGGTGCAGCCCAAGGCCAGCCAGCCGGCCTACCTCGAGGTCTGCGACATTGCTGGCCTGGTGAAGGGCGCAGCGGAGGGGCAGGGCCTGGGCAACGCCTTCCTTTCCAACATCGCCGCCGTGGACGGTGAGAGGGTTGATTATCTGCTGGAATATCTGCTGCTTCAAGTCTGGGTCTGGGTTGAATCTGTGCATTCCTGTCCAACATCGCCGCCGTGGACGGTGAGCTGCCTGTGGTTTGCAAGCCGTGGGCATGCTTTCGCAGGCGGCGCGCATGCCCTTTCAAGCTGTGCCCGCCTGTTGCAGGCTCCATGCGATTTCGTTTATGGTACATCAGTTGTGCGTTTGCATTGCCAGACGCTGCAGGCCTGGCAGAGCTTGGTTGGCTGATGGAAGGGCGATCAGCAGGTTCCGATACCCCCTCCCACCTGTTGGTTTGCAGGCATCTTCCATGTGTGCCGCGCCTTCGATGACGCCGATGTGGTGCACGTTGAGGACCGCGTCGACCCCGTGGAGGGTGGGTTTATTCTGTAGTCTCTGCTGCATTCTGGTGGCAAATTGGGCAGAAAGGCATCACGGCAGGTCGGGCCTGGCCTGACCAGGCTGTGCTGAAGTTGGCACATGCAAGCTGATGATGCCATGTCGCCCGCCCGCTGTGTTTTGCGGTGCGCTGTGCATGCTGTGCCACTCTCCTCTGCTCATGTGTGCTTTATCTCCATTCCATTGTTCAGACCTGGACATCATCCACGCCGAGCTGCGCGCCAAGGACATTGAGTGGTGCCAGAAGATCATCGAGGGCTTCAAGAAGATGCGGCAGGTGGGCAGAGTCAGCCAATGCTGTGCAGACTAGTGCAGACTACTGCTGAAAGG
>JADXDR010000046.1:133640-152854 GCA_025026875.1 Chlorella ohadii | reverse complement strand
AATGGTGCGGCCTGGAGGGAGAGGGAGCAGACAGGGTGGCAGGAGGTCGTGCTGAGATAGCGCTCACAAAACACAATGGTGGGGCCTGCAACAGGGGGGAGCACACAGGGTCGCAGGACGCCCGCCATTCCAGCAAGCACAACAGCAAACCAAGTGCTGGGCCAGGCAGTACACAATCAATCCGCTGCCTTTATTGCAAAGTTTCAGTCCAAACAGATTCCCGTGTACCACACCTGGGTGCTTGGCCAGCAGGCAGTACAGCACCTCGTCCCGCTGCGCCTCGCCACACGAGAGAAGTACGCTTCGGCACGCGCTCTGCCAGGCGCCGCTCCGAGGTCAGGTCCACGATTTTGGGCTTGCCCCTGCGGATGAAAAAAAATGATTAAATATGTTGGTTTGGCTAGAAGCAGAGAAGTACGCTTCGGCACGCGCTCCAAGCCAGGTCCACGGTTTGGGCTTGCCCCTGGGAGGAGGAGGAGCAGAGTTGATGTCAAGTGGACAACTGGGGATCGGCCCTGACATGGGGGCACACGGATGGGTGGTCACCACGGTGAGGCATGTGATGGGCAGAGAAGCATGGAAAACAGCAGGGCAGGGCGCAGCAAGCAATGTAAAGGAGTAATCCGCCCTTCACCAAAACTGCAGCCCACTCAACCAGAAGCAAGAACGCAGCTGACAACTTGCCTGAACGGGATCTTGTCCATCAACGCATCCAGATCGCTGCTGCCGCTGGCGCCGCCGCCGCCCTTGCGCAGGCGGCGCCGCAGGTTGGCGGGCAGTGTGAGCGTGGCCGAGAACACAAACGTCTGCATGCGGTGGCGCCGCGTCGCCTTGCCGCGCCGCTGCTCCTGCCCCTGCTGCTCGTGCTCATGCCCCTGCTGCGCCTGGGAGGCAGCGCCTCCCCGGCCCGGTGCTGCTGCCTCCTCTGCCTCCTCTCCTTCCTCCTCACTCTCTTCCTCTGCTCCCTCCCCCTCCTCCGCCCCTTCCTCCCCATCAGACTCCTCCTCCTCCCCCGCCTCCTCCTCCTCTCCGTCTCCCTCCTCAGCCGCCGCCCGCAACCGCTGCACTGGCTCACGCTCCGCCGGCTCATCTGCCGCCTCTCTGCCCTCGGGGGCAGCTAGGGCCTGCTGCGCTGGGATGGCTCCTAGGATGCTGCTCAGCTCGCCGTAATGGCCCTGCTGCACCATGCGGTCTGCAAGTGGGGGGCGTTTGTTCGGAGAGAGCAGCCAGTGAGCGCGAACGGTGCTGAAGCTGTGCAGTCCTGCTGGCTCCATGCAACTTCGAGCACTCCCTGTTGCCTGGTGCGGACAGGCAAGCTAGGCTCCCTCTTCGCTTTAATTGCTTCACATCCTCCCATGTATTCAGGCACACCAGAGCGCACCTGCTCCGGCCATCACCAGGAACGAGAGGCTGCTGCCTAGGTAACGGTAAGGTGCATATGAGAACAAACGCGCACCTGCTTCGTCAATGACCAGGAACGACAGGCGGTCCAGGTTGGTCACGTGCGGCTGGCCGTCGCGCATCAGGTCCCACAGCCGGCCGGGGGTTGCGACAATCACCTGCAAACAAGCAATGACAGTGAAAGGCTTGCAGTGTCACGCCGTGTATGATAAATGCGGCCCTTTCGCATCAGATCCCAGAGCCGGCCGGGGGTTGCGACAATCACCTGCAAGGGGGGCGTTGAAGGGAAAGAGTGTGGCGGTACCACGGTGTTGCATTGCAACGTGGCAACTTCTTTCGGGCATCAAAGGCGCGCAGCCGGGGCGGAAACCCATGCCCGCCCAATGTAACACACACATCAGCTATCCCCAGGCAATGCACACATCAGCTATCCCCAGGCAACGCACACATCAGCTATCCCCACCTCTGGGTGCTTGGACAGCAGCCGCTCCTGCTTCAGCTGGGAGATGCCTCCCACGATGGGCACCACCCAGATGCCGCAGCCCTTGCCCACCGCCTGGGGAGGCAAGGGGGGTGGGGGAAGCAGGAGGCAGGGGGCGGCTGGGTGACGCAGGCGCTGCCCAGAGATGGCAACCCGCGTTTTGGTGGCCAGGCAGCCAAGCAGGCAGCTGCTGTCACCCTGCTGTTCAACGGCCGGCATCCACCAAGGGCGAGGCTGCAGGAAGTTTGGGAATCCTCACCTGCAGATGGTCGCACACTTGCATGGCCAGCTCTCGTGTGGGGGCCAGGATCAGCGCCCGCAGGGGGGAAGCCTCCCTGCCGCTGCCGCTGCCGCTGCCGTTTCCGCTGCCGCCCGCCGCTGCTGCTGCGCCCTCTGCCCCGCCGCCGTCCTGCGCTGCGCCTGCTGCGCCTGCTGCGCTGCGCTGGTCGCGCTCCTGCAGCAGCAGCTG
The DNA here is from genome assembly GCA_025026875.1 of Chlorella ohadii. NCBI lineage: Eukaryota > Viridiplantae > Chlorophyta > Trebouxiophyceae > Chlorellales > Chlorellaceae > Chlorella > Chlorella ohadii. The sequence goes on along the minus strand of JADXDR010000046.1, from coordinate 150,503 downwards.
CATGAKGGGCAGGCMAAATGCCAGCGTCTTGCCGCTGCCCGTCTGCGCCGCACCAATCACGTCCCGCCTGTCCCGAATGGCGGCCGGCAGGCACTCTGCCTGCACGTGCGTGGGTGCAGAAAAGCCCAGCCGAGCAATGGCTGCCTCAACCTCTGGGTGCAGCTGCAGCTCCTTCCACGCCGAAATGTCCACAGCTGACGCCGCGGCCTCCGCCGCAGCAGCCGCCTCGGCGGCGGCGGCGGCCGCGGCCGCCCGACGCGCCTGCCGCTCTTCCTTCTTCTGCGCTGCGGCTGCGGCCCGCTTGGCCGCCTTCTCCTCCTTCTTTTTCTGCTTCTTCAGCTGCTTGTTTTCTGCCTGCAGTGCGGCCAGCTGCTGCTTCAGTGCTGCCACTGACTGGTCATCATCACCGTCAGCTGCCTCCTCATCCTCCTCTGCTGCACCTCCCTCGTCAGCAGCTGCCGCAGTGCTGCCCTCCGCTGCCTTTGCCGCCTGCTGCCCCTTCTTGCCCTTTTTGGCTGCCTTGCCGGATGCGGCCTTGTCGGCTGCCTCACCTGCCGCAGCTGCTGCCGCATCTGCCGCTTTCCGCTTCTTGCCTTTCTGCTTGCCGGCCGCTGCGGCTGCGTCATCCCCTTCGGCTGCCTGTGCCTCGGCTGCCTGCGGCTGCTCGCCACCAGGCACAATCAGGCCGCCTGCAGCGGGAATAAGGTGAGGAGCACGGGGAGAGGTTGTGAATCGACTTCCTAAATGCAGCAGGAAGAATTTGCCACAGCGCAGAAGGTGCGAGCGCAAAGCAAATCAGCATTGGACCAGCTTGCTACCCCTGTACAGCTCAGCACACAGCTGTGCATCTCACCGAGCGCTGAGGCGTCCAGCTCTTCCAGGCCCAAAAGTGCACATCGTCGCCCCTCAGTACATGCTGTAATACCACCCCACCAGCCACTCTGCTCACCAAGTTCCTTAGCATCCAGCTCCTCCAGGCCGCACTCATCCAATCCCACCAGCCAACCTTAGATAATACAGCACACCATGCCAACCACTCTGCTCACCCAGTGCGGAAGCGTCCAGCTCCTCCAGGCCGCAGAAGCCGTACTCATCAGAGCCCAGTAGGAGGTCGTCGCCCACTGCCACCGACTTCCAGCCCGACAGGCCCTCCCAAAAGTCGCGCCCGCCGCCGCCGCCCCGCTTCTTGCCCATGCCCGCCGGGTGCTGGCTTGCCGGCTAGGAGCTGCAGAACAAGCAGCAGGGGAGCGGGGTCGGCGTGGCAGGCAACTTGTGTGCAGCAGGCTGGCCTGCTGAACGGCGGCGGTGGCACGGAGCAGGCAGCGGCGGCAGCGGCAAGGGCTGCGGCGCCTAAACGCGTGTGGACCGGCTTTTCGCGCACCTCAGGAACCCAAAAACGCCTAAAACCAGTCCAAAGGAGCGCTGGAGGCCGATTCCGAGCGCGCCGCAAAAGTTCGGCACACTGCCGCAAAGAAGAGGCACCACTGGCCTGTAGTAGCAAAGTTTAGCTTGCTCAGAATGCACCAGATGTGCATGCAGGCCTTCTCAAGCACCTTGGCGGCTGCATGGGAGACTGCCAGCGAGGCGAGGGGCGGGCAGCCATTGAACGGCCCCATTCACAGCTCAGCGCATCTCTTGCATCGGTATTGGGCCTAAGCAAGCCCCAACTGCGCCTGCAAGCTGCGCTGCAGCCCAGCCGCCATGGCCGCGCTCTCCAGCGCCTCCTGCCGCGCCTGGAGCCCCAGCAGCGCCCCCAGGCGGCGATCAGCAGCGGTTGCAGCGGCCGGCAGGGACGCCCAGCAACCCAGCACGGCACCGCCGCCGCCTGCGCTCCCGCCGACGGCACCGGCGCAGCGGCGGCGAGCGCTGCTTTCCTCTGCTCTGCTGGCACCCCTGGTGCTGGCGACCGGTTCCAGCTCAGCACTGACTCTGGAGGAGGTGACGCCACCTGTTGTGCCCGCAGCACCACTGACAGCCAGGTGGGTTTGGGCAGGGTACACTGAGCGCTGCCACCGCCTCGTTGTAGGGTTGTTTGCCGCGCTTGGCCCTTCCTGGCCCGCCTTGCAGGCCAGCTGCAGCTTCTCAGCTTCTCAACAATCCACCTGCTCACCCTGTTCACCGCTTTCCGCTGCTCTGTCATGCAGGGAGGCAGCTGTGGCGGACATTTATGAGCGCGTGGCTCCCTCCGTGGCACTAGTGTATGACATCACACTGCGCAGCACAGGCCCCGGCGGCCCTCAAGCGGTTGAGCAGCCCGAGGGCAACGGCAGCGGCTTCGTGTGGGACAAGGGTGGGTGAAAACTGCAGGCGTCCTTCTTGGGCAACTTGTTGTGGTGGATGCTGGCCCTGATCAGGATGGCTTTCACCAACCCGTTGGGCAGGGGTTGGGCAGTGCTGCTGAGTAGCTCATGCCGGCCCCTCCCAGAGCACCTGCATTTCCCAATTCACTGTACTTGCGCTGCAGATGGCCACGTTGTGACCAACTACCACGTCTTGGCCAGCGTGCTGTCGGGGGCGGCGGGCAAGGTGCAGCCCAGCGCGCTGGTCGCTCGGGTGCTGCTGCTCAACCGGGRCGGCGTGCAGCAGGCGTTTGACGGCTTCCTTGTGGGTAAGAAGAACGCAGTGGCTGCTGCTACTCGTTTGCCGCCGCTGCTGCTGCTGCTGCTGCTGCTGACAGTGGYGGGTTGAGAGGCTCGTCCTCAGCTGCAACCCCCAGAGGGGGGTTGTTGCCCCTCKGTTCGGCACCCCCACTTGCCCTGCCCAGCTCCGATATCATCATCATCACCCTGCCGCAGGAGCGGACAAGGCTCGGGACCTCGCGGTGCTCAAAGTCAAAGCGCCTGCCGACCTGCTGCGCCCCGTCACCCTGGGAGACTCGGGCGCTGTGCGTGTGGGCCAGGCCTGCTTGGCGTTGGGCAACCCGGTGAGGGCAAATGCAGAGAGCTTGGAGTTTCGGCAGCTAAGGCATGCATGGGAGCGGGCCAGGCAGACTTAGTTCAAGTGATGAGCAATGGGGTCAGCAACCGAGCGGTTAAGACACATACCGTTCACATGTCCTGCCTGCCCTGCCCTCCCCTGCCCCCGCAGTTTGGGTTTGAGCGCACGCTGACTTCCGGTGTGGTCAGCGCTACGGGTCGGGGCTTCCAGTCGCAGACCGGCTCGGTCATTGGCGGCGGCATCCAAACCGATGCAGCAGGTGGGAGCGTAAGGTGGTGCTTTACGCATGGGCAACAGGGCCAGGCTACTGCCATGCTGAGACACTCCTCTTGTGCTGCGCTTGCCAGTGGCGTTGCTGTGCTCCCAGGCACAACGTGTGGTTGCAGCCAGCACGGCAGCTGAGACACTTCTGCTCCTCTTGCAACCCATGCCGCAGTCAACCCCGGCAACAGCGGCGGCCCTCTTCTGGACTTGTCTGGATCAGTGATCGGAGTGAACACGGCCATATTTACAGCCACAGGTGGGTTCTGATTCAGCTGAGCAGTAGCAGATGTCTTGGTGGATGCGCGGGTGGCTGATTTGCTTGGGCAATGCTACCGCACGTAGCACCGTCTGACTCGCCCATTCCATCTCTGTGCGCGGCGCCTTACGTTTGCAGGGGCCAGCGCCGGCATTGCGTTCGCGATTCCGTCCTCTGTGGTGCGGCGGGTCGTGCCTCAGCTCATCCAGTTCGGGGCGGTGCAGCGAGCGACCCTGGGCTTCCAGCCAGCAGCCGACCCAATCGCACGATCCTTCAAGGTGAGGGGCAGCAGGCAGCAAACGATGGGGGCAGGCAGGGGTTCGCATGCAGCAAGTTGGCTGGCGCATCTTTGCTTAGCATCGCTTGCTTGCGTGCTGATCGAAAATGCAGACCCAAAGGATGGCACCTGCACCTGCACTCCTGTGCCTCACTCCTTATTCATAGAATCATACTGAACTGCAGGTGTCAGAGGGCATGCTGACCCAGACGGCAGACCCCATAGCACCATCACTACGTGTGCATCTGCTTCACGTTGCAATTTGCTGAACTCTTTGCTGAGCCGCAGGTGTCGGAGGGCGTGCTGATCCAGACGGCAGACCCCCAGGGGCCAGCAGCCAAGGCAGGCCTGCTGCCCACGCGGCGCGGCCTCGGCGGCATTGTGCCAGGTGGGCTGCTTTCACTAACGCAGTGGATGCCGTGTTCAAGCATGGTAAACCGGTGCGCAGCGGCTGCAGCAATGTTTCCGGCGAGCCGCTAAGGTTGAGAGGTTGTAGCTACGACCTGTGTATGGGAGAACACGTAACAGGAATGACCAGCATTCCATCATCCTTCCCAATATCCGCCTACACTCCGGTGCAGGCGACGTGATAGTGGCCATCGATGGCCGCCCGGTTCGCAACTTGTTCGACCTGACCAGCCTACTAGACGAGCGGAATGTGGGAGATACCGTGGAGGTGAGCAGAGCTGCTGCTGCTCCCCGGCCCTGGTTGCTGCACAGTGGTGTGGATGGAGTGCTGTTGCTTTCTGCTTCATCTATGCTGCGTCGGTGGGGTGTGGGCCAAGGCTGCAGTTGCAGCATAGGCTCAGAAGCCTGGCAGGCAGTGTAGCTTGGGCCGCAGACGCACAGGCGTGCTGCCTGATGGCAGCGCCCCAGCCGCCATGCCGATGCGTATTGCTCTGGTTTCTGCAACTGCTGACCAGCCGTCATACACAAGCGGCTGGTCTGCCCTCTCCCATGCCTGCCTGGGCTGCGCAGGTGCGGGCGCTTCGGGGTGTGGAGCAGGCGGCGCCGCAGCCTGTCACCGTGACTGCCACTTTGGAGGCGGAGGCGCAGTGATGCGCCGTTTTTGCAGCTTGCAGTGGAGTGGCATTTCTGTAAGATGGAAGCTTCCGAAGCTTGGGACAAGGTGTGTAAGAACCCTGGCACTTAAAGTTCCAAATCTCTAGCCTAAAAGGGCTGGTGCGCCGCTGGCTGGGCAGGCGCAGGGGAGAGCAGCAGCGGCTTCGCATATCGCTGCTGCCAAGTGGCCTGCCGCAACTCCACCAAGGTAATCAGTTGCCTGAAGTTGACTGGTGGGCTGGTGTGGGCGGGTGGACTGCAATCTTCTCCTAGCTGGGCGCGTGGCTGCTTGCATGATGCAGCACGACGGCGGCTAGGGGTGCAAGGGCGGCGGCACCGGGAGAGAAAGGGAGGGCGGCGGCCGGTAAGCCGTACGGTGCCTGAGCGCTCCTAGCCTGCTTACCGTGCGACACAGCAGCCCGCCAGGCCAGCAAGCCCACGGGCAAAGGTGTCCCCAGCGCCTCCTCTGGGGCCAGGCGCCGCATGGCGCCGCCGCACGTCTGACACGAGTGCAAATGCCTTCTGGAGCTTAGTGGCAGTGCCTCCCTTGCGAAACCCACCGGCCCTGTGCCAACGCCATTGTGCAAGTACCCTCCCTCAACTGCAGCGCCCCAGTGCCCCGCTCAACGCAAGCCTTTGTTGCAGCGACACAGCAAGCCAAATCTCGGCTCCACAGCTCCCCTCCAGGACCCACAACTTCGGCCACTTGCCACGGTGCACCCGCAGCTCGCCGCGCCCCGAAATGCTGGAGCACGGAGCATGAGAAGAGCCCTCATGCTCGCACTGGCGGCGGCGGCGACTCTGGCGGCTGCCGCTGCGGCCGCCGCTGCCGCCGCCGACCCGCCGCTCTGGGGCCCGCTTAGCCCTGGGGCAGCCACCGCCAGAAGTGCTACTCAGCTCCTGGAAGCGCTGGAGAGCGGTGTGGGAGACATCACACTCGCTGGTGAGCCATTGCCACCTAGCCGCTGTCCGGTGCTCCTCCCGGCTAGCCGCCATGCGACGCCGTCCACAGGTTTTACCCCTTGCATGACGCCTCGGGGCCGCTCTCCCGGATTTGCAGGCAACGTGACCCTGACGCCCGAGGCGCTTGCCCAGTTTCAGTTGCCCATAGTGATCGAACCGAATGCCACCGTGCTGGTGCATGCGCCAGGTGAGGGCCGGCTTGCATGTACCAGCGGTGATTCTGGGACGAAGGACCATGCGTTCGTTCCGGTACGCGGGATGCTGACAGCCGCCCGAAAGGAAGGGTTGCGTGTAGCTGCAAGTGCCCCTGCACCGCTATTCCAGCACTGTCAGATTTGCTGATTAAGGCCCGTCTTGCCGCCTTCCATTCCTTGCTTATCCAGCCGGCACCAGCCAGCGCATGCTACTCGACTGGGGCAGCGCCGCGGGTGTGCTGGAGGTCTTGGCTGGTGCCACGCTGGCGTTTGATCGAGTCATCTCGCATCMCCCCGCGCCWTGTGCGTGTGGATCRGCGGGGGAAGGATTGGGGGTGGTGGGTGGGTGGGTGGAGGCAACGCAGCACCTCAGCGCCTCTTGCCCAGCTAGCTGTTCAGTCACTAACCCAGTTCTCATGCCCCCGCCGCCGCTTCTACGTGCCTTTGCATCAATGCAGACGGCAGCGGGCGCCCCCAGCTGCCTGTGGAAGTGAAGGGCAGCTTCCTGTGGCCGACAGTCAGCGGGCCAGCAGGGCACACGGTGAGCCTGCGGGAAGGACGGCGCTTGCTAGTTGTTGGCAACGTGTTGACGCGCTTGCACTGTTGTTACTTCTGCGTCGCTCGTTCACTACTTTCTTCACTACTGTGCAGGTCGTGTTCAACGATTCGTACATCTATACAGACATCACATCATGCAGCCCCGAAGTTGTCAAGGCACGTGACAGCTGCTCCAGTTGACGTGCTTGTGTTGCCTGCAATGCCCTGCCCGCCGGTGTCTTCCTGCCAGCAGCGGGGCAGGCGGGACCTGGCTGGGCGTTACCTGTGTGCCTGCATCTGCCAGCATTCGGCAGCAGCCGGGACCTGCTGTGCAGCTGCCAGGCGGCATGTGATGCACGCCTGCAGTTCTACACCCTCCCGCTGCCCACAAACCGCCCGCACTTGCCTGCCCTTTTCTCTATGGTCATCGTTTTCATTGCCCACCCTCATCGTTTGTGTTCTCTCGCAGAATGAGCTGGAGAGGCTGCGCCAGATGCTGGGGCACGAGGTTGGAACATATCTTGGAGGCACCGCCGCCTTCCTTCCTTACATCCCGTCCCCGGTGCCCATCCAGTCCAACATCGACTACCAGCAGCGTGCGTAGTGTGGGCCGGGGGTGTGTGGGTTGTATCGGCAGCAGTTTTCCGTGGCAGCGAGTGCATGGGTGCACCACGTCGGTCTGCAGAGAAAAAGGTGGTTGCAGAGACGGGGCGGCGCCGCCTGCACCTCACAGCCATGCGGCTGGCACGCCCGCGCCCTGCTGGTATGCTCATAAATCCCCCTGTGCACATCCACCCTCCTGCGGTATGCAGTGGGTAATGCCATGTACACTGTGGTGAACAGCACGCTGGAGTGCTACGATTCAACGCTAGCCTCCAGAAGCAGCGGCAGCAGCAGCAACACAGTTGCCATCGTGGTTGGCTCCGTTATCGGCGGGCTAGCGCTGTGTGCCATCGCAGTGGGCGGCTACGCCTGGCGCCGCAAGCGCCGGCGGCGCGTTACCGTCGACGCCGAAAAGGGCGGCGGCCAGGATCCGCCCTGCAGCCCCGACGTTCTCTGCTGCAAAGCAGATGAAGCCGGCGATTCTCTGGAGCTTCGAGACAGCGCATCTGGCCTGGGGCAGCCCGACGCATCCGCCGGCAGCGTGGCCCCACCGCCCCCCGCTTCCCACGCTTCGTCCGGGGGCAACCCCTCTCCGGAATCCACGGGCCGGCCCGCAAACGGCAGCCATGGCAGCGTGGATGTGCACTATTCCGCGCTCATGCGCAGCCGCTGGAGCGGCGCGCTGGATGGAGTGGTGCTTGGGGAGCTGCTGGGCAGGTGCGCATTTGCTGGCTATTAGTTTTCTGGGGCTGCTTATGCTTGCAGGGATGTGTGCATGTGTTTGGTGCTTGGGGAGCTCCTGGGCAGGTGCGGCTTATCTAGACATCCTTGCATGTGCGCTTGAGATAGCCTTCATTGCCACCTGGAGCCGGTTGCGCTTGCGTATGCGCGAGAGCACATGTGGCTAACCCAGCACTGCGCCGTCATACTGCAGGGGTTCCTTCGGACGTGTGTTCAAGGGTGAGTGCGCCCTGGCTTGCCCAGCTCCTGTCAATGCGCCCCACAGCTAGGGAGCTTGTGCTCTTGTTGCCGCTTGCATGCGTGGCTTCATGCTCCATAATGCTGCAAATCTGCACCCCACAGCCACTGCTAATGCCTGCCGCCTCAACAGCCCCGTGTGCCTCCTGCCGTTGCGCAGGCCGCTGGCAAGGCGCGGTGGTGGCGGTGAAAGTGATTGAGTACGAGGTGCATGCCGGCAGCACCTGCGACCTGTCTCGCGAGCCGCTGCTCAGGTGCGTGGCACCTAAATTGGGCAAGCAAGTGGCCCGGTCAATGGCGGCAGGAGGGCCCCACACCGGCAGCAGCCCAGCCAGAACGAGGCTGTGACGCGTGTTGGTCTGCTGTGGGCGTGCAAGGGCGGCTTCTGCCTGTTCAACTCGGTCTCCCAACTGAATGAATCCTTTCCTGCCCGCCACATCGCAGCCTGACCCTGTCGCACCCCAACGTGGTCGCAACACACAAGGTGTGCATCCTACGCCTCAACTCTGGCGCCCAGCCGCAGCAAGCAGCGCCGCAGGAGTGCGGGCGGCTGAGCGACAACCCGCGTGCCGGTGCTCCTGCCACGCTGGCACATGGATCCACCCCGCTCAGCCGCAGCCGCAGCACGAGCCTGGACACGGATGGCATGGCCGGCGCGGAGCTGGTCCCCCTGAACGAACCGCTGCTGCCTGGGTGAGGCTCTGTGCTGGTTGCTGGGCCACTTGCAAGTGGGCTGGGTGCCTGGGCTGACGGTTGGCTGCATCGCACCACGTGCATGCATGCATGTGTTGGAGGCTGAACGGATGTGACACCTGAGCCCTGCCAACTGCCGCCCTCTGCCCCTGCCCTTCTTCCAACCAGGCTCTACGAGTCCTGGCTCGTCCAAGACTTCTGCGATTCCGGCAGCCTGGCAGACCTGGTTTCAGCCTCCAGCCGCAGCCAGGGCAGCGCAGCAGGCAGCGGCAGTGCACCCAGCACAGGCGGCAAGGACCGTTTGGGGCGGCTGCGCGCCAGCATCTGCTGCAGNCCCGACCCCGAGCAGGCCATGCTGGCCAACCTGCTGTGCCTGCTGGACGTGGCTTCGGGGCTGGACTACCTGCACACCTGCTGCAACATGGTGAGTGTCTAGGTGTGGCTGAACAGTGCATGTCCCTCCGTCCCTTAGTGCCAGGCTGGTGTGGTGCTATCGGTTCGTGAGCTTAAAGCTTAAATCATGCTGAAACAGCCTCCCAGCTGCCTGCTTCGCCTGCCCCAACTCCCTGCCTCAACCCCCCCTCCCCCTACTGCCTGCAGGTGCACGGCGACTTGAAGCCTGCCAACTGCCTACTGCGCTCCGTGCCCGCCTACACCGACCGACGGGGCGTCACTGTGAAGCTGGCCGACTTTGGGCTGAGCCGCCTGCTTAACCCGGTGAGTTCAGGGGAGAGTTGCGAACAACCAGTCATGAAGGTTGGGGCACCAGGACTCCACAGTGCACCACACGTTGCCGCCTGTTGCTGCCTGCCTTTGGGGCTCTAATTCGCTTTAAGGGCCGCTGTCTGTTGCCGATCCTGGCGCAGGACGAGACGAGCATCCACACCGGCAGCACCGGCACCCCCGGTTTTGCCGCCCCCGAGCTGCTGACGGACGGCAAGCTCACCAAGGCGGCGGATATCTACTCTCTTGGAATCATCAGTGAGTGCTGCTGTGCTATGCCACTGCCCTATGGCAATAGTCTGTTTGGTGGTGGAGGTTAGGCAGCCTGCTGCGCTTGCCTCGCCTGGCTGGGTCACCCCATCAAGGCCGAAACAGCGTCATTSCCSCCCCATCCTSCMCMGSCCCCCTGCCMCCMCASCCCACKRACCCGCCTCCCCCATGCTCCGGCCCGCCCTCCCCCCGTGCAGTGTGGAGTCTGGTTGCCCGGGCCTCGCCCCACCCGGGCTCAAACCCGCTCTCAATCATCTACCTTGTGGCGCATCAGCGCTTCCGCCCGCCCATCCCAGACGGCTGCCCGCCCGGCCTGGCCGCCCTCATGCAGCGCTGCTGGGCGCACGACGCAGCGCAGCGGTGCGCACTGCTCGTCTCATGTCTGTGTTTGGGTGGCGTGTGGGTTGTTCTGACCGCTATCCTGGTGAGCTCTTTGTTGTAGCAAGCCTGATGTGCACTTCCTTGTGGCAGAGGGCTGGTTGCTCCAGGCGCACGCCGGCCCCCATGCCACAACAGCAACAGCTCACCAACCGCAATCCCACCCGCGCCCTGCCTGCAGGCCTACCGCAGCCNGAGGTGGTTCGTGAGCTCCGGGCTCTGCTGCGCTCACACGCACGGGNCCTCGCTGCAGCAGCCCTGCCGCCGGCCCCAGCCGCAGCGCCCTAGGTTGCTGCATTTTCAAGAGGACGCCCAAACCTCAACCCGCGAAGTATTCTTTTACACGCTTTGCCATCAGTCTGGCCACTTTCCACTCCTCACTGCCTTCCCTCTCGCCCACTCACTCTCCCTTGCCTTCTCCTCCCACCATAGCGGCGCCCACCTGCCCATGCGCCCGCTCGGTTTCACAAGCTCAGTTGCACACATACCTGCATCTGGCTGCAAGTATCCCCGCACCCACCTTGAGTATGAAGCGTTTTTGTGACCCAGTCCGCCTTGAATGTATAAAGCTGTCCGTGCCTACTTTTTTGTGCCTGCCTGAAATCGTTTTCTTGCGGCCCCTTAGCCCAGGGGCCGCCCCCAAGACCTATTGCCCTTGTTTCCGCCTTCCTGCATCTGGTACCGCACAGCTGCCGCGTGCATGATTTACCGACTGCCCATCTTGGACTGCGCATGTAACAACCTGCCTGAAAGAACTGCTGCTTCGACAAGCATGCAGCTGCTTGCTGTTGCAGGCTTGCGCTGGTGGCACTGCGAGCGAGAGCCTTGGGCAGGAGGCCCACTTGTTGACAAGCGGCAGCCAGACACGGGAAGGTGCAAGCCCTCATTCAGATCTCCCACCGTCTGTCTGCAGACGTGCCACCCATCTGATGTAGGTGGGTCCTGAAACCTCACACCACGTCAGTACCAGCCAACGTGCCTTTGAGATGCGGCGCATCAGGCGGTGGCGATTACTGCCGCCGTTGAGGCGGCGGTGCCGCAGAACTCAGGCCACCGTTGCCTCAATGTAGTCAAGCAACTTACAGCAGTGTGTAGCTGGAACACTGCAAAGGTCATATGAGCAAGCGCTTGCATCTCGATTGAGTTGGCGAGACAGGGCAGCAGCCTGGCGCCGCCAGGTCAGCCGTCTGGGCTGGCAGCGCCAACAGCGGTGCAGCGGCCCGGCTACTGCAAATCAAACAAACATGACTCCCGCGATCCTGCTTGTGTTGCTCGTGGCGTGCGGGAGGTGAGCGAGGGCGCGCAGAGTTTGCCACCCACCGGCGGCTGGGTCGGTGGATCTCACAATCGGCCTGTGCGGGCTGATGGGTGGTCGGTACCGGTGCAAACGCGAGGCGCAGGCCACGCCCGGCGCCCGGGCACGGCGAGCGCCTCCTCCCGCCCGCCCCAGCCAGTGAACAGACGAAATTGAGCTTTGCCTGTATGCGCGTAGATCGTTCCGCCTGCACCACCAGCCCGCCGCTCCACTCCCGCCGCCGCCGCCGTTCCCGCCGCTGCCTTGCGCAGGTGCTGGGCAGCGCCCGCGCCGCCCCCAAAAGGCAGCCTGCCGATGCCGGGCGAGCTGAGGGCCACCGACCTGGACAGAGAGCTGGTGCTAGCGTTCACCGACACCTACGGCGCGGGTGAGGCACAGCTTGATGGGCCCATGCAAAGGTTTTGGCTGTCTGTGCGTGGGGTGGGCTGGCCTGGCACCCTGGGTGGACGTGCTGCTGCTACAACCTGCTTGCCCAGTGGCGTGTGTTCACACATTGAGAGCCTGCGCCACACTGCTCTGCTGCACACAGGCACGCTGTACACGCTGTGCCGCGACGCGTCCGACCCCAAGTGGAAGGCTCAGAACATCAGCCATGCGTGCGACCTCGGCACACAGTGCTGCGGCTACCTGGGCTCCCCTGGCCGGGCCGGCAAGCTGCCAGACACCTGGTGCGTGCCTGGGCTTGCTTGTGTGAGCACTGTGCTGCGTGCAGCTGGTACCCGCCTCAGCTGTGCACACCTGCTGCTGCTACCTGTTGGAGCCAGCACCATGCAAGTGCTGTCCATTCTCGGCCTCCCGGTCTCAACCCCGCCCTGCTGCTGCCTGCCACCATTCGAACCCGCAGCGTGCGGGCCAGTGAGGCAATGAGCGAGTGCCCACGAACGGCCATTGGGGAGGAAGGCGCGCCCTGCGGCCTGGGCGGCGCTTGCAATACAGAGCGCAACCTCACGTGCTGCGACAACATCCACTTCCTGGGAGGGCTCACGTCCGTCAAGGTGCGCTACTGTGCTTTGCGAACGCCTTGCTGCATCAGCGCTGACTTGATGATGACTGCCGCCGCCCCCGCCGCCGCCGCTGCTGCTAGTTGCCTGCTGCCGCGCTCGTCGCTGCCGCTGCCCTGGATGCTATTGCCGCCGCTGCTGCGTTGTTGCTGCTGCTTGGAAGGGTGCCTGACCCAGGATCATTTGCACTCAATCGCAGTGCTAGGCATCCATAGCACTGGCTCCTTTGCTTCCATTTACCACCTGCAGATCCCCACATGCCAGCACAGCTGCGACGGGCAGTTACCTTAGCGTCAAAGTAATCAAGTAATCCTGCCGCTGCACTGGATGCGCACCAGAGCACGGAGGAACAAGGCGTGCTTGCCACGGTTTCCTGTTAATGAGAGCTGCCAGACCGCCACCTGCGACATACCCCCACACTGAAGACTCGACTCGTACACCCATAAACCCCATAACCTCCCTCCCATTGCTGCGATTCTGTTCTTTACGCACCTTTTCTTCCGGGCATACCCTCTTTTCATCTTCCTCTGCAAGCATTCTTTTGTGTTGGACAGCACGCTGCTCAACAGCTAGAGCAAAAGTAAAGTGGCAGTGCAGCGGTATGGTACAGGGAGTGCCATTCACAAAACAAGGAGGGCAGTGCACATTGAACAGAAGTGCTGAACCGGCCAAGGCTGATGTACAGGACAGGCCAGCCAAGAAAGAGTGTTAGGAAAGCGCCAATGCAAGCACACGCTCACGGTGTGAACACCTGAATGACAGATTGCACGCCTGCCCTGCACGCTGGGCACCTGCGCGGCGGCGGCAGCCGCTCTGCACAAGCAGCGCAGCATACCAGGTGCTGGCAGGGCAGAAACAGCACCTCTCGGGGGCTGGAGAAGCACACGCTGCACTCAGCGCTGGGTGCAGCGGCGCTTGCTGAACCCGCTGCACTGCCGGTACCGCTGCTGGTGCCGGTACCCGCTGGCGTCTTGGGTGGCGCCGGCTCAACTTCGCCTAGAGCAGCGAGCAGGCTGCCGCCAGTGATCCCAAGAGCCTGGAAGAAAAGAGCAATCGGCACAGGGATGGGGCAGGTAGGGGTGGCACAGCATTCACACCAGGAGGTAAGTTGGTTGATTTGAAGCCCTGCGCTGTACCATACCTTGCCCTGCTGCAGCAGGCATGTGTGCGTAATTCGCGATCAACCGAGGCGCCTGTCACCTGCTGGCGCGTGCGAACCAGCTCTCGCAGCTGTTGCCGCTGCTCATCAGGGAGGTTGGTGGCCCAGGCAGAGGGGAAGCGGAGCACCCTGCAGGTGGGGGCAGCAGCGGGGCGGGGATGGTGGCGCGTGGTGCTAGGCATTAGAAGGTGTTGGGCTAAAACACCAGCTGACCTGGCAGCCTGGTGCGTCCCAGGCTGGTGCAGCATGTAGCATGTAGACACCCCCTGAAGTCATGCATTTGCTGTCATGCATGCAGCAAGCACCCACCAGTAGCAGGCGCTCTTGCCCCAGGCCGCGGCCAAGTCCAGAGCAGCCTGCATGCGCAGGGACTGTAATTGTATGCTTTGATGGACGAGCATGGCCTGGAAAGGCAGTGTTGAAGAGCACCAGATCAGGCATACCCATCTGCAGCTGCAGCCGCAGCAGCAGCACTCAACACACCCTTCTCAAACCCACCTTGCCCTCCCTGTTGCGGATGTCCGTGCTCGCGCCGCAAGCCAGCAGCATGCGCAGGATGGCCACGCTGCAGGCGCGCTGAGCCGCCACCTCCATCAGAGCCGAGTTGCCCGCCTGACTCTGCAAGTCCACGGCTGCACCGGCGGCCAGCAGGATGCGCACCGCCGCAGAGCGAGAGGTGCGGGCAGCCAGCAGCAGCGCTGTGGCACCCTCAGAGTCCTGTGGGGGGCAGAGGGATGGCAACACTACGGCACGTCTGCATTGACCAGTAATCAACTTGTTGGCGCACCCACCGCAGCTCCTGCATGGCAAACCTTGGCACATGAGTTAACGGCCTCCCAGCACACTAACTAACTGCCCAGCCGCTGCTGAGCTGCTGAGCTGCCGCTCAGAAGGACGCACCTGCAGGTTGAGGGCAGCCCCTCCCTCCAGCAGCGTCTGCACCGCCTGGCTGTGCCCTTCCTCAGCCGCCAGCATGAGTGGCGTCCTGCTTGCTGCGTCCCGCAGGTCGGCCGCTGCCCGAAAGTCAAAGAGCAGCAGGCGGACCACGTCGGTGTGGCCTGCCGCCGCTGCCACGTGCAGCGCAGAGCCGCTGGCGCCCTGGCGGTTGACCGCAGCGCCGCAGCGGCACAGCAGGCGCACGCACTGCTCGTGGCCGCCTGCTGCGGCGCTCAGCAGGGCAGTGGTGCTGCCTTGCTCAGGGGAGGCGGCATTGCCGCCGCTGGATGGCTCCTGCCGCTCAAAGTCGACCTCAGCACCCGCCTGCAGCAACATCTGCGCAATGCCGGTTCTTCCGGCGGCGGCAGCGCAGATGAGCGCGCTGCGTCCGTCCTGCCCAGCCCCGTCAGCTGGCACCCCGCTGTGCAGCAGCAGGCGAGCTAGGCTGGCATGGCCGCCAGCCGCGGCCCGGCACAGCAGTTCTGCAGGCGGGTCGCCTTGGAGGGCAGGCCAGATGGCGGCTGCTGCCTTGTCCAAGGCCGCTAGCTGTGTCTGTGAATCCGCCAAGTATGGAGAAGGAAGAGGGATTGGGCGGTGGGAGCACAAAGGGACTGGCGCTCGGATGGCGTGTCGGTGCGGTGCGGCGTCGGCGGCGCCGGGAGGGAGGGGTCAGACGCAGCGGGGCGCTGATCAGTGGTGTCAGCACACACCTCGAAGGTCTGCTTGGCCTTGGGGCCCATCTGGCCGCCTTGGAGCGTCCAAAGCCGCAACTGGGCAGCTGGTCGGCCGCCAACCTGCTCAAACTGGCCCAGCAAAGGCTGCTAGAGGTCCCTGTCAGGATCAGAGGGTGAAGGAGTGACCAGCAAACTGCAAAGGCAGGCGTGCTGTCCTCGCTGCCGCCACCAGCTTGGACAACCCCTCGAGCGCACTTCCATATCCCTGCCTCCTGCTGCTCTGCCCTATTGCCGTTCCCCCGTGATCCGCTGCATGCATCCCACCCAGCGCATGCGTAGGTTACAGAGATGCCGAGTTGGTCCTGGGTTGGCATCAAGCGGGCATGCGGGGGCGGCAGCATGCAGCGGCGCTGAAGCTGCCCTCAAGGCAGCGGCAGGGTTGCTTGGAAGGCATATGCGGATTGCAGGCAGAGAGAGTAGGGCAGACAGGAGGGTAGATACAGGAGGGAGGCGAGAGCTGCCAAATGCGGGCGGGTGGTGGGAGACGTGGGTGCTGCGCAGCAGCATCAGCCAGGCCAGCGGCAGGGCATCGCTGGACGAGGATTTCGCCCAGCTGCCGCCTAGGGACTGTTGCTCAGCTGGTGCCCAGAACGGAGCCTTCTGGGCACTTGCATAGGTTTGTTTGCTCAGCTGCCGCCCACAAGTGCCTCCACCTCATCTGGAGCCACGGGCACATCCTTGGACAGCACCTCGCGCCCACGCTCTGCAGGGCAGGACGAGTGCAGGACAGCGGGGCCAGGTGTGTTGAGGCAGCGTGCAAAGCGGCACATCCTTGGACAGCACCTCGCGCCCGCGCTCTGCAGGAAGGAAGCAGGGAAGTGGGGCCAGGTGTGGTGAGGCAGCATGCACAGCTTACGGCAGCATGCATTGCAGCATCATGCGCGATGGCTGGTCACAGCAGCAGGATGGCTGATTTCCCGCCTTGCCATGGCAGCGACTGCACACCATGAGCAGCGCACCAGTGATTGCCACATCGTCTTCGATCCGCACGCCGATGCCGGCAAAGGGGCCGAACGCCTCGTCGTCTGGAATGTACAGGCCCGGCTCAATGGTCAGTACCACGCCTGCGGGCRAGARTRTACCAGAACAATATGACAAGTGCAGGAAGAATCGATCTACAGGGAATGTACAGGCCCGGCTCAATGGTCAGCACAACGCCTGCAGGCAAGAATGTACCAGAACATTTCGGGAAGTGCAAGATCAAGAAGACTCTACAGGGAATGTACAGGCCCGGCTCAATGGTCAGTACCACGCCTGCGGGCGAGAATGTACCAGAACAATATGACAAGTGCAGGAAGAATCGATCTACAGGGAATGTACAGGCCCGCAAAAGATGGCGCAGCATGGCAGGCACACGCAAGCAGCCAGAAGGATCAGCACCCACCTGGTTCGAGCGGGCGGTCGTGGCTCATCGTGCTGCTGTCGTGCGTGTCGAGGCCCAGCCAGTGGCCGACTGTAAGAGTGGGAGGAAGGCAGCATATTGGAAAGGCCCCAGGGGAGCAATTGGAGGTAGGGTTGCTGCTGTCGCGCGTGCCCAGCCCCAGCCACTGTCCCACTGCAGGCAGACATCTGTTGGCCAGTAC
>JADXDR010000046.1:118795-132599 GCA_025026875.1 Chlorella ohadii | reverse complement strand
ACGTGCACCAACCAGACAGGTCCCCGCCACCGCTCTATCTCACAACATGACACCTACTGTTATGCCTGCCCCCCGTTGCACAGGAGGCCTTCCTGACCGAGTGCTCGCGCCTGGCGCACCTGCGCCACCCAAACATCATCACCCTGCTGGGCATCTCGCTGACCCGCAGCAACAAGGGCATCATGCTCCTGGAGTTTGCGGAGGGTAGGAGGACTGCGCACCTGTCTTCTTCTCGTCTTCTTTTTGTTTTTTCCTTTCTGCTGCCGCTGCTGCGCTGATGCGCGGTGGTGGTTCTTGGAAGGGTGGGTTGTCGGGGCATGCGGCCGTTTGGCGTGCGCCAGGCCACCAGGACCCTCAGCCACCCCCTTCACCACCAACAAACCCTCCCTATCCCTGCCCCTCCCCTCCCTGCAGGCCGCGACCTGTTTTCGGCCCTGCAGCGCACCGGCCGCGGCGGCACCTCCACCCGAGTGTTTGGCTGGTGGCGGGCGGGCGCGAGGGTGGCGGTCGAAATTGTGCGTGGAATCAACTACTGCCATCAGAAGGTACGCCGGGAGTTGAGCTTTCTATCGCAGGGCTGGGATCTGGGTGCCTGGTGCCCAGCAGCAAGCGTGCTCGCGTGTAAAATGCATATTCCTCACGTTCCGAACACCCAGATATGAGAAGGAAACCTTCCAGGCTGTCACACTTGTCCCCACCCCCTCTCCTGGCCCCAGGGATACGTCCATGGAGATATCAAGTCTTCAAACGTCCTGCTCTGCGGCGGGGGCACCGCCAAGCTGGCAGACATTGCCTTCAGCCGGCGCTTTGCACCGCCCCCAGAGCTGGAGCAGTTTGACAGCTTTTGCTTCGAGCCGCCGCCGCTGGCGGGCACTTTTGCATGGTGAGCACGCTGCGGTCCAGCAGCAGGCCTGGCGTTCAACTGCTTGCTGCTTGCAGCCGGTGGCTGCATCTGTGTGATGGCCCCCGGTGGCTGAAGCGGCGTGTCTGTCTGCAAGGCTGCCCCAACTGTTGCTGACCCACTGCCCGGCCTTCATCTCGGCAGGATGGCGCCTGAGGTGCTGCTGGGCAGCTCCGCTTCTCCAGCCTCCGATGTGTACAGGTGACCCTGCTTGGGTGCTGGAGAGTGGCACTCGTCCTTGCCGTGTCATGCTGTGCCACTTGTACTGATCGGTTGTGGGGACCTGGACAGCAGAGTTGTTGCCACAGCCTGCTGATGGATGTGTCACCATCCCCCTGCCCTCTCACCCTGTCTGCACCACCTCCTGACCCCGCCTGCAGCTTTGGAGTGGTGCTGCACGAGGTGAGGCCGCCACACAGCTGGCTCCCGGTACCAAATACGCCATGCTGGGCGGCGCCCAAAGCCTCTGCATCCGCCGCTGCCGCTGCCGCCGCCCGCGTCGCATGCATGGCGGCTACCACTGCGGCTGCCCCATGGCATGTGCCGCCTGCAGGCTGCAGGCTGTTTGGTTGGAGCCTGAACCACATCCTGCTCCCGCCTACTCCTGCAGATCATTACTGGAGAGCGGCCCATGCGGGGCAGCCTGCGCATGCCGCGTGTGCCGGAGGAGTGCCCTCAGGTCAGTGCCCTGCACAGCGCGCAGCGCTGCTTGCTCGGTGCAATGCAACTGCATGCATGTGCTGTTGCTTGCAGTGCAGTGGGGACTGCGGCATGCATGCTTTGTTGCATGCCGCACGCCCCACTGCCTGGCAGCTGGCCTTGCAAACCCACAGCAACGTTGATGTGCAATTTGCCCGCCTGCAGGAGGCCTGCAACCTCATGCTGCGCTGCCCGGCTTCGACATTGCTCAATTCTTTTCAAACATATGCGTGCCCTTTGCCCATTGCAGGAAGCCTGTGATCTCATGATGCGCTGCCTGGCGTTCGAACCAGGCGAGCGCCCCAGCGCGGCAGAGCTGCTGCAAGAGCTTGCCCGCCTCAAGCGCCGCAACAGCCTGGATGCGGCGGCTGTGGCAGAGTGGGCTGCAGCGGGCGCTACTGCTGCCAATGAACATCCGGGCACGCTGCGCCGCTGTGCCTCAATTGGAGCCTCTCCTAAGCTCGACTGCATCTCCACAGCAGCACCAGAGAGTAATGCGTGAGCATTACGCTCGCCACCCACCACCCTTGCTAAGCAGTGTTGCGTAAGCAGCACACCCGCCCGCCACATTCCTTGCCAACCCAGTGCTGCGTAAGCAAGCACCCCTGCGAACCGCCTTCTAGTGAGGCAGCCCAACCACTACCTTGCCAATGAGTGTTCAGTGCGAGCTGCGCGAGCAGCACGCCTGTCCCCCGCTCTATTCTCACCTGCCAGGAGATGAACACCAATTGGGTTGCAACCCTTGCCCAAGGATCGACGCCTTGGTACTTCCCTTGTTGTGCGCACCCACGTTTCTGTGTTGCCCTCCATCATGCCCCCTGGCTAATGAGTGACACCGTGATGCAACTAATCTGCCCAAACGGATGCGCCAATTGCATGAGAGTGCTTACGGAGCGTTCTCAGCAAACCCTGGCCTTCTGCTTCCCTCCTCTCTGTTCTCTCTCCTCTCAGCCAGCCTGCCAATGTATGCCTCCCCCATTGAGTTGCATGTGGCCCCTTTTTATGCAGCTGGCTGCTAGCTGATGCAGCCAGCACAGCGTGCAGCACGCGCAGCGCTAAAGCTCTTGCAATCACCCTTGACTTTTGCAGCCAGAGCTTTTTGTTGCGTGCTCCACTTTCTGATGAGTCAAGCACTGTTTGCCTGCCGTTCCGCAGCTGAGTTGTGCTGCGTGATTTCTTATGCCTCACAGCCCTGCTTCAAAGCACCTGGCAAAGTGACGAATAGTTGCACAGTGTGCGCACGGGCTCCGATTCTCCTTGCCAGTACCTCACGCTGCCTTGCTTTGTGTGGTTGCTGATCAGCCCCGTGTTGCCGCCAATTCCTGTCGCGCCTCGCTCGAAACTGTTGCACCTTCTTTGCCTTCTTTCACCCTCGTTTCCTCTTTTTCCCAGCCCGAGTGTAATGGCGGGTGCCACAGGCTGCGCCAAGCAGCACGTGCAAGCAACTCAATGCTGCCAGCACCTGACCCACCAGCCGACTGCGGTGCCCAGTGAACCCAGGCGGGTCCAGCAGCCGCCGGCGGCAGCCGGTGGTGTGCCCCGCATCAGTCAGCGGTGCGTCATGCAGCGGTCACCCGGCGGCTGTCTGGCACATCTCGCCTCCCTGGCGCATAGTCTGTGGCTGGCAAGGGTTGAATGCTGCTGCTGGACAGGATCTGGTGGGGCATGCTGCCAATCTGCGCGGTACGCAGATCTGGCCCGGGTGGCGGGAGATGCTGAGCTGGCCTTGCACTTGTGGACGCGGCGCAGCATACAATTGCATGCATACGGTTGCTTTGCAGCTATTGATCCCTCGCCGGCCTGCACACTGGGCCGCCGGGTGTAGCTCCGACGCACGTGGGTACTCCTCTCAGCCGGCGCCCGCCTCCCCAGCCAATTCCAAAGGTAACTGGAAGCTTGGCGGAGCATATTGCAAGCAGCACCGCGCCCAATCGTGCTTGTCGCTGTGGGGACGCGGCTTCCTCTCCAGCCCCAAACACAACGCGCTGCGCGTCGTCTCGCAGATTCGCGTTGCAAGGCACATCCTCATCATGCGCGCGCCGGTGCTGTTGGCGCTGCTCGCCCTCGCCGGCGCTGCCGCCGCCGGCCGCAGCATGCTCGCCGCAGGTGCGTGCACGCGGAGCTGCTGCCGCCGCCCTGCATTCGCAGCCAAMTGCGCAGCAGCTGCCCAGCATTGTGGACAGAATTTGAGTCGGAGGCAGGTGCAGGGGTCTGCACTGGCGGCCTGAGCCTCTCATCACCAACCGCCGCGCCAGCTCCGCTGGCCCTCAGATTGTGTGGCGGCCCCCGCCCTCCTGCCCCTCCAACTGTCCATCCCACTCCCCTCTTCCCCTCTCACAGACAACCCGCACGGTCAGGACGTCGTGACCAACATTCCGCGCACCACAATCAACGTTGATGTGGTGGTGGTTGGCAGCGGTTTTGCCGGCATGACAGCGGTGAGTTTTGTGTCCCCTTTCGTTTGATTTGTGCCCCCTTGCCTTGTGTGGCCCCCGCCCAGATCTGCAGATGGCATGCCGCTGCTCTAGAGCCAGCGCGCTGCCTCTGGCCTGGGATACAGCTCAATCAAACTTACTTTGCATGCAAGCTGCGCAGCGCTCCAGCTGCCACTCACGCTGGCCCACAAGTGCACCCCTCCCCCCATTTGTCAGGCCCGCAACCTCGCTCGCAAGGGCCGCAAGGTGGCGGTGATTGAGGCCCAGAACGACCTGGGCGGCCGCACCCAGCGCAACTTTGCCTCCACCCGCGACGGCAAGAACATCACCTGCACCAGCACCAAGCAGTGCCCCGACGGAGTGTGGTGGTACGACCGGTGAGCGCCGCCGTTGCCTGGTCATCTTGGGGAAAAAGTGATGGCAGTTTGGGGCGCGCGCATGCGCAGGGCCAGTTCACTTTATGCCCTGCAGTGCAGCGCCAGCCGCACAGGCTCGCCCCCAACTCTCGCCCAATGGCGACAGCCACACCATGCCCGCCACTCTCACACCGCACCGCACTCCACATCCCTCCCCACCCCGCCCCTGCCCATGTGTGCCCCTGCAGTGGCGGCCAGTGGCTCGGCATGACTGACTCCCAGGACCGCCTGTACGCCATGGCTGTGGAGTATGGCGTCAAGGTGAGGGGCGGCGGGAGGTTGGTTAATGATTATGGCTACAATCACCGCCCATTCAGCAGGGGAGGCGCCCATGCTTGCGACCGCCGCCGCCCAGATCACCACCTCCCAGCCTGGAGGCCTGAGGCCGAACCAGCCACAGGGCCCCGCCTGCCCGCCTGCCATGCCATGCCGCGCCCCTCGCCGCCCTACCTGGCTCACTGCCGCCGCAATGCTCACGCGCCGCGCCCTCCCACCCTGTTTCGCTTTTGTATTCCTGCAGACCTACACCGCGCCCCAGTCTGCCGGGCAGTACCGCTACAACATGGGCGGTGGCTCGTTTGTGGACACTGGCGACTATCTGGATGAGGAGGTGCCCTCTGGCGCCAAGAAGGCCAGGATGGCCAAGGCCCAGGTGGGGCGGCTGGCCTAGTAGCAGGTTTTGGAGTGCCTCACACAGCGGCACGCAGCACTTGGCGGCCCCCAGCCCAGCCCAGCTGCCAGCCCAGCTCAGCCATGCCCACGCCGGCTTTATAACGACCACGTTGTGCCCATGCCCTACGTCCCCGCAGCTTGCCGGATTTGCTGCGTATCAGAAGGCCTCGAACGCGCTTTATGACATTGTGGACGAAGTAAGCAATGACTGCCGGCGCAGGCAGCTTCGCAGGCAGCTTGGCCTTCAGCCCCTGCTGCTCCTGTGGGGGCAAGGCTCTGCGCCGCTGGCTGGTGCTGCCTGTTGCCTGTTCCCCCTCCCTGCGGCCTTGCAGCCCACCCGGGCGCGGCTGGGCGGCACTGCTGCTCCACCTGCAGCTGTCCCAACTTCCCACTCCCTCCTCTCCGCCATGCAGGTRAAGAACTACCTCAAGACCCCTTGGACGTACCCTAAAGTGGAGCAGTGGGACGGCATGACCTTCCAGGTGGGCGGGGCAGGGCAGTAGGCGCAGCTGCGTGCCCGCTTCGGGCGCACCTGGCATGAACAGCGTGCAAGTGCGTGGGGCGCCATACCTGTGCTTGTGGGTGCCCAGCTGTGCCCGCTTTGGGCCCACCTGGCATTGGGCGGCTGGCACGCGCTTGGGGCACGTGGGCCGGTGGGCAAGCACGCAGTTGGCCGCACCCCATCCCATCCCCACCCCGCCACTCCTCATGCCCAACCCATTGCACTCTACTCCTGCCCCTGCCTGTGCAGGCCTTTATCGAGAAGCAGATTGACGACCAGCTGGGCCGCCAGCTCATGTACTGGATGTACTGCGAGGCCAACGGAGGCTACACACCCGCCACGGTGAGGGGGCGCTGCGCTTTGCGCCACTGCAGCAGCTGTGGGCCGCCCAGAGTGGTTGCATGCCCAATTGGCAAGAGGGTGCAACGCCTGCCCGCCCACCCTGCTGGCTCTCACATGCAATCCTGCCGCTTGACCTGCCACAGATTTCCGTGTTTGAGATGGCGCGCATCCTGGCCAACATGCTGGACGGCGGGTCGGAGGAGAAGCTCTTCTTCGGCGGCGCGGGCCAGTTCATCGGGCGCATGGCCGATGTGAGTGGCTGCATCTGGTGGAATTTGCGGGATTTATGGCGCAGGGAGGTCTACTGCACAGGTGCCGCTGATTAGCAGCTGTGGCTGTTGGCACCCCGCCCGCCGCTGGCTTGTGCCGATTGGGTGCAACCCCACCAGTCGTCCCCTTGCAGCTCGTCAACCTCCTGTACCCACCCCCTGCTCGCACCCCTCGCCCCTGCCTCCTCCCCTCCCCGCTCTCCCAACAGGAAATCAAGTCAAAGGGCGGCGTCATCCTGACCGCCAGCCCCGCGCGCCACATTGCCCAGGACGCCCAGGCCGTGGCCGTCTACACCGACAAGCACGCTGTGCTCGGCAAGTACGCTGTGGTGGCCATGCCGCCCCACCTGAGCGGGCGCATCACGTACGACCCGCCCCTGCCCGCCCGCCGCGCCCAGCTCACCCAGCGCTTCCCCATGGGCACCACCGTCAAGTGCCTGGGCTTCTTCAAGACGCCGGTGAGCGGTGCTGGGGGCTGGCATTGCTTGGTCTGTTGAGCTGGCATTGCTTGGTCTGTTGAGCGCGGCCGCCTGCACTGGGTCACCTGCAAGCCTCAGAATCCCTCGGCTCCTTCCCCCACCCGCTGCTGGTCCTACCCTGGCCGCCTATGTGCGGTGCTTTGTAACCCTCGAAACCGCCCTCCATCTGCCGCCCACCCCGCCCTCCCAACTGCCGTCCACCCTCCGACTACCCGCCTTCAATTCTTCCGCAGTTTTGGCGCGAGAAGAATGGCGGCGCCCTGGCCGGCGACAACGTGGTTGCCCTGGCCATCGAGCCCGGCAAGGTTGTGAACGAGGTGTTCGACATCTCCCCGCCCTACCCCGACGCGCCCGGCGCGCTGGCCGGCTTCCTGTACAATGACGTGGCGCTGACGCTGGCGGAGCAGGGGCCTGAGGCATTGGAGCGGCAGGTCCTGAAGCGCTGGTCAGAGATGATGAACGATCCCCGCATCGCGACCGACGTGAGCGCGCTAGCGACCACGGTTGAATGGGAGCTGTGCAAGCAAAGCAGTGCGCAAGCGGCACCTATTACTTGGGGTTGCATTCGGCTGGGGCCACACACCCTTCTCCTGGGTTTCAGCCTCCGCTTCAGGCGCTGCCATGCCCGCCAGATACCACGGCACAACCGCCCCACAACCAACCGCCTCCCACCCTCATTGCTGCAGAGCGTGGGCTTCCACTACGTCAACTGGCCGGAGGAGCAGTGGGTGGGCGGCGCATGTGAGTGGCCCACTCTTGAGTTCTAGCTTTAAAGCACGTGCATCCCTGGGGCAGGTTGCCGCTGCCGTGCCCCGTCCGCCACCACGCCGGCGCCCGATTATGAGCGAGGTTATGCTTGCAATCGATCACGCCGGCACCTCCCGCCAGCCACCCATGCACCCCCGGCTGCTCACCTGCTGCGCAACTCCTGCTCGTCTCTCCACCTCCTGTTCCCCTCCTGCTCACCTGCTCGTCACCACTCCTGGCCGCAGACAACGGCTTCACCACCCCCGGCACCTGGAAGACGTGGGGCAAGGCCATGTACAAGCCCTTTGGCCGCGTCTACTGGGCGGGCACCGAGTACGCCTTCAAGTGGCTGGGCTACATTGATGGTGAGCGGTCTTGGCACGTCTGGGGGTGCACAAGAGGTCATGGGCTGTGGTGCCAGGGCTTTGGTGGCCAAGCGCAGCGCTAGACCTGCAGAGTAGACCTGCACGCCGCTTTGGTCAGCCTTGCACATCACAAACCTGCCACCACCCTGCCAGCCGGCTGCTTGCCTGCAAACTTACCACCACCCTGCCTGCCGACCGACTGCTTGCTGCAGGCGCCATTCGCACTGGAGAGGACGCAGCTAACACCATCTCTGGCCTGCTTGGCTGAGCACAGCCAGCAGGGCTAGCAAGCCATCGATCGGGCAGCAGGCAGCGCAGCCCTAGTCCCCTACCTTCTGCTGCACACAAGCAATAAAGTGCCAAGACTTAAGTAGACCAGACCTTTGCTAGGCACCCACCCACCTGTCACCGCTAGAAGCGTCGCACTGATTGATTGCTTTCGTACCCACCCTCCTCCCCATTCCTGCGTGACGCAACCCCAATCATTCTTCCATCCAAGCCTTGGTGCCGCCGCTACGCTGATGCCGCTGAACACCATGATACACCCTGATTCTTCTGTCCAAGCCCTGCCGCATGCACGCCGCTGCCGCATGCATGCCGCTGCTAGCTGCTAGCAAGTGCCGCTGCTTGCTGTAGCGAGCTGCCGTGGCCCAAGATCCGATGCACTCCGATTCTTTCCCCGTGATTCTTCCCGCCCTGACGATTCTTCCCTAGCACAGATCTGGCCCCACGGTAGTTGCAGACTGAAACCCACCAGCGTGCAGCGACTTGTAAAAGCCAGTGACACAGGTGGTGCAACAGCCAACAGCGGTGCTGCAGGCGCCGCGTGCGGATGCTGGGCAGCGGGCAGACGCTGGTGTGCACCCTCATTGTGAAGCTGACTGTGGAGCTGTGCAGCCATGGCCAGCAGGCCCCGCATCTGCCCCTCCATGAAAGCAGTTTCACTTCACTTCACAAACTTTACAGTCCACGGAGCCAGAAAGGGGCTCATGAAAGCACGGTGTTAGCGGTGGCGCCCACAACCCAGCTAGCGCTGGCCCTACATGCTGGGAGCTGGGACGAGGCACAGATATGCACAGGGATGGGAACTGCAGGGTCAGCAAAACAACCAAGCTAATCATTCATAACCGCRGTCGTAGCAGTCACTGTAGCATTGATCAAGATACCATTTAGGCTCGCCCGGATAGTCCCAGTACGATGAATTACTAAAGTCTTCGCACGCGTCGAGGCATCTCGACAGGTCGCAGTTGCAGTAGGGGCTGCCGCCGCAGCCGGAAGCCTTCAGCGCCGCGCCTTCGCTCACGGTCAGCAGCTCCGCCGGGCCGGGCGCTGCAGCCGCCGGGCCATCGGCAGCGGGGGCAGGGCCGGCAGCAGCGGGCATGGCGCCCTGCAGGTCCCGCCCAAGTGCACCCTGCAGCAGGCGGGGGGACCGCAGGCAGAATTCGTCATGTTCCGCAAGCAGGCTTGTGCTTGGAATCGATAATAGCAGAAGCTGCCCAGCAGGCTGCGTCCGCTGAGGCGAGTACGAGCAGAGAGGCGGCGGCGCCGCCGGCGGCATCAGTCTCCTCGCAGCGAGCGGCCGGCGCAGAGGCGGCAGCGGTGCTTCGGCAGCAACCAAAGATGCACAAAACGTGCAAGGCATCAGGGCCAGCCCAGCTTGCAAGTTCAGCAGTGCCGCTGCGGGTCTGGTCGCGGGCTCGCTCTGGCTTTCAGAGGCGGCCTTCGCCTCTTTTGGCACAGTCCGCCGGCGCACCTGGATGGCGAACAGGGCCAGCAGGGCGAGTACGCCCGCCGTGGCGAAGCTCGGCTTCATCCTGTGGGCGTGCAGGGCCTCTTGAAAAAAAGATCATTTATTAAAGTTCTCTGGACCGTTAGGTTCTACTTATTTGAACTTACATAAACTGGATCCAAACGGTTTAGGTGGAATTTCTTTAAATCCAAAAACCGCGGCGGCCGCGTGCTCAGTGCATGGCATCTTACATGCAAGGCAACCGGAGGGCACAAGACTGCAGGGGCCTTCCAAATGCGAAAGCATGGCTGGTTCACGCCGGGTGTGCAGCGCACGGCGGCGTCAGTCGGTGAGCACAGCCCACGCGCCGCGCACCAGCACATCCCGGCTGCCTGCCTCCACATCATAGCTCAGCTCTATCCCATCCAACACCACCTTCCAGTACCCCTCCTGCCGCTCCCCTGCCTGCTGCTGCTCCTGCTGTGCCTGCTGCTGCGCCTGCTGGCCCGCCTGCTGCTGCCCCGCCTGCTGCTGCCCCGCCTGCTGCTGCTCCTGCTGCGCTTGCCGCTGTGGCGTCGCAGCGCCGCCGCTGTGCAGCGCAGCGGGGCCGCCCTGCTGTGCCCGCTGAGGCACCTTGATGCGTTGCGTGACTGAGCGGATGTCGCGAGACAGCACCTGCAGAGAGGGCGTGAAGTGAGGGAACCTAGCAGATGAAGTTTATCAGCAGCAATGAACTCCTCAGACACTCCAGCAGCTTTCAAACATCGTCTTCTAAGCTTGCAAACCGCGAGCGCCGGCTGATCGCCCCCAACCACTCCGCAAGCCAAAATCTTGTTCCAATATGCACCCACCTGCTCTACCAGCCCCCGGAAATCGTCAAAGCTGGCAAACAGCAACCAGCGCTGGACGCTCCAGATACACCAGTCCCCCACCCAACACTGCTCCATTCTGCACCCACCTGCTCCACCAGCCCCCGGAAGTCGTCAAAGCTGGCAAACAACGATCGCTGGCCACGTCGCCACCAAGCTGTGCGCAGCTCAGCCTCGGCTTCAGGGCTGATGCGCAGCACGCCAATGCTCAGAGGCTCGTCCTCCGCCTGAGTGCACAGCCAAGTAGGATGGTGCTATATGCCGCACATAAGGGGCGGCATCAGAGGCTGGGCGCCTCGGTTTGACATGGCCCTCATCCAAGCAAGTGCCTGCCCGCCTGCAGGTTGCTCATGCAAAGCACCCACAGCAAAGGCATCCATTCCCAGCACATCTCCAGCAAAGCAGTGCCCCGGCGCACCCGCATCGCGACCCAGTGCGGCGCGGCGGCAGCCGGCACGCTGTCGCAGAAGGGCACATAGGGCTTGATGTCCAGCACGGGGCTGCCTGCACTGGATGGAATGCTTGAGGAATGAGACAGGGTGGCATTGCGGCAGGGCCAGAGGTTGCATGGCTGGCACTGGACTGCCTGGGACAGGCAGAGTGGTGAGGTATGCATGTATGCATCGTAAACACAAATGCAAACATCAATCTCTCAGCCCAGCTCACCATCCACGATGTCGGTGCTTTCCAGCATCAGTGTCCCGCCCTCCAGTACCGGCAGCACTTGATGCACTAAACAGTTCGACTTGTTGGCGTTCAGTCCAAACAGAATATCGCCTCACCATCCACAATGTCTGCGCCCCCCAGCACCAGCGTGCGCCCATCAACCGACAGCACTTGAGCCACGCTGAGGCCGATGGGGCAGGGCCGGTGCGGCGAGCGCGTGGCAAACACGCCCATCTTGCCGCCATCTAGGCGGGGCACCCTGCGCAGGTTGAAAAAGATGGCAAGAAGGAGGTGAGTTGATGGAATGTATGTGCGAGGGAAAAGTGGCAAAGCCGCCCATCTTGCCGCCATCCAGGCGCGGCACCCTATGGGCAGGCGCAGCAGGGGAGGAAGATAGGGGAGGATGACGAGAATGCAAGAGAGCAGAGGCGGCCATCTTGCCGCTATGCGTTCATGGCACTCTGTGAATGCATTGCAGTGGAGCCAACACGAAACCACGAGTGGTCCTGCAGCCCACCTAATCTTAGCGGGCACCCCCGCGCTGGTGCAGGGCGCTGCAAGACCGGCTGCATGAACATGCTCCAAATCACGTGCAAACATTACCCACCTGATCTTGGCGGGCACCCCCGCGTATCCATACAGTGTGATGGCGGGGGCGGCTCGCATTCATTAACTCACACGATCTATTCTGGCTTTTGCCCACCTGATCTTAGCGGGCACCCCCGCGTACGGCTCCTCCTGCCACAGCCGCTGCAGGTCGGTGTTCTCGTGGAAGATGTACAGCACCCAGCTGCAAATGTTATATACAAGGAAGGAGAGACAGTCAGTTTGGTCAAGGTCTCTGTGTTTTCGTGGAACACGTGCAGCACCCAGCTGCAGGGTGCGGGGAGAAGAGGCAAAGACACTCAGCTCAGAGCGGGACGCACATGCGCTACACGGGTTGCGCAGGTGCCTGGCAGCATTCCAGGGTGCATCTCACTGCCGAACATGCTGCCATCCCGTGCCGTTGAGCCACAACCTTTAACCAGCTCACCAGTGCGAGTACTCCTGCAGCCCCTCGAAGTAAGCCCCCGACATTTCGGGGCGCAGCGTGAGCGCCGCCCGCGCCGCCGGCACCAGCAGCGGCTGCCGCGGCGTGCCGTTGCGGCGAGAGAAGCAAGAGCGCAGGATGCCGATTGGCCGCAGCGGGAAGGCCAGCTGACGCATGTCGAGTTGCTGCTGGGAGCCAGCAGGCTCCCCTGCCGCTGCTCCTGTACCGCCAGCCGTGCCGCTGCCATCGTCGCCGCCGCCCTGCTGGGCATGCTGTGGTCCGCCGTCCTGCTGACCTGGCAAAGAGGCTTGGGAGCTGCTCTGCAGCTGGCCCAGACGCAGCTGCAGCTGCCGCACCTCGCGCTGCATGGGCAGGTGGCAGACGGGCAGAGTTTATGGCCGGGAAACGGGCCTTGCTGAACACAGCACAGCCTTGCCAGCAAGTGAATGCACCCACCTGCCAATGGACTCCGAGACCGCAAGCAGCACAAGTGGCAAAGAGCCCGCCACTGCAGCAAGCATGCTACAGCAGCTCGCCCGCCCTCTGAGGCCGCAGGCAGGATGAGCCCTAGCTGGATGGCAAGTGCCTTGCACAAGCCCTCTCAGACGAACCAGCATTGCCTCTAAAATCGCACCTCAGCTTTGACGCGCCCCGCCCGCTCCGCCCGCCGCTCGTCCATCGCAAAGCGCGCCTCCTCCTGCACGGCATGCCATGATGTATGCGTGTGTTCCACAGCACGCCATGATGGGCGTGCGTTCTAGCTGCCAGCCATCAGCAGGCAGTAAAGCAACATGCAGCACCTGATTAACACACAGTTTGGCACAGTCCCCGTCAAAGTAGCCAAACGTGCAGCAGCGGGCTGCAAGGAGCAGCCCCGCACCTCTGCACTGGCCAGCGCCGCTTGGATGCGGGCCAGTCGTCGCAGCTGCCAGACCGCATGTGCAACTAGCGCACATGCCGCGCTCAGCTGCAGCGCAGCGCCCAGCATGGCTGCTGCTCTGGTGGAGGATGGCGGGGGTGGTGGCGGCGGCGGCGGCGGTGAGGGCGCCCAAGCTCAATGCAGGTTGGGGCGCAAGAGTGAGCCGTGACCAAGGCTTGCAAGCGCGATGCCGGCAGCAGCAGCCAGCAAAGACGCACCAGCGCCGAGAGCACGGGCGGCTTTTGACTGATAGGCGTTCGTTGGGCTGTACGGCTCTTGATTGCAATTCCTTGCTTCGGCAGACAACATGCATGCAGCTTGACCGCTGCAGGGCAAGCAGCAGCAACCACAGCATTGCCGACATCAGCTGTGGCATTTCAAGAGGTCATCGCTGTGCTTCCGAGCTGCCGACACTGCAGCCAATCCATCAAAACTAAATGCACGGCTGCAGACGCTAGGCAGCGAGCAAGCACCCTCCCACGCTCGCTGCCGTCCACAAAGGAGGCGTTTGCAGCGCGTTTATTAGTCGAGCAAGTCTACAGACTTCCGATGCTGGGCTTTAGCTCCAGCAGGTGAGCCCTAGCAGCGGTGCCACTTCTGAACTGCGCGCTTGCTCTCCCATTTGCGTTGCACGCACCATGGACACCTTACCTATGTTCCCACATGCTCGAAGATTGAGTGGGCCGGCGGCAGCCTCGCACCTGCTGGGCGGCCGTGCCGCCGGTGGCGGGCGGCGGCAGCAGCGCCGGCGCCAGGCTGCTCCC
>JADXDR010000046.1:82243-102708 GCA_025026875.1 Chlorella ohadii | reverse complement strand
GTGTGCTACCTGCTGCCTGCGGCTGCGGGGCAGGGGCGGAGGCGTCCGAGGTGGGCGCTCCCGCCGCCACCGCCCCGCCGGCCGCCGCCTGGCGGGCCTCTGCAGCCTGCGCGTCGCTGCCCGCGGCTGCCATGCCGTCTGCCTGGCCTGCCAGGGGCCCCTGGGAGGGCGCCCCTGCCTTGAGGGGCTTCAAGCTGATTGCCTCGGGGCTGGGTGCTGCTGCCAGGGCCGTGGGCTCGTGCGGCGGCATGCCCGGTGCTCCCGCAGGCTGCTGGTCTCGCTGCGAGGTGCCCGGCGCGCTCACGCCCGCCACCATCGGCTGGCCCTGCCGCCGCTGCTCGCTGCCGGCGCGCTCATGGTTCATGAACGAGACCAGCGCATTTCCCGGGCTTTGGGGCGGGCGCTGGAAACACGGGGCCCTCNTCGGGCGTCGAGAAGCCGCGCAGTGCCGGGTGCGCGCCTGCAGCCGTGCGAACGAGCGTAATTGGGTCNTGGGGGAGGCGGCGACCCGCGCGTCTAGGGGGCACAGGGCTGCTGGGCGGGGGTCGCGCCCGGCAATGCAGCAGTTCGCAGCACTTGAATCGCGCGCGTTCGTCGCCCATGCGCCAGTGCATCCGCTGCACATCCTCCAGCAGCGCTGCCAAGGCCTGGCGCCACAGTCCCAAAGCCCCCACCCCTATGCTGGCTCTGCGCGCCCTCCCGGGCTCCGCCCCGCCCTCCAGAGCGGCCGCCAGGCATCACAGGCGATCAGCACGGGTCGCCCGCCCTCCCCGCTGCTCGGCTGAGGGCCAGGAGGCGGGGACGTCGGGGCGGGAGCCGGACGCCGCGCCGCCCGCCGAGCTGCCGCCTGCCAAGCAGGTTTGCTGCTGCGTGCGGTGCATTTCTGCATGCTGCATAATGGTGAAGGCAGTGAGGGTTGCATCCTCCTTACACCGCACATGGGCGATGCTGCTGGCGACGCCTCGCTGCCATGTTTGCCCTCCACCCGAACGCCGCACTTCTGCACCCTGCAACCCCCACTTGCAGATGCCGTACGGCGCCATTGCAGCCCTGGCAGTGGTGGGCGTGGCAGACACCGCCTACCTGTCGGCCGTCAAGCTGCTGCAGCTGTCGCCCGCCTGCCCGCTGGCCGGCGGCTGCGCCGACGTGCTGACGAGCGAATACGCCACCCTCTGGGGCGTGGCGCCGCTGGCACTTGTTGGGCTGGGCGCCTACCTAGGCATGGGCGCCCTCGCGCTGGCGGGCTGGCGGCAGCAGCGGCAGGCGGCAGCAGCAGCCGGCGGCAGCGCAGCAGAGGACGACCCCTCAGATTCCGCGCTGCGCACTGGAGTGCTGGCGGGCGGCCTCGCCATGGCCTCCACTTCAGCAGTCCTGCTCTACATTCTATTCACCCAGTTCCCTGGAGAGCTCTGCCCCTGGTGCCTGGGCTCCGCGGCGCTCAGCCTCAGCATCGCAGCACTGGCGGCCAGCGGCTTCCGAGCGCGCGACCTGGCAGAGGCAGCCGCCCCCGGCGCCGGCGTGGTGGCCGCCACCCTGCTGCTCGTGTCCTCAGGCACCGGCCTGGTCGGCGGCTCGGCGTTCGCCTCTGGCGGGTGAGCCAGCTGATGTTGATACTGGTGCTGGTGCTGGTGCTGACGCTAACGCGTGTTGCAGCTTGCTTAATCCGTTGCTACTGCGCAGCAGGCGGTGCAATTGGGCTGTTATTGGCTGCTGCTACATGCTTGGCAGGTCCGCTGCCGGCAACTGCCCAGTCTGCAGTCCAGTCTGTCTAGCTGCCGTGACACTGCCTGACCGGTGCTTCCGTGCCATTTGGCACCCCCTGCAGCTATGACCTGGACTATGCGCTGCCGACTGTGACCACCCAGAGCCCTCCCAAGGCGGTGGAGCTGGCGCAGGTGGGGCTTGCAGGGGTTGCACTTTGCACAGCTGAGGGCCAGCCGCTGCACATTGCCCGCCCCTCAAATGACCTTCTTGCTGCCCTTGTCAAGCTTGCTTGGTGCTTGTGCTCCTTGCCGCCGACCCATCCCTGCCGCTGACCCACCCCCCCTGCGCTTCCCTCCCTGCCCCACAACAGCGCCTGCGCGACAGCGGCGCTCGCATGTACGGCGCTTTCTGGTGCAGCCACTGCTACGACCAGAAGCAGGCATTTGGTGCAGAGGCCATGGCGGCCTTCCCTTACGTTGAGTGCTACCCCGAGGGCCTGCACAAGGTGTGGGGGGGTGCTCAGGAGGTGTGTTCACTAACCCCTTGCAACACAGCATGCGGCTTGTGGCGGTTGGCTGCTGACCTGTGCAGTGGCCCGCACTGCCGCTTCATCCCTGCCGCTCCCGCGCTGCCCTGCACGTCTCAAGTGCTCTCTGCCGCTTCATCCCTGCCGCTCCCGCGCTGCCCTGCACGTCTCAAGTGCTCTCTGCTGCTTCATCCCTGCCGCTCCCGCGCTGCCCTGCACGTCTCAAGTGCTCTCTGCTGCTTCATCCCTGCCGCTCATGCCCTGCCTAGCGCGTCACAAATGCTCTCTGCCGCCTCATCCCTGCCGCTCCCGCGCTGCCGTGCACTATCCACTCAACTGGACACTTTCTGCCATCACAACTGCAGGACACCAAGATGGCGGCGGTGTGCCAAGAGGCGCCGGGAGGCCTGACGGGCTTCCCCACGTGGGTCATGCCCGATGGCGAGCAGCTGGTGGGAGAGCAGACTTTCGAGCAGCTCGAGGCAGCGCTGGCCAAGGCGGCTGCGCCAGCTGCGGCAGCCGCGGCCAGCTAGGCAACAGATGCCCCACATTTTCACTCACGTGGCCTTGTAGATCTAGGTTAACTGTACTTGGTGTGCCCTTCAAGATTTGATCAGCCCTGGTGCCCTCCGATTTGATTTCTGCCGCCAGCATTACATTCAGCTGCRTTCGCAGCAGGGCAGCGCCACTCTGTGACAAGTCGAATCATCAATCAAGCTGCACCAACAGAGGCTTAGGGCCCCACCCAGCAGCTCATGACAGAAGCTGCTTTCTGCAAGATCAGGTGGCAAATTTCCACTGGCAGGTGCAGCCSCGCCTGCTGCCCTGCCGCGCCGCCATSCTGCATGTGCGTTTGGCSGCCGCCCGCCCGTTCTGCTGCTGCCGCCACGCCGCGCGCCCGCAGCACCAGCAGCGCCTCGCGGGCTGCGCTGCAGAAGGCGGGAGGCCACTGCCGGTGTGCTCTGGGGCYCCAGCKGGGCAGGCCAGCAGCGAGCAGCAGGCKGGGGAACACGAGCGCCGGAGGCCGCTGCCCATTCATAGKGGCTGTGCCTGCCGGCCCCGCTGCCCCCGCTACACATGCTGTTGTGCTTGCTGCCCCTGCCAAGCATGCCGCTCCTGCTGCCGCGGCGGCGGCTGGCCAGTGCTCAGTCAGGAAGCGGTTGCAGGGCGCCCCAGCCTGCACCAGCATCTCAACCAGCTGCAGCAGCTCTTGTTCGGTGGTGGCGGCAGCGCCTTGTGTCTCTTCCGCAGTCAGCTGGATCTGCAGGGGAGGCGGGGGATCACTTGCTGAGCTGGAGAGTGGAAAGGGGTCAGCGCTGCTGAGGCATGCAGTGCAGACATCTGCAGCAACAGCACTGGGGCACACCGCCTGCAGGGTACTGTCAAGGCCAGTCAAATATATGCGGCGGGCCACAAAATGACGCAGTCAAGAGACACCTGCCACCCTCAGCAACTCCCACAGCTCACCAGCTGGGCGTCCGTGCACAGCGACAGCACAGCATCCAGCGCTGACTGCCCCTGCCTGTCCGTCTCCCACGCCAGCGCCTTGGCTGGGATCAGCAGCCTGCAACGGGCTGCATCCAGGCGGCTGGCTGCTGCCATGAGCGGCGGCAGGCCGGTGCCGGCTGGCACGGCGCCAGGAGGGCACCCAGCCGCCAGCAGGCAGCTCATGCCTTCCGGCGAGGATCGCCGCACAGCGTGCAGCAGGGGGTTGGCCTGTAAGCGCTCCGCAAGGGCTGCCACGTCTAGGGTTTGGAATGTACCACATGCCAGCTCAGGGCGCCCATCAGCCTGCAGGCCCAGCAGGCAGCGCAGCAGCGCCTCCCTCCCTGGCCGCAGCGCGGCGTGCAGCAGACCTTCTGCCCCATGTGCATCTCCCGGGCAGTTGGGGTCCAGGCCTGCGATGATGGCCATGGGTGGACAGCTTTATCGATTTTCCATGAAACCGTCGCAACTGCTCAGCAAAGCCAGCCTCTGCTGCTGTGAGGTAACGACCTACATGCACGACCTCCTCATCATTCCAGAGCAGCCCAGCCAGCCCAACCAGCACCAGCTCACCATGATCGAGCAGGGCAGCCAGTAGCGCCTCGTCTCCCCTGTCCACTGCCATCACCAGCAGCTGCTGCGCCTCTGCACCGCTGACTGACAGCCCAGCAGCCAGCAGGGCGGCTGCCACATCCGCCCTGCCGCGCCGGCAGGCTTGCTCCAGCACACAGCAGCTGAGCCGGCTGGCACCCGCGCCAGCTCGCAGCAGCGGCAGCAGGCAGCTGTAGTGCCCGCCAGCTGCGGCGGCCCCAAGGGGGCACACCTGCATCGTGGCTGCCTGCCGTGGGCTGTACTGCTGTGTGCCATGCTGCTGCTCCGAGCCACAGGCAGGCTGGCTGGTGCTGCTGGGCGAGTGGCTCGCCCCGCAGCGCAGCAGCAGCTCCACCACTGCCGCGCTGCCTGCTGCTGCCGAAAGGGCCAAGGGGGGCCAGCCGGCAGCGTTGGCTATATCGAGCGCTGCAGCTGTCAGCAGGCCGCAGCTGGCCAGCGCCTGCAAGTTGGGCAGGCACTGCGCTTCTGGCAAGCAGCACAGCACATGCAGCGGTGTGTTGCCGCAGCAGCTGTGCGCCTCCAGACTGAGCAGCCGCGGCGCAGCGCGAGCCAGGCACAGCAGGGCTGCGCTGGCGCTGCCTGCGCTGCATCCGGCAGCAGCGCTGTGGCAGGCGGTGCGGCCAGAGCGGTCACATGCCGCCGCATCGGCGCCGTGGTTCAGCAGCAGCTGCACCATCGCCGCATCACCTGCCTCTGCAGCGCTGTGCAGCGGCGCCGCTCCCGACGTCGCATCGCCTGCGTTGGCATCCGCCCCAGTCAGAAGCAGGGCCTCTGCGGCTGCCAGGTGGCCCAGGCTGGCTGCTATGTGCAACGGCGTTCGGCCGCTTTCAGGCTGCGGGGCATCGAGCTGCTGCGCCGCCGCTCCCCCAGCTAACAGTCGCCGCAGCGCTGCCGTGTCGCCCCTCGCTGCCGCTGCATGCAGGCTGTCCCATTCGGGCTGTGGCTGCTGCTGCGGCTCAGGCTGCTGCTGCGGCGGCGGCTGCTGCTGCTGCTGCTGCTGTGGCCGCTGCCGCATGTTGCACCGCCGCCTGCGGRAGCGGACCTGCTTGGCGGCGGCGGGCGCAGCTGGGGCAGGCGCAACGGCTGCATTGCTTGCATCATCATCATCTGCCACTGCTGCTGGCGGCCTGCGAGAGGCGCAGGCCGCCAGCGCCTTCAGCTGCTGCCGAGGGCCGCCCGTTGTGCAGCGCGAAGCGCGCAGTTGCCTGCGCGCCGACAAATTCGGCCCCGCGGGCAGCCGTTGTTTGTGAGGCTCCGCAAGCTCCAGACAACTGATCCTCGGCCGTTGGAGCTTGGCAGTTGAGGGGGGCCGCCATGCGCAGCATGCTGCAGCATCGATGCCGCGCTGTTGCCCCGAGCAGACTGAGCTCAGCGTTCTATTGCAGGCTGAAACTGCGTCCTCGTACTGTGCTAGCGGTTGTAAACGGTTCTGCTCAAATGTTATGAGGGCGAGCCTGCCAATGCTGCAGCACAAGCACAACACGGGCGCAACGTCATGCAGGATGCGGTCGCACATCGGTCCGGGGCACCTGGAGGCAGGCAGGCAGGCAGCTGAGCGCAACTGTAGATGGCTGCAGTACATGGGTCAAACCCAGATGCTGTGCAGCTGCAACCCATCCCCAAATTCACGGCCACTGCATCTGCAACGCATGCACCCAATCTCCCAGCCCTGATGTGGCTGCAATCGCTGCTCCATAAATGCTGTTGCTGTGACGCCCATGCTGCCGCCCCGCGTCTTGTCACACCGCATTGCAGGAACTGTCCTGGGATTGAAAATTTGCGGCGTTCCGGCTTCGCTCCTGCTGCACATGCACACGAACGGTAGCGCTTGAACTATCGCAGCGGCAGCGCGCAGACGGGCCGTGACTGGGTGGAGCCTTGCCGCCTGCACACAGTTCTCCTGCAAGAACTCCTACACAGCGAGGGAAGAATTGAAGCATGGCAGGCCGGACTTTGCAGGCCGCATGCGCTAGCACGCAGCTAGCACGGCACGTGCCCCCGGGCCGGCGGTAGCGCCTGCTTAGCAATTAGCCCTCGCGCCGCCCGCGGCCCGATCGCTGGCCTGCAGGGGCTCCCGCCGCTCCAAACATCAGGGTGCAAGGGTCACACAGGGCGGGACCCCCGCCGTTGGCACCTCATGCAGTGCCACCCGGACCTGTGGCGCTTCAACAAGGCCGAGCGCGGCGCCGCCGCCGCTTGCAATCGTTTGGTCGCACCATGATCACCACTCGAGCACTCGACACGGCCTGAAACCCAGCATGTCTTTGGAGCGGGTGGGCGGGGTTGTCGCGGAGGGCGACGCGGGCCTGCCCTTCGTCAATAAGTGGGGAGCCACGCTTCTGCTGGCCTCGGTGGGCTTCGTCGTAGCGGTGCTGGCGCTCTGGAGTGTCGCAAAGTGGCGACGGCTCAGGCGCGGATGGGACAGGCTCCCCGCGGGCTCGCTGCGCCTCCAGGCAGCCCGCAACTCCCTGGGCAACCTGGAGCTGCTGAGCCTCCTGCCGG
The DNA here is from genome assembly GCA_025026875.1 of Chlorella ohadii. Classification (NCBI taxonomy): domain Eukaryota; kingdom Viridiplantae; phylum Chlorophyta; class Trebouxiophyceae; order Chlorellales; family Chlorellaceae; genus Chlorella; species Chlorella ohadii. The sequence continues at coordinate 95,879 of JADXDR010000046.1, read as the reverse complement.
TGAGTGACGTTGGGCCGAGGTCAGGACACTTGCCGCCGCCGCCGCTGCCTCCCGCCGCTCGCACGCCGCTCCTTGCATGCGCTTGCGGCCCTCCAAGCACCCCCCCTCGCTGATTTGCAGGGATTTGACGTCGATGCAGCGCACGAGGGGTTCACAGCGCTCCTGGCCGCTGCGGTGCAAGGCCACGCAGGTATGTGGACCTGCTTGCTCCGCTGCCGCCGAAGCGTACCATCCATACACCCGTGCCTTTTCCGCCAGCCTGGTGCCCCTTGCGTGTAGTGCTGCGCCTGCCAGCGCGTTTCCAAAACCAGCATTCAAGGCTTGGCAGGTTGCCCTGGCTGCCAGATCCGCTGTTCCAGGCCCAGGTCACCCCCGCTTGTCCTGCACCTCACAAGCGTTCGTCCCCCTGCCGCCCGTCCCCCCTCCAGCCGCAACTGTCTGGCTGCTGAGCCGCGGCGCCAGTGTCCTGGCGCAAAAAGAGGACAGCTGGAAGGACTCGTGCCTGCACTATGCTGGCGGGAGCGGCAGCCTGGAGACTGTGCAGGCGCTGCTGGCATGGGGTGCCGACCCCAAGGCACAGAACGCGCTGGGTGAGCCGTCACGCTGCCCAGTGCCTGCTCGCCTGCTCGGGATGCACAGTTTCTTGCGGGCTGCAGCTGCGCTCTGATGGAGGCGCCGCAGCTAGACAGTGGCGTGCACCCATGTACCACGCCCATGTGGGCGCCGTGCTCATCCAAGTATCTGCCAGCCATGATGGGTGTTGTTCTCAACCCTACCATCCCTGCCTCCCAACACGGTCATGCAGGTGCTACGCCTGCCGACGTGGCGACCAAAGCACGGCACCCTGCAGTTGCGCGCTATCTGCGGGAGGCAGCCGAGGGCCGCATGCCTGCCAGCCAGCCCACCAAAGAAGCACTCATTGAGCGGTTCTTGAGCGGCAGCAGCAGCGGCAATAGCAACGGCACCGAGGTACCAACTCACGTCAACAATGCAGCAGGAATCCAGCAGGAGGGGCCTGCCGAGTCGCGGCAGCTGGCAGCTGCGGAGGGCGGGCAGGCAGCAGTGGACGGCGCCTGCATCAGCAAGGCGTCCCCAGCGGATAGCCTGGATGGCAAAAGCGGCGCCTCCTCGGCTGCACACGAGCCGGCAGGCGCGCCCGGCCGCAAGGCGCCATCGCCTGCAAAGCTGGCGGCGGCGCGGCAGCTTGCCAAGCGCGGATTTGAAGGCTGGGGCACCCAGGGTGAGGCGGGGCGGGCGGGTGGTTGCACTACAAAAAAGTTAACGGACTGCTTGGGCAGGTTGGGTCACTGGTCCTTCGCTCGCAGCACCATGGTTCTTTGGTGGCAATCCGCAGTCTTGCAGCAGGAGTGTGTGCTGTGGCACCGCCGCTACAATGCGCATGCACTGGCGAGCACACTTCGCAAGCATGGCTGCTCTGCTGCCCTGCAGGTACCCACCCCCGCATGGAGGTGGCTGCCTATCGGCCGCTGGCGATCCTCACCCAGGTACGCCCTTCCTCGTTGTTTCGTGTCGTGCACATGTATCTTGTGATGAAGCTGCTGCATAATGCAACGGGAGGGCAGGTTCAGGGGCGATGCATGCCAGCAAGCCCTTGGCCCCGGCACCCCTAGGCAACCTCCAACAGCAAATTGCCCGTCTGCTCAACACAGGTGCTGGGCGCGGCATATCTGGTTTGGCGTGCGCTGCGGTCCCTCAATCCTGGAGCTTACTACGCCTATTCCATCCCGTTCTGGTGCGAGACCCGACTGCCGCTTGCTGGACTGCTATCTGTGGCTGCTGGTGCCTGCTAGCTGCAGTGCAAATGCGCCAGAATGCACACTGCTGCCAAGCCTGCTGTGTTGTCGGGCTCCCTGCTGAGCCTGCTGAGTCTGCTGTGCTGTGCCTGCCGCAGGCTGGCGGAGTTCATGGCCTACTGCCTCTCCTACTGCTTCTTCATCAGGCAAGCATTTGAAATATCTATCCAGCTACCGGTTGCTGGTTTTGCGCATGATCAGCCTTTGTGCATGATCAGCGGGAGCTCCTGGCTGTGGCCGAATGGCCTTATTTTTGGGCGCGTATATCAGCAGCCTGTGGCCAACAGACGCAGCACTGCATCCCAACCTGCCCTTCGTAACTTGGTCCCAAGTGCAGCCTGTGGTCCATGATCGAGCGTCCGCAGCGCAGCGTGCACGAAATGCTGCCCGAGAACCAGGTCCGCCGATGTGCTAGCTTTTCAAACCACCCCACATCGTGCCTGCGCGGATGGAAGCAGCGTGGCCTGTGCGGCAAGCAAACTATGTTGTTGCCATGCCAGTTCATGCAGTGGGCTGTTAGGCCATGCCGCAACTCCTGCTCACTTATGAACTATTCTCCCTGAGCAGGTCCCACACGTGGATGTTTTCATCTGCACGTACTCAGGTCAGCAGAGCGCGCTTGTGGTGCTGCTTTTAATGGTGCCGCCGTGCTCCAACGCATGCGTTTTCCTTCAGCGGTTATTGACTCACGCATCTGCTCCCCAACCACCTTGTGCAGAGCCTCCTGAGATCGTGAGTGGGACTCATCGGTAGCTGGGCTGTCCACGCGAGGGCAGCAGCCAGCCCAGCAGGCTTGCAGGGCCGCTGTGCCATGTGGTTGCTGCGGCCGCCCTGTAGTTGTGCACGTCTGGTTGTGTTGCTGCAAGGCTCACATTTGGGGGCTGCTTCCCGGCGCAGCTTGAACCGCCTGCACCTTGTTGCCCGCCTGGCACAGGTGGAGCCCACAGCCATTGCGGCCCTCAACATGAACTGGCCGGGCAGCAAGCTCACGGTGCATGTGTTGGATGATGGCAAGCGGCCCGAGATGGCGCAGCTGGTGCGCCGCCTGGCGGCGCAGTGCCGCTACATGCAGGCAGGTGGCGGGCGGTGTGCCTGCTGTGCCTGCTGTGCTTGCTGAGTTCAGCAGGCTTTCGCCGAAAGGGAGGTCGCCTGCACCGCTAACAGCATCACTCTGGACAGGGGGAACTTCCTGTTCCTAACTAGGGCCAGTCCTAACTAGGGCCAGTCGGTGGTTGGTGTGCTTCCGCTGGCGAGCCGGTGCATGCTCAAACTCCGCCGGGCCTGCCACACTCATCAATCGTCCTGCAGCGTGAGGCCAAGATTGTGTACGTGGGGCGCGAGAAAGTGAAGGGTGTGCCGCACCACGCCAAGGCGGGCAACATCAACTCCTGCCTGCTGAAGGAGGGGCCGGGCAAGGTGGGTGAGGGTGGCTGGGTGCCATTGGAGTGCTTCGCGGGGCGGGTGCAGAGCACCTCAGCCCGTGTGGCAAAGGTGCAATGCCTGTCTCCCTGTCACTCACACCTCGCCCTCCTCCGTCCGCATTGCAGGGCGAGTTCATTGTGGTGCTGGACTGCGATATGGGTGAGGCTTAAACATTCGGCAGTGCTTGGGCTGGCTGCCAAGCAGCTTGCAGTCNAGNCATTGCTGCAATACACCAGAGTGCTCGACATGCAACCAGACCACTACTTGCACTCAATATTCCTTGGCCTCCATGCAACCCGCAGTCGTGCACCCCGACTTCCTGGACCGCACGATCGGCCACTTTTACAAGCAGGAGGGCGACGACACCAGCAGCAGCAAGAGCGGCAGCAAGGCTGCCTCCTGCAGCAGCGGCTGGCGCTACTGGCGCTCGTGGCGCCGAGGGACTAAGGGCAGCACAGCCAGCGGGGCCGAGGCAGGAGACGAGAAGGGCGAGGCGGCCGGCGGTGGCGAGAGCGGCGGCAAGCAGGCGGCCAAGGCGCGGTGGGTGCCTAAAGAGAAAGCGGCCTTCATTCAGACGCCCCAAGACTTCTTCAACGTGGATGCCAAGGACCCGGTGAGGGCTTTTTGTATCAGGTTTGAGATGGACCGCCCTGCATCTTGCCCATTCTATAGAAGCCCTTCCCTGCGGCCCGGCGCATCACTAGATGACTTCAACTGCTGGGTTGCGCCGCCACCTCGCTTGCCCGGCCCCAATAGTCATTTAATCAACCTGCCACCCTTCCGCCATCCGCCCTTCCCCGCCACAGATGGTGCACTGCGCCCGCTTTTTTTACGGACCCATGCTGCAAGGCCGGGACGGCATCGGCGCCGCGCCCTGCTGCGGCACAGGTGGGCGGGCGGGCCTGCTAGCTGGCTTCACACATGCTGAATTTGTACCTCCTGCCTCGTTCACGCTGGACCTGCCTCCCTGCCTCTTGCTTCCCACCCGTCCACCTCCATATTCCTGGGTGCAGGCGTGGTGTTTCGGCGCGACGTGCTGGTGTCAATTGGGGGGCAGAGCTACGGGTCCATCACAGAGGACTACAACACAGGTGGGGGGCTGGCTTTGGAAGGAGACGGCTGGGGCTTGTAACTGCTCCATATCCATACAACCATGAAACCTTGATGAACCTCTGCTCGTCTTGGAACCTGAAACTCCCCAATCCCCTTCTCATTGTGTCAATCTTGCCCCCTATCGTACATGCAGCCATGTCCCTCATGTCGGCCGGCATGGCCACCATGTACTTGAACGAGCGCCTGTCCTTTGGCATGGCGCCCGACGACATTGCCGGCGTGTTCACCCAGCGCCTGCGCTGGTGCGTTTCGGTGGGGGGGGNTCCTGCTGCCGGCGGATAGCGCGCCCAGCTRGCGCAGCAGATTTGCAGCGCCTGCGCTGGTGCGTTTTGGTGGATGGTTGCCTGCTGCCGGCGGATAGCGCGCCCAGCTGGCGCAGCAGATTTGCAGCGCCTGCGATGGTGCATGCGCGGTGTGCAGGCTGCGCTGTGGGGCGGAAGGAGCAGGGGCAGCGGCGCTTCGCGCATGTGCAGCTCAGCCTGCCCCAAGTCACCCACAGCTCTGCGCCAAACGCTGAGCCTGCCTTTGCCCTCCCCCTCTCCCTGTTGTGCAGGGCCATGGGAGCACTCCAAATCCTCATGAAGTCCAACCCCATGCGCCTGGTGCGCTGTGCTGTCACTCGGGACGTCCCTGCCAACGCATGGTCTTTTCATGCGCTGGCTCAGCTGCCGCGCACATGCCACTTTCTGCCCACTGTTCCCACCGCCCCGACCGTCACATGCACCCCTCCCCCTGGTGTGCAGCCCGGCCTAACGCTGGTCCAGTCGCTGCTGTTCTTCGAGGCGGCGGCCCACCACTGGCTGGCCATTAGCACGATCTTCATGGCGCTCGTCCCGATCATCTACCTCTTCTGCGCCCTCTCGCCCATGATCGTGAGTGCATTGGTGTTGCATGCAGTGCTGTACTGTGCAGTGTTGTGAAGTGATTGAATGCGGGCGAGCGTGGGTTGGCAGGCTGGGCAGCAGCCGACTACGAAAGTGCCGCCCGCTGGAGCACCGGTTGCCCCTCTGCGCGTCTCTTCCCGCAAGTATCCCGCCCCAGACGCCCCCTGGCACACTCCACCGCGTCCCTCCCTGCCTCCCCACTCCGCAGACCTCACACATGTACGAATTTGTTGCTTTTTTCCTGCCCTGGTACATCTCCAACCGAGTCGTGATGATTGTGGTGCACTGGGGCACCGAGGGCGGCTCGCAGGAGCTGTGGCGCGGCTCCCAGTGCTGGGTGTGGATGGGTGAGGCTGTGGGCAGGGGGGGCAGGGGTGAACAGTTGTTGACTGGGGAGCTGTGCTCGCAGACAAAAGCTCCATTTTGTCAACAGCTGAGGGTGGATGAGAGCCATCCCGCAGCCCMCCCACCCGCCCATCCCGTAACCCTGCCGCGGCAGCTGCTGCTTCCCAGCAAAGCTTGGATCCACCGCCTGATGCCGACCCACGCCTGTCCCCCTCCGCCTGCAGCCCCCAACCACATCAAGKCGATTTGGAAGGTGTTCATTGCCGAGAGCTGGCTGTTCAAGAAGCTGTTCAACCTGGAGATTGGCTTCACGGTGCGGCCCGTTTGTTATTCAASTCGTGCTGGGCGCTCGGTGCACATGCTGGGAGCAGGCGGGGCCMGCAMCCTGCCAAGTGCCMCGTCGCCACGCTGCTGCCACGCACGGCCGTGCCCCGGGCCAGAAAATTTGCATGCCGGCGCGCACATCTGGGACACAGCCTGCCACTCATTGCAGGAAGTACGCCATGCACTACACCATGCAGGTCACAAAGAAAAAGGCTGCGGGCGAGGAGGAGGGCGAGAGCCGCTGGGCAGCGCTCAAGGAGGCGCTGTGGTACACCTGGCCCCACCTGACTTACTATGCGGCCTTCTTTGCCGGACTGGTCTTCTTCATCGTCAAGTGCTGCATGGGCAAGTACAGGTGTGTGTGCCTTTCAGCTGGGTGTTTCCTCGCTTCTCCTTGCTGGTTTGCGACATGTACAGAAGCGGGTGTGAGGTGCACGGACAGTGGGTGGTGGTGGCTGCCTTGCCATCTGCCGCTGCCCAACCGTTGATGCACCGCGCCGGTTTATAAACCTGCCTACCATTCACTCATCCCATCCACTCAAACCGCCCGTGTGCAGCACGTGGGAGGTGATGGTCAACCTGGCGGCGGTGGGCTGGGGCGGCCTGGTGGCGCTCTGCATCTGGCCGCCCGTGGCCACTCTCATCCCCCGGTAAGCCGGGCAAATGTGTCCCCTCGGGCGTGGCACATTTGAGTGGCACAGGGAGGCTGCTCTGAATGCTTCGACTGCCTGCCCCGCCTTGCTTGACTCTGAACTTTCGAACCCACTGTCCTGCCCCCTGCCGCAGCATCGAGACGGACCTGGGCTGGAAGATCAAGTGGGATGTGTTCCAGCACGTGCCTGCCCGCACAAGCTCGGGCCATCACGAGGAGGATGTGACCAACCGCAGCCTGATCAGCCGGCTGGGCGACGCGCTGAGCAGCCTCAGCATGCTGCTGCCGCACTTTGGGCCGCACCACCATCGGGCCGAACCGGAGGCGGCGCAGCAGCCGGAGGCACAGCAGCAGGCGCAGCAGGCRCAGCAGCAGGCACAGCAGCAGGCACAGCAGCAGGCACMGCAGCAGGCGCAGCAGGCGGAGCATGCGGAGAAGGAGCCCAGCCCCAAGCCGGTACACCACCCTCACCATGCGCACAGGCCACACTTGGAGGCCATCACGGAAGGTGGGACCTGCTGCGCTGCGCTGTGCTGCGCTTTGCTGTGCTGTGCTGTGCTTTGTGCTGACCTTGCGAGCCGTGCTACGCATGCAGTGGCTTGAAACTGCCCTGCGCTGGTCGCTGCTGGCTGGCCTCTGCTGTCGTTGGAGCGCATGGTGTTGCTCACTTTAGCCCCGCCCGACTGGCTGCAGGCGTGCCCAAGGAAACGTTCACCAACGAGGGCACCCCCGCCGAGAGCCAGATGCTCAGCAGCATGATCGGCATCACCCCCTTCGCTGCCTACAGCCAGAAGGTGGGCAGCAGGCTCCCACGATCCAACAGCCAGGCCAATAGACATCGCTAGAGCTGTCACTGTGTGGCAATGCACAAACGCGGCTGGCACATTTTGGCAGCGCAACCTTGGATGACTCACTCAACCCTGCATAGCTCACTTCCCCCGCACTGCCCCGCTTGCAGCCCGCCACGCCTGACCAAACGCCCCGCAAGGGGGCCGGCGAGGGAGAGGTGGCGCTGACCATTGGGCGGGGCGGCAGCCTGCCTGCGCGGTTGCCCAGTGGCGGCACCCGCAGCGGCAGCGGCGGCGCTCTGGAGCGGCAGTCGAGCCTGGTGACCATCGGTCGGCTGGGCCTGCCGCGGCACACTCGCGACGTGCTGGCGCAGTCTGCGCTGCTGACCGGCATGGTGCGTAATGATGTGGTGACTGAATGTTAGCAGGGCATAGCGGGGTGGGGGCGATATGTGGCTTGACAGCCTCGCGCGCTTGCTGAGCAGCGCCCCGCTGCCCTTGTAGCTTCCGTGGCCCGCCCATGCCGGTCCCGCCTCTCCCCGAACCACTTGCTGACTCCCCGGCTGTTGTGCAGATCCTGCCAGAGCGCCAGTACACCGCCCCCAACGGTGCCGTGGGTGTGCTGCTGGATGCAGAGGGCCACACAGCCCCTGCTGGCCAAGGCCTAGCCTCACAGTCGCGCGCCATGAGCAGCCTGCTGGATGAAGCACTGCGCGGCATCGACCTGGGAGGCACCGAACACAAGGCGCCCTCGTCCGGAGGTGCGCTGGGCAGTGGATTGACAGAATCTTGACGGGGGCGGCATGCTTGGCAGCCGACAGCCCCGTTGCGCATGCCTGCTGGTCTCCCGGCCGACGAGCAACACCACCTAACAACCCACCCCAATGCATCGCCCTACCCCGCAGGCCCCACCCGTGCCAACACGCTGTCGCTGCCAACCGAGCAATCGCTGGCGCTGGCGCGCCTGCAGTCCCTGACGGGCGCACACGTGTCTCTGGAGCTGCCCTCTTCGCTTGCTGCCAGCCTGGGTGGGCGAAGAAGCGAGACCAGCCCCAGTGGGGGCGGCACGCGCCAAGTCAGCCTGATTGCTGATGAGCTGCCCAGCATCAGCGGGTTCGTTATGACTGGCCACCCAGGCAGCAACCTGGGCGCCCCTGGGCTGACCAGCTCCCGGCTGGGTGCGCAGCCGGCGGCGCGTACAGCAGGCAGCCCGCCGGCAGGGCAGGCGGAGGCGCAGCAGCGGCCTGCTGCCCCAACAAGTGTGCAGCTGGGCCATCCACCCCGGCCCCCAACCAGCATCCAGCTGGGACATCCCCCACGTGCCCCGACAAGCGTGCAGGTACAGCCTGCTGCTCCCACCAGCGTGCAGNTTTGGCACCCAGCCTGCCGCCCCAACCAGCATTCAGTTTGGCGCTCAGCCTGCTGCCCCTACCAGCATTCAGTTCTTGCAGCCTGCTGCTCCCACCAGCATTCAGTTCAGCGCTCAGCCTGCTGCTCCCACCAGCATTCAGTTTGGCACTCAGCCTGCCGCCCNAACCAGCATCCAGTTCGGCGCTCCATCTGCTGCCCCCACCAGCATTCAGCTCGGCGCTCATCCTGCTGCCCCCGCNAGCATCCAGTTCGGCGCTCAGCCAGCCGCGCCAGCGAGCGTCGCTCTGAGCGGCTGGTTTGGCGGCGGCAGCGGCAGCGGCGGCGCGACCAGCACCATCAGCCCCTTTGCCACAGACGCCCTCAGCCCCTTTGCCTCCTCAGCAGCCAGCTCAGTGGCCCTGCCCAGCAAGGCCGCCAGCACCAAGGGCAGCAGCCGCATGGAGCCTGCCGGTGAGGACGATTCAGACGATGCAGAACTGGTTGATGAGCTGGCGGCGGAGGCAGCCGAGGATCTCAACGGCGGCGGCGGCGCGGCGGCGCGCGTGCGCGAGGTGTCGCAGCAGCTGGTGAACATCGCGTCGAGCCTGTCTCCGGACAACGCTTCCATGCTGCTGCAGAGCGGCTTCAGCATGGTGGGTGGCTTGGGGGCCTTGGGGCGAGGGGTGGTGCGCTTGCAAGCTGGTGGTGGTGGGTGGGAGCATGTGCTGGTGATGAGCCGGCCTTGCATGAGCATGGCGTGCCTGCGATGCGGGTGCGATGCAAACACAGCGTGCTGTGTTCCCTATGCCCCCTGCAGTTGGTGCCTGTGCTGCCCACGAGCGTCTATGAGCACACGCTGGTGGCCCGGCCCAACTTCCAGCTCAGGCAAGGGCTTTGGCTGGGGCTGGCTAAGGAGGGCTGGCACAGAGGAATGGCAGCGGGCAGTTGGCGGGCAGCGTGGTTGGTCCTTGTCACATGGGCGCGGTCTGTGCCGCGCGGTGTCGCTGCAACTCATGGCTGGCCAGTTGGATACTGCACAGGTGGACCAACTCCTGATCACCGCTGGATTGTGTCTGCAGGAAGACGCCGCCGTCCAACTGGATGTTCGTCCTCGTGAACTCCGCCCTCATTGTGGCGATGATCGCTGGGTCGGTGATAGAAATTTATGTCAAGCCAGACCCCTACAACCCGCCCATTTGGTCTGGCGGCAACTGAGGAGCAGCCAGGAGGCTCCCAAAAGCCAAACTGCCCAGGCCTGGCGCCTTAGAAGGCGCCCAGCCAGGCCCGCCAGCCTGCTTATGTGAGTCACCGGCGACAACTGCCTGCCGCCGCGCTCCCACTGCGCCCCAACTGCCCTGGATTTGCACCAGAAAATGACCAACTGGTTGATGCGCCCCCTGGCGCAAAGAAAGCCCAAAGCCATCTAGCCGGATTCCTCACAACCCCGCGTTACCCTGCCCCTGATTTGCCCTGTTGAATTGTTCTAGGCCAGGCCATGGCCACCCCTCGAGTGTTCCTGTTTTCGCCAAGTACGACCTCTATTGAGGGCCGCGAGCGCCCTGTCTGCATTGCATCGCACGTATGTGCCTGTGCGGCTGCGGTATCAGTGCAGCCAGCCCAGGCAAATGCACTTTGACCTCGCATGGCTCATCAAACAGCACACCCCATCCACCCTGCCATCCAAGCTCCCCCATGCATGCCCTTGTGTTGATCTGTTGCAACGTTGCGCCTGAAAACCCCTTCTCTCTAATCCCCCCCTTTTTTTCCTTTTCGGTATTTTATCGTGCAGTCTTTGCTGTGCCATGCCTGCCAACCATCACTGCCAACGAGCGGCCGCCCACCCCGCTTTTCCCTGCTCTGAATAATTTGGCTTGTAAGTGTAGCGTCACATACAGCACACGTTGCACTGTGAGTGTAGAGCACGCAGGTGAGGGGAGGAGGGCATCTGTTCAGCAACATACATGCCGCGAGACTTTAGAAAGCAGGCAGATCATTACGCACAGACTACTGATGGAGACAGATTAAACGCATGCCGGTAATTTAGAGATCAGGCCTGCCTGCCTATCAATCACAGCACNAGCTSCTGSCRNNCWGCSMNCYKRSCRRGCTKSYGYCRKCWMAGYYGCKNGSCGNTGMSCSSRGGCKGCNNCRYCRRSCGYRRGCGKGMCGKGNCGYCGMCNCCRKMSCYGMWNCSGKSMMCKYMKGCTGCTGCTGCTGCGGGTCTGCTGCCGGGCTGCCCATGTGCGTGCTTCCCAGATCGCACCAACTGAAGCAGCCAAAGAACTCCTCTCGGGGCGGCGTGAGGAGGGGCAACTCCAGCCGGCTTGCTCGCAGCTCCAGCACAGTGACGGGCTGCTTGCCGCGCCACTTCAGGCGGGCCTCTAGGAAGGCAGGCGCCCAGCAGTGCAGCTCATCCAGCAGCTCTAGCACGGCCGGGTCATGGGTTGTCCAGGCACCTGCACACAGACGGGGCGAGTTGCGGCCTCAGTGGTACAGCTGCGGAGCATGAGCAGGGTGGATCACAACAGGCGCCAGCAAGCAGTCCGTTTATCGACCACCAACATGATATGCAACCTGTGCATGCCCACAAATTCTATCCAACATGCAACCTGCCCAGACCAGACGGCCAGCAGCCCGACAGTTCTCTCGCACCTGTGACCGTGCAAAAGGTGCCCAGCGACAGCTGCGCCTGCTGCTTGGGGTCATACTGCACCTCAGCTGCGTACCGCTGCGCCGCCCCGGGCTTCAGCAGCTGTTGAGCGGGAGCAAGGGAGGCAGGCATGGGGCAAAGTAAGGGAAGGCTCGCAGGTACATGCAGCTCCCATGCTCGAAAAGCGAAGCAGTTGGGTCGAGGCCAGGCACGCAGTGTGGCAGCAGCACGCCACCCAGCCCGCCCGTCCTGCACATGGGCTGCAGCCCGGGCGAGCGCTCACCCACTTCTGCGCCTCTGAAGCTGCGCATACAATCACATGTGCAACACCCCTGTAGCCCCCAAAACACCTCTGCATTCCTGCAGCCTCAGAATTCTGCCCCTGCGCAGCTGCACCCCCCGCACCTCTGCGTCTGTGTGGAAGGCGGTGGGGAAGAGCAGGAACTGGCAGGCGGCAGGTGTGAAGGTGGGCTCCTTGATGCCGCCCTTGCGCAGCAGGATCTGCGAGGTGGTTAGTAGGGTGAGTGGCAGAGGGCATGGCAAGCAGTAGGGTTTCGGTGTCGCAAGGGAGGTTTGCAAGCAACCCGTCCTTCCGTCAAGCCCACAGAAAGCGTGCCACAGTGCTGCTGCTGACCCATCAAGCCTCCCTGCTTACTGTCTGCTCTCCAGCGGCAATTGCGGCACATGTGGGTGCCCACTCCTTCAGCGCGAGCAGTGAGGCGGCCTGCTGCTCTGCCGCCGGCGCCGCCGCTCGCTGGGGGGCGGCGGCAGAGCGCACAAGCGCCTGCCGCCTAGCTGGTCGTGCTGTGCGGCTGCCGATGCGCTGCGGCTTGGCTGCGCAGCAGGGCTGTGCAGACCAGGCGGTGCGCTGGGCGCTTGCGGCGGGCATACGGCGGGTTTGTGAGACGCCTGAGGCAAGCAGATGGGACGTGGAGTCGCTGCTATGGTCGTTGGGCGGTTGGGGGACCCGCCAAGTATGTCTCAGCGCCGGCCAAGCTGGCGCCGCCACCTTCGCCGCCGCTGGCCGTGCCGGCAAGATGAGCCTGCCGCAGGCTCTCAGGCGGTCGTTCTATTACAGTTGCAGACAACATCACACAAAACAGTGCTTCTTCTTCAGCTGAGAAGCTTGGGTCGGCTGGCATCACGCCACCACTGCTGATGCCGCTCCGAGTCCGCATCTGTGCCGCGGCCACCAGAGGCGGCCCAAGCTGGAAAGCTCACTCCACGACCTGCCGTACCGGTGGCACCATCGCTGCGACATCCTGCGCCTTGGACGCCTCCTGTTCAAGGTCTTGCATGGCACAGTCCCCCGTATCCAACAGCCGCTGTGCAGGGCCGTGGTGCCGCAGGCCGGCCCGGCAGCTGATGGGCAATGACCACTTGCTTCGCAAGCAGCAAGAGGAAGCTTACAGCATGAGCAGCCGCACCAACATCTTGTACAGCCTGAGGCTAGTGCGGCCCAGCACAGCACAGCACGCTCCCGCGCCAGGCTCTCAATTTGCATAAGGGCAGCGTGCGAGCCCACCAGCGCCCTGCTGCCGCTCAAGTTTGCAGTGTGCAAACGAAACACAACAGGCAGACAGTCGGCTTGTGACCTCTGTCAGCCTTCGACCTCAGGAGCTCGTGGGGCGCCAGCCGCTGTTTAGTTCCTTGCTGCGCCCCAGGGTTGCCTTCGACGCAGGAGGACCGCCACCGCAAGAGCGAGGGGCAAACGCTCCACCTCTGCCTCATCGCTCTCAACCGTCGTCGCTCGCTGGGCAGCATGACGCAGGGCTCGGCTCCGCCTCCCGCTCTGGCCCCTCATCCATGCTGTCGTAATCGTTTGCAGAAGACCCCTGGACAGGCCACTGAGCAGGATGCCAGGTGCTGCGCAGCGACCCGCTGTCGGACAGCGGCAGCCGCGTTGATGGCTGTCGGCGGCGGCGGCCGGCACGGCCGCCCCGCGGCTGCCTGCAGGCGCTACTTGCCGCCGCCATTCGTGCTGCGCGGGGATCTGGCGTGCCTGCAGCCGCTGCCTCGCCTCATGCCGCTGCTGCTGCTGCTGGGTGCTTCGCCTGGCCTGCATGACACGTCGCGGGGGTGCTCCAAGCGGCCTTGTCAGCAGCCTGGTGCGCTCAGAGGCTGGCAGCGTCCCGCGCTGCACACCAGGCGAGACAAAGCACGCGCCTTGCCTTCAAAGAAGCCGGGCACCCCCTACAGCGCTCCAGCAAGGGCGCCAGGCCCAGGTGGGCGGCGACCGCAGCTCAGGGGCCTGCGCTTGGGGGCACGCTGTTCCATCGGCCCCGCCCAAGCTT